>BSBK01000785.1:610000-1210000 GCA_027943335.1 Chamaecyparis obtusa
AGATTTATTCTTGGAGTTTGTTATTTTCAAATTTAAATTTAATGTTTATTTCTAGTTGAATATTGTTATATATTTTATTCTAATGTGGGGTAATATTTAATATACATCTTACTTATATTATTTTATTGTTTTTATGGTTTATTCTATGGTAAATTATTTATTTGTCCTAGGATGGGACATAGATAAATAACTTACCCCTTAGCCCAATGTTATTAATTATTATTAATGCCTTATTATGTTTATTTTAATCTTTTAAATGTTTAACTTATTAATTAGTAAACTTTGGAAAACATTATGTTTTGAATTAAAATATAATATTTTAAATTAAAATATTAAAACATTATTATTTTAAATAGGTAATAATACTGTAATCCTAGGATTTGCATAGGGTTATCTTTTATGGCTTTATTTTATTATTTTACTGGTTTCTTGCGAATTTCAACCCTAGTTAGTAACCCGGTTCATGTTTGGAACCATTGGGGTTGCTATAGCATTTTTATTTAATTATTTAATTGATTAAACCTTTTTGGGTGGAATAAATCAACCTTTGACTTTATATTATTGATCAAGTTTAATTTACCCTATTATTTTATTCATTTTATTGAACAATTGGTTTGAACCCTATTAGGGTTTCATAGAGGCCTAGTTAGGGATTTGAGTTAACTAATAGAGTTATCAATCAAGGGATGTTGGCAAGTTAACACATGCCATGATACCTCTTGAGAGTTAATTGTGTTGGGTTTGCATTTTTGTTCTTGTTGAGTGTTCTTTAGTATGTTGTCCTTGTTGTGTTTGTGTTGTTAGAAAAAATTGTTGGTGTATTTTATTCTAATTTTTGGGCATGCCATTTTGATATCAGAGCATAGTTTCAACACTTAGAACCTTAAGCCATTGCATCTCCCTTTTTATATTTGAACTTATAGGATGCCTCCTTGAGAATGACAAGCGCGTAGATGTGGGAATGCCAGCTTAGATGTGATCCTTGACACGCGAGGAACTGGAGTAGAGAGTTGAGAATATGGGAAGGATATCGAGATTCTCCTTTCTAAACAGCTCCCCACCCATTACCAGAATATAGTAATTATCCTCAGAGGCAAGTACTTGACTAAGCCCATTCTCATACACTGGATCTCAATGATATGTGGTTTCGTGTATATAGTATTGGAAGCTTGTAGTTGACTTGCAGCTTGGGTGGCCTTATGTAGTATCTTACGTCTTTTTGAGAGAACTAACTCAAGTAACTTGTGGTTTAGGAAGGAGCGCTTCCTAGGATATTCTGAAACTGCCCTTAGTTTGAATGCCTAGCCACCCATTTTTGGTTCATAGTGTGGATGGCTTGGCGACTGTAGTAGTAAAGCCACTAGGTGTGGCATGTTGGCTAGTGTATGTTTGTTTGAGTCCTTTGTTTCTCTTCATAGCCCTGTAGGGGTTCGCTTGCCAGCATGACCGTATGTGGTCAAAACAAAGGATTGGCGTCCATGCTTGGTATGGGAACCTGTTAACTTCCTCCTTGCATATTGTGGTGCATTTTTGGTTTATATCATTATGGCACCATGAGAATATGATGAGATTATTGGTTAGGCCCTAGGGATAATGGATCAAGAGAAATTAAGAAAAATCTTTGGTAGTGGCTTTTTCATGGTTGTTTTGATCTATAGAGGAAGCGTGTGAGAGTTTTGCGAGGGTGTGATATCCTTTTGAGTCATTTCTTGTTATGGAACCATGGGTACCGAGTATTATAATTTGGTGAACCATACTTATACCCTGCCACTTGTACTTTGATGCTTTTTGTGAAGTCAAATTTATCTTCCATTTATGTAGTGTGGTGATTTCTACCACACCTTTGAAAGATTTCTTATTACAGAAGTCTTTTCTGGGGTTGTAGCAAAGATGTGCATACCCTAGCTATGGAAAGAACCTTGTGGGAGAATTCAAATATTTTCCCAGAGTACATAGAAAACCCCTTGCAAGAGTTTGAGGTTCATGTTATTACTTTGAGTAGGTCTCTCTGCATATGTTGTGAGGTGGTTTGAAGGCTCTCATCTAACTGATTTTCTTCATTAAAAAAGGTTACTGTAACAAGGTGGAAGAAGAAAGTGTAAGGATAAGGATATTGTTGCAACTACCAAAATTTTAGTAATGCTTGTATCCAAGAATCGTAAGTGGTGGGTATGTTCTCTAAGTTTGATGGGAAGTGGTGCCCTCAATGTCCTGTGGTGATTCCCCCCTCTTTCATGATTGATTTTGTCACAATATTTTGGGAATGAATCCTTGATTTATTTTTGTTCCTTTCATTTCGTTTGTCTTTTGCAAAGGAAATTTATTGATGTTGTGTGGGCTAGCATATTTTGGTTATTTCTTATGCCTAGAAATAGTCACCAAATCTATCTTTCTATGACTTATAACACATTTTATTTATTGTTGAATTGAGCGCATTTTTGAATTTACTGTTTGTTGGCTAAATTTTTTGTAAGCTACTAAGAGTACACCTTACAAAATTCTAACTTTAGGCAAGGGTATAATGAGATAAATCTCTCCTCTTAGCAATAGGGGAGGCTCCCTTCTTAGCATAGGTTGCTTCAGTAGGATTTTGAATGAAATTGAATAAAGGGTGATTCTTTCAACCTTTTCCTCTTTTTTCAAGAAAAGATTCACAAGGAAAAACAACTTATTAATTCTACAAGGATTTCCTAGTCCTACGATAATACCGGTGACTTAAAAATTGATGTAAAAACAAATCCTAAGGCAGCAGTTACAAATATATTTGGTGGATTAAGACAAGGGCCCAAAGTCTCTGGTATTATCGTAGTACTAGGAAATCCTTGTAGAATTAATAAGTTGTTTTTGTTTGTGAATATTTTATTGAAAAAAGAGGAAAAGGTTGAAAGAATCACCCTTTATTTGATTTCAGTCAAAATACTATTGAAGCCACCTATGGTAAGAAGGGAGCCTCCCTATTGCTAAGAGGGGAGATTTATCTCATTATACCATTGGCTAAAGTTACAATTTTCTAAGGTGTAGTCTTAGTAGCTTACAAAATTTTTAGCCAACAATTTTTGGTGACTTTGTTGGGGATATCGAACACATTCGAAAGCCTCACGCTTTTTTTTGAAGTTATTATTCTTCTCATTGTTCTAATTTTAGTTGTTCACACTGGAGAGATTTCGTGTATACGAATGTCATTCTAAAGGAGAAGGTTCAAAGGGTGATGCTCTAAGTCGGTCTCAAAAGGCCAAGCTTGATTTACTTACCAGTAAAACTCCTCTTGAATGAAGTACCAGTTATCCACCATCTAGAAAGAGAAGCCATGTCCCAAGTGAAACTTCACTTTTCTTCTTGAAACCGTTAGTTTCATTTTCTTTTCGTAAGATGGCTTCTATGGGTCCATGGGGGATGGATTTTGGTCCTTTGGATGTTACTCCACCGGTACACCCATTACCACAAGGCTCACAAAAGAATTTTACCAAATTCTATGGTGATGAAAAACAACATCCCAATGAGCATATTAAGGCATTTTACATTGCAAGTGGTGTGCTTGGTGTGGAGTATCAGGATGTCTCTATGAGGATTTTCATTGAAACCTTGCAAGGTATTATTGCAGATTGGTTCTACAATTTGGCTATAGGAGCAATCACTAATTGGGATTCCTTTAAAACCAAATTTGAAGATCATTTTAAGCTTGGAGAAGATGAGCATGCATTTCTTTCTCAGCTCACTCAAATGAAGAAAGATGCACAAGAGGGTATGCAAGAGTTTATTGCAAAATTCAACAAGTTGGCCAATCATATTCCAACTTCTTCCCAACCTACTTCTAAAAATCTCAAGTGTTTATTCATTAACACTCAACTTCCAGAGGTTAGTTTCTTGCTAAGGAGGGCCATTCCTACCAGTCTAGAAAATGCTCAAACTCTAGTAATTGAAATTGAAGATGATCTTATCATGGCTGGTAAGATACGAAGGGATTTTTCTAAGAGAAATTCTAATGATGCTTCTTCTTTAGGAAGTACAGATCCTATGGTACAAAAACTAGCAAATGAGTTACTTTCCTTGAAAAAGAAAATTTATAAGAATTATTTCAATACTCCCTACAAAGATATTCCCTGGACAACATTTTCTAATGCTTCTCACAACTACGCAACAAAGAATCAAGAAAAGCTTCTTCCTCCTCCAGAGAGGCTTGAACTTGAAGCTCCCCTTGTTAATCAAGCTACAAGATACTTTGAAAATGATCGATTTGGTACTTTACTAGAAGATTATCAAATGGAGGATAATACTTCCCTATACAATGAAAGTGATAGAAAAAATTGCGACTCAAACATAGAGTATGTTCACTATGAAGACCAAGATCCCGAAGAAATTTTTGGTCATGCTTATGGAGTTATAACACGTTCCCAAACACAACTAGCTAGATAGAGAGATGAAGCTGCCAAAGGAAGTGTTGATGTACAAACTGTGTGTGTGAAAATTGTACCTAGCTGTGGACACAACACTTCAATAAAACATTAGAGGTTAGCAAAATCAAAATCTGCAAATAATTGAAACTAAGCTAACCAGGAGATTTATCGCCTTCTAGTAGATGTGAGTATGATGTTCTCAGATTGAAATCAAGATCAGTGACAATGCAACACCTAAATAGAGGTTTTGAATGCAAAAGAATGAGAAACTGTATGAATGTAGATTAATCTATTTATTTCTTTGATTTTATATGCAATTAGATGAAAAACTGTATGAATCTAGATGAATTGAAATGATATACAGATTATTATAAGAATGATATGAATGAATGAATGCTCTGATATGAAAAACTATGACCAACAATGAAAGATCTCACAAATCAACTGTTGCAAGTGCTTAATCCTTCAATCACAAATTCGCCAGAGTAATTGTGCAAATTCGAGGGTTGATAATTGTGAAGAGCTAAGCCTTGTTTTTATATAAATCCAAGGCTTGAGGATGCATTGAGAAAAGCCATAAATCACTCTTGATAAACTTAGGTTGATTTTTGAGTTATCAAGAAATCAGAGATAATTAACTCACAAAAAATCATGCAAAAGCAGTGTTTAACTCAAAATAGAGTTTAGATCAAATTTCAACTCATCATCAGATGTTGAGTTTAAATTTAAAATTGGTTGTTGATTTCTAGTTGACTTCTTTTCTGATTGTGCATGATTTAATTATAAATTAATTTAAAAACAAAGTGATTTATTCTCAACTTAACTGATTTTTGAATTAAAACAATTGATTTATGGGTTAATCAATTATTAAATTAAACTTTTATTCAAAATTATATTATTAAATATTGACAACTGACATTAATTAATTAAACAAGAATTTAATCAATCAATCATGAGATTTTTGATTTATTGTCAAAATTAAATAATACAATTTAGGAATAAATGTAATTAAATCTAATTAAATAATTAAGTGGCAGAATTAAATTAATTAATTAAATATTTATCATATTCAATTAATCAAATTTAGGATAAATAATGACATTTATCGCCAAATAATATTCAATTGAAGATTATTATGATAAATTAGGAATATTCAAAGAATATTCCCTGATGCAGAATTAAGATAATGAATTAGGTTTTTGATAAACTGATGTGCAGATGCGCCTTAGGTTAGGACTTTGATGTTGATTTCAATTGAATTGTTGATGTAAGAGGTTAATGAACCTATAGCCCATTTTTGGGGTATTACATTTTGCCCCTCTTTGAATTACTATGTGAAGCGCAATGGTTCAAAGATTAGTCTGTGTTTGATAAAAGATGTATGAAACTGATTTGAAAGATGAACCAATTCCGAGATGAAAATTGATTGAGGAATGTGAAGATGTTAGGTCCCGATTAACCAAAGATAATGTTAACTATAGCAACAATGAACCGATGATTATGAAAAAGTGTCAAAATGCCTGATTCTGAACCTTATGATTACGAAGAAGTGAGTGACCTGATTCTAGACCTGAATGTCTACAGGAATCATATTGGTATCACATCTGAATCCTTCAATTATGAAGAACCAAGGAAATAATGCTAATGAACCGATGGTTACAAAAAGCTGATACAGTTTACAAGATTGAGAATACCAGATTGATATGGATCTCGATGAATCTGATATGCCCCAAGCGATGTGTCCCAAGTGACGAGGTCTTTTAGATGAATCGACAACTAGACGTGGCTGTTGTCTTGATTATTGAGGAAAAAGATTTGATTGACAGAATTAGATTTACAGACTTGAATGATGTGCAATACCATGCCCCCTTCAGGATGAAAATTGAAATCTAACAAGAAAAATCAGTGTTAAATGGTTTAGAAGCATGTTAATTGATTTAAGAAGTGGTTATACACATTTGAGAATGCATTCTGCATTATTTAGAGGTCCTGGAGACCAAGTTTGAATAGGTTTGACCATGAGTTAACCATGGTTGACCAAGTTGAAATTTGAATAGTTTGATGTAAGATGATCAGTTAAGTGGAATTCTAGATTTCTGTGATGATTGAAGGTTGATTATGCAAGTAGTCAGCCGTCTTGAGCTGTCCTGGGTTCAAAAATTTTAAATCACAATTTTCACATAGTAAATGATCTCAAATTTTGATTTTGATCCTAAAAATGGGTTCAGAATGTCGAAATTAGCTAGGGGAGCAATTTTCATGAAAAATGGAGTAGTTTTGAAAATTAGGTCAAAAGCTATATAAGGGCCAAAAGGGTCATTTTCAATTCATTATTCCATTTGACTTTTGAAACCTTTGTGGAGCCCTTTGAGTGAGAAAATGGCTAAGATGAAGGTACGTGTCTCTTCCCACTATTTTGAGCGCAATTGGAGACATCAAAGACCTCCGCAGTATGGGCATCCAGTAAGTGGACCTCTGTGCCTCTTTGTAAATTCCATTTTTGTATGTTTTTAGCATTTTTAGGACTTTTTTCGTGCGTTAGGATTTTTCAATTTTCGTATGCATAGAAACTCATACGACTGTCCACTGGGACTCTTACGACTTTTCAATTTCATTTAGAGTGTCATCCCAGAACCAATAGAAACTCATATGAGAGGGACCCAAACCTTGTATGACATTTCGTCGGGTCCCTCATATGTCGTACGGTAAGATATACATTGTCGTATGACCATGGTTTTTTGTATGATAAGCTATTGAAACTTGTATGATTTTTCATGCCAGTCTGTATTGTCATATGGAAAACAATGAGCTAAAAACACCTTTTTAGGTCAAAATTTTGAATTTTCTGATTTCTTAGGTTGTTTTCTGAGCATTCAATGTACCTTTTGAGATAGTCAACTTTTCAATTTTTGTACTTTTATCCTATTTTTCAACCAAGTTGCTGATAGGATTCCCTGTTTCTGTGTTGTGTAGGTTGTCTATCCTAATGTCCATGTGCACATATCACACCCGACCACTTAGAGGTTATGTGTTTCACTACCTCACTCGATGAGGGTACATTTTGCGACTTGTGGTTTTGAGTATCTTATTCGGTTGCCCGAGATTAGGGTAAACCATGGACTTCTAATTGCATTGATTGAGAGGTTTCACTCAAAGACCTAGACCTTCCACCTCCTGATAGGAGAGATCATAGTTACATTGGAGGATGTCTATAGGATACTCCACATTACATTCCATGGTCCAAAACCTGATTATGTGAGTTTGGGGAACTCTGGATTACATGCTTTCAGATGATTGTTTAGAGATGATACCCAGCTTACCACTTCTATTCCCTGGGAGACTCAAGTTCAGTGCTATGGGAAGACCCATAGATTAGAGTGTATTATAGCAGGCATGATAGGAGGTATTATTATGTCTGACCATTAGTAGAACGGTTTCTTGATGGGTTGGGCCTCGATGGTTACATGATTGATGGCCACACATTCTGAGTTGGCTTGGAGTTAGTGTATGCTAGCTCACATGTTCTCTAAGATGCACAAGATCATGTATCAGGAGAGAAAGACCTTTTCTTCTAGTGCTTTAGCACTTCACATTTGGGCCTGGGAGCATATCTCAGTATGTAGACTAGTATGCCAAAGTCAGCGCTAGCCACAGGAGCTGGTGATATACATTTATTCAGGATACGTTACAAAGGTTTTCTTGGGCCACATAGAGTACTAGAGGCATGTCTTTGATGACATGACCTACTGTGTGTGGAGACCTTATTTATAGATAGAGGCCTGGCCTACTGGGAGGGAGCAGTTTAGTCAATTCTTTCATAGTTGTGTGTTGATAGGATGATCTACCATAGTACTTGAGTGGTTCATCATTAGTAGAGTGTGGTGGTAGTATGGCATTATTCAGGATGCCCCATAGGATCACACTGCTTATGCACGGATAGTCAGAGAGCTTAGACCATGATGGGGCCCTCGATTGTCATATGCTCTTTGTACATAGGAGTATAGTGGCTATGTCAATAGAGACTGGGACTACTGGCCAGATGTTCTAGATGTTGATGTTATAGATTTTTTCATTGCATGGCTTGCAGAGCATCCCATTCATAGGTTTTTAGATCCCACAGTGCTGATTCTGAGTATGGAGGAGGCCATGGATGTGACAGGTGCACCGATGGTATAGGGTTAGAAATGTACATAGGTTTTGATGCCCTATTCTAGACCTCTAAGGCTGAGAGCAGTCATGACACCACCACAGAGACCATCTGGTCATATGAGACCACCTCGTCCTACTAGCTCTACAGCAGGCAAGCCTGCAGGTACATCTAGGAGATATACTAGAGGAGAGAGTGGCACTTTAGGCAGTGTGGGCAGTGCAGATGAGGTACTAGGTGCACAGTAGGATGTAGGTGCTAGTCCTGATCCTACATAGGATGATAAAAATTTTGATCTTGGTGTCGAGGTGAGACGTCGTAAGGTGTAGAGGGCAGAGGTTGTTGACCAACCAACTAGAGACACAGAGATGCCCAAGATAGATGCAGATCTAGGTGTAGCACAGTCATCCTAGGAGATCATTAGATGCTTGAGATTACAGGTTAGGGACCTGAGAGTACGGAGTGCTCATTTTGAGGAGGGATTCATAAAGGCTGAAAGATAGCGATCAGAGCTCTAAGAGGAGAACAAGAGATTACAGGTTGAGGTGACACATCAGACCTCTTGAGCTACCTATTATGTGTCTACTTATTATGTTTTTATTCCAGTGGGTCAAAGAGTACCGACATACTCTTAGTATATGATAGTGCCAGAGGGAGCCAGGGAACCCCAAGCTGAGGTAGCGCCTGATGCACCACCACCACCTCCACCAGATGTAGAGGATCATGCTGATAGCTGATCTATTCTTGATATTCCATCTTTGTCATTTTTTTCATATATACTGCTCTGACTTCTGATAGCTCACATGAGCTCATTCTTTTGTACCTTGTGCCAGTAGTGCACCCTTGACTAGTTCGAGTTATATGATATATATGAGATCGAGATATTGGTTATGACTTCATTTGTACTCGTCATGTTTTGAGTTATGATGATATCATGTGATGTAAATGCTATGAGTAGTGTAGAATGTATGTATGGGTTTATGCAATGCAATGATTTCTTTCAAATGTATGGATTTATGTAAATATAATTGATTATGGAAAAATGTATGGAAATGTATGATTTTGATTATGCACATGTATGTAATGTAATATGATCATGAAATGCAATGTAAATGCAGCGATACACATGATATGTTTTATAGGTATTGATGAAGACAAGTACTCAGTCTTATGTCAAAAAGGATTGTTTAACCCTAGATGGTGACTGCTTGCGGTTCGGTGAAGAAACCTTCATGTGAGATTCAGCTCTTCATGTTGAGTTTAAGTTTAGGTTTGAAGAATTGTGTAAGCATTTTGAGTGTATTCAACAATTTGTGAGATCATGCAATCATGAAAAGTGCAAAATGACATGCAGAATGAAATGCAAACCTAAGACCTAGGACCTAGTCAGTGATCATGTGTCAATTTGTTTTCATCATTGAACTTTTTAGGTAACCAGATAAATCAATACAACACCCACTAGTTATGAAACTATAGACATATGAATATTGATTTGTATGCACAAGAATCAATACAACGCCCAGTGGCTATACAACCATGGACATATGAATATTGATTTTATTTTCAGAATGTCAGATTAGATATAAGCACCAAGGCACAAATGCTAGGATGACTTGAATATCATATCCATTTTGATATAGCAATTTGTATAAGCATAAAAACACAAACATTGTGATGACCTGAATATGCCTTGCATAACAAACACATCAAGCAGTCAAGAGATCATTCTGAATCCAATGTGAATTACCCGTAGTGACCCTTTATCGTTCACATCCTTAGGTAAGACCGTGTTTCATAGTAGGTGTAAGAACTCACTCAAAAAGACAATAGTTAGATCAAACTTCCTTGAATTTTTTGGGTATCAATGGTCGAGGTAAGCATGGCCATCCAATATGAGATAGAGGCTCTTACAGACGGACACTATTTCAATCCAAAATTTCCAAAGTTGTTAGTTTCACATACAAGCAGAAAACAAAGAAAAGATTATGCCTCCAGTCATCACTCTCTAAATCCTTTAAAGGACATCATCGAAGAGCTCGAAGGGACACAATATGAAAAAATCTCAATGCGAATCAGTAAGCATACAAGAAGATAAAAGCATGTAAAAGCACATATTGTTTTTAGTTTGTGTTGATGTTTGATTGCGTTGTTGTAGATGAAAAATCCTTTCTAGAGAGGAGACAGAATAACTGACTCGGATGAAGCTTCAAAGGACTCTGACTGTATATGACACGTCTGAGATATTGAGGACTATAGGATATGACTTCGATTGCCCCCAAGTTTGAACATTTATAGGATGTAGATGTTGGAGCCGATTAGTGTATAGATCGACTTTATTGAAAACAAGAATGTAGAAACAAACCAAGAGATATGTACAAACTAAAGAAAGACTGAAAGCTGGGAAAGACCAAGATTGCACTAACAGATGGAGCATTTTGAACAAGTGGCACCCATTTGCTAGGTTTTCACCATCTTGGTAGAGATTCTATTTTTGCTACCAAGGTGCCTGTTTTCAGGTTTTCACCAAGGCACTTTTTCTTTTTCTTATTTTTTTGTATTTTTCATTTTTTCAATTTTTTTGTACTTTTGATATTTTTCAATTTTTTTATGAATCATCAAGGCACCTATTGCTAGGTTTTCACCAAGATGTTCATTTTTTTAGGACTTTTTCTGATATTTATGATTTTTTCAGGACATTTTACCATAGATTGAATGCCTTAGGCATAAAATTTCTTCAGATGGAGAATTTTGATTGGTTCTCAGAGCTGTTCTCCTTCAATCATTGAGATTTGATATGCTCCAAAGCCAAAAGTAGCAGTGATAACAAAGGGACCCAGCCAGTTGGGTTCAAACTTCCCCTTGCACTCTTTAAGTGATTAATTTTTGGGATTCTCTCTCAGGACTAGATCACAAACCTGAAATTCTTTGTGTCTGACTTTCTTGTTGTAACCTCTAGACATTCTCTTCTGATATACTCTGAGATGATCATACACTGCTTGTTTGCACTCATCTAGTAGTTCAAGTTCTTGCAACCTAGACACTTTGTAGTCATCATCAGTTACTAGACCATGCATCCTGATTCTTAGTGATGGGATTTCAATCTCAATAGGTAGTACCGCTTCAAACCCATAAACTAAGGCAAATGGTGTAGCCCCAGTGGGTGTTTTGATACTTGTTTTGTAGTCCCAGAGAGCTGGATTGATCATGAGATGCCAGTCTCTTCCTATTTTATTAACTGTATGATGTAGAATTTTCATTAGATTCTTGTTGGATGCCTCTACTTGTCCATTCCCTTGAGGATAGTAGATTGATGACCAATATTGTGTAATCTTGAATTTTGAACACAAGGAATCTAATTCCTTATTCTTGAATTGGCCACCATTATCTATGACTATAGAATATCGAATACCATACTGACATATGATGTAGTTCATAATGAACATTGAAATTTGTTTGTTGGTTGCTTGAGTCAAAGGGACTTCTTCTACCCATTTTGTGAAATAGTCTATAGTTGTAATAATATGGGTATGTCTGTTAGAAGAATGAGGATGTATGGCTCCTATAAGATCAAATGCCCATTGGTGAAAAGGCCATTGTGTAGTAAAAGGAATTAGATCTCTCCTTGGTGCATGAATTAAGTTACCATGTACTTGGCACTTTTGACAGTTCTTAGCAAACTTGATAGCCTCTTTTTCCATTTCAGGCCAATAGTACCCAGCCCTAATAAGTTTTTGAACTAGTGTTAAATTGTTGGAATGAGATCCACATATACCTTCGTGGACTTCCTCTAATGCACGTTGAGAATATTCCCATTCTAAACATCTAAGGAGAGTACCATCTAGACCTCATTCATATAGATCATGACCAATGATGACATACCAGGATGCATTTTGGATAAGGTATCATTTATCATGGTGATTGAAGGAATTGAGAATGATTTGGTCTTGGAGATAGAAGAAAAGGTTTTTGTATCGGGATGAATCATGACCAACAACAGTGAAAATCATGTGGGTTTCAGGGGAATCATATGCAAGATAAGATAGTGCTTCCACTAGGAACTCATAGCGTAGCTCATGTTCGGGCTGCTATAGTAAAGTAGATAGCATTTCCATAGCATCAGCAACTTTTTTCTTTGATCTAGGAATTTTCTCAAATGTAATGGATATAAAATATTTCTTTAGATCATCTACCATTCTCTTGTATGGGATCAAATTTCCATCTTTCATTTGATACACATCATTGACTTGGTGTATTAAAAGTTGTGAGTCTCCATGAATGTGTAGTTCTATTACTCTCCATTCAATTGCTATCTTCATGCCATTAAGAAGGGATTCATATTCAGCAATATTGTTTGTGCAAGGAAACTTTATTCTGAATGCCTTAGGGATTGAGTATCCTTGAGGAGTGATGAACAATATGCCTACTCCAGATCCATTCTATGTATAGGAGCCATCAAAGAATAATTTCCATGCTCTACGAGAAAGATTCATGATAGAGGAATTTGGGAATTCCATTTGCATTGGTGTATCATCAAACAAAGGTGCATCAGCTAGTTGATCTGCAATTACTTGGCCCTTGGTATCTTTTCTTTCAACATATTAAATGTCAAATTCACTTAATAGCATCACCCATTTAGCTAATCTACCTATGAGGGCAGCTTTGCTTAGTAGGTACTTTAGTGGATCAGTCTTAGCTACCAAATGTGTGGTATGAGCCAACATGTAATGTCTCAGTTTCTGTGATGCAAAGATCATAGCTAGACAAGCTTTCTCAATCATGGAATAGTTATTCTTGTATGCTACCAATGTTCTACTAATATATTATATAGCTCTTTCCTTCTTGTTCTCATCATGTTGTGCTAGTAATGCCCCCAGTGATGTATCTGTAGCGAAGACATAAAGAATCAATGGTTTTCCTTGAATAGGAGGCATCAAAATAGGAGGATTTGATAGATATTTCTTGATATGATTAAATCTCTTTTCACATTCCTCATTCCATGAAAAGGTCACACCTTTATGTACTGTCTTTGTGAAAGGTTGTGATATGTCTGCTAGCTGAGATATGAAGCATCTAATAGATTGTACTCTCCCTTGTAATGTTCTCATTTGACTAATATTCTTGGGAGGTTGCATCTCCATGATAGATTTGACCTTAGCTGGATCTACTTCAATTCCTTTCTTTGAAACAATGTAGCCTAAGAGCTTTCCAAAAGTGACACCAAAAGCACACTTCTTAGGGTTCAGTCTGAGACTAAACTTCTCCATTCGATCTAGTATTTTGCTCAAATCATTTAGATGTTCAGATCTTATCATAAATTTTGTTAAAGTATCATCAACATAATCCTCCATAGTTCAATCCATCATGTCATGAAAAATAGACGTCATAGCTCTCTGATATGTAGCACCTGCGTTCTTCAAACCAAATGGCATGACATTCCAACAGAAGGTTCCCCATGCACATGTGAAAGCAATTTTATCTTGATCCTCTAGAGCAATTTTGATTTGATTATATCTAGAAAAACCATCCATTAAAGAATAAATCTTGAAGCCCGCAGTCATGTCCACTATCATATAAATGTTAGGTAGTGGAAAATCATCCTTAGGGCATGCTTTGTTTACATCTCTAAAATTTGTGCATACTCTTATAGAGTTGTCTAGTTTTGATATAGGTACAATATTTGAGATCCATTCAGCATAATCAATAGCATGAATGAATCTGACTTTTAGTAGTTTCTCTAATTCAACTTTGACCAAGAGTGCAACATGTGGATGCATCTTTCTCAATTTTTTCTTAACAAGTTTGACCCTTGGAGCTATAGATAAATGGTGCATTATATGATCAGGATCCGACCCTAGCATATTTGAATATTTCCATGCAAAGTTTATCTTCTTTTCTATTAGGAATGTAGTAAATTTTTTATTTTCTTCTTCTGATAAGGATTGTGCTACATGGATCAACTGTGGTTCTTCTATTGTTCCCAAGTTGATAGATTGAGTGGGCTCAATTAGTACTAGAGATCTATCCTGTAAATGACTCAGAAGGACATCAAATATCTCATCATTAGGCACCTCAGAGAGGTTTTCACCTTCAGATATGCCATTTATTTTTACTTTTGTAGGTTCTGAGACTACCACAAAGTGGTTTTCACCCTCAGAACTCCTTTTCTTTTTATTTTTATTTATGTTCTTTTGACTAAGATACTTGATGTTTGACTTCGTCATGCTAACACTTAGTTCACTGATGGAAGTCATCATAGGCTAAACTGCATTGAGGTAGCAAGCAAGGGCATAGTCATTTGGAAATGTATAGATACCTTGGCTCAGATTCATGGAGGTTTGGTCAAGAAGTTTGGGATGTTGGATAGTCAAATTGGTGAAAGATTGGGAAATAATGTTTATGGATATGGATCTATCATCATTGGTCCTAACTTGACTCTTGAGTTTGAAGGTGATATTACAACTCAAAATGTTCAATTCATGAATAGGCTCAATGTCATTGTGGGAGTCCACTTCAGCCATCAGTGGATCAAACTTGTTAAGTTCATTATTTCTCTCTAGACTTATGTTGGGTTTAGGTACATATTGGTGAACAACATCAATATGTTTTTCTGTGATAAGCTCATCTTCCTCTGGAATGACTCCCCATTCATAGTCATTTGATTCCTCATCTATACCTCTAAGAAATCTAAGAACATGTGTAAAGTCAGGAAGGATTACCCTCAGATTCTGATTTGAATTCATAGTCATGGGAATCTTTTTCAGAATAACTACCACCTTCTTCTTTGTCTGTTTGATTTCCTTCAAGATCAACTGGTTCTTGTGGTGCAACTGTCTTATGTTCTATAGTAGGTTCTTTTGTTTCTACTACATTGATTCTTTTTACTGGATCATCTTCAGCTTCAAGGAGGTCTTTTATTTCTTTAGGCAAGTGTTCATAAGGAATGAGCTCTTCAGTGGTGTTTGAATCATCATTGTTAGATTGTTTTGTTGTTTCCTCTTTTGGTTCAATCTGTTCTAAGACATGTGGAGAGTTCTTACTAAGATAGAAAGGCTTCTTCTTATATCCTAGACCTATTGTATTCTTTTTTGTTCAACCACAATGATCAAGAGGTGATATAAGACCCTTACCTTGTAGTCCTAGAGGTCCTTTTCCAGTATAGCCCATTTTTGTGATCAATTTGTCCCCTGGTCCGTATGACTTCTGAGGAATTTTTCTTGAAGTGGAGTCACATTTCTAGATTGATTGGGATTGGGACTCATCCTTGTATAACCATTCAAGCACAGCTTCATCTTCCTCAATATATTGTTTAGATACTTTCTCTATGATAAAACTTCCATTGAATATGACCTGGGATTCTTTAGCTATAGGTTTCACTTTGTCAAAAGGTTGTCCATAAGATTTAGGGGACAAAGGGAGAGATGTAAGAGATAAAATAGGTTCCATTGTGTATTCTCCCATACCATTGTCTTTAATTTTGACTTCTTTAGAAATGTCTTCCATCTTGGAAGTTGATGCAATGTCTATCTGCTTAGTGGAGGATTCTCTGTTATTAGGAACAAGTTTATCCGCACTTTATTTCAATGCATTACAAGTGGTATATAGGTCTACTGGAATCGTCACCTCTACTCCTTCATAAGGAAATTTCACACATTGATGGTATGTGGAAGGAATAGATCTCATTTCATGTATCCAGGGTCTTCCTAGAAGGATGTTGTAAGCCAAAGGTAGATCAAGAACTTGACATATGGTGTCTCTGATAACGGGTCATGTTCTGATAGGTAAGACAATAGTTCCCTTGGAAGATCTTTCTTGCTCATCATATGCTTTGATAGTTATCTTCTTTTTAGGATCAATGATAGCTTCAGAGAATCCCAATTGTGTGATCAAGCTATAAGAAACAATGTTTAGACCAGTGCCTCCATCTATCAATACATGTTTAACATGATGGTTTTGGATTAAGACTTCGATGTGCAAGGGTTGGTTATGCAGATGACTCAAGGAGTTATCATCTTCCTTTGAAAATGAGATATACTGTGGAGACATCAGATGACCGACCATAGTTTGGAACCTGTCTAAATCAAGGTTGTCATGAACATTGGATCCGACCAGAGCTTTGTCTAGAATAGCTCTATGAGCTGGAGATATCCGAAGCAACTCAAACATGGAGATTTTTGCATTTGTATGTTGGAGTTGTTGGACAATACTATATGATGGTGGCCTCGTGTCTTTAGGATTTGATGATTTAGAGGCAGCCTTCTATTTAGAAGTAGATGAAAGATTGAAAGGCATCTTAGGGACATTTGAGGAATCTGGAATTTATCCTTGCAAATGCGTCTGAGCTTGTGATCGAGTAACTGCATTAGCTGATTGATTTTCCCTATCTTTTCTTACAATTGTGATGACATTGAAACACTTAGATAGGCATGGTTCAACCATATTGATGACAGCATTGTTTCTAGAGTAAGCATAATTGACTTTAGCACCCACATTAGGCTGAGAAGATGAATCTCCTTGACCATGTTTCAGAAATGGCTCCGTGAACGCTATATGATCATTATTGCTTTTATGATTGTCAATTACAGTTTCTCCATTATCAATTTTGTCTTTTATGATGTGTTTCAAGTGTATGCAGTTATTGGTTTTGTGACCTTTATTGTGATGGAAGTCATAGAAATCATTCTCTCTCCACCATTTTGGTTTAGGTTCAGGATCAAAAACTTTTATCTCAGGTAAGGAGATGATGTTGTTAGCCAAAAAAGTTTTCATGGTAGATTCCAAGGATTCTCCAAGAGGAGTAAACTTACATTTAGGATCTGTAGCCCAAGGTTTATAGTTAGATGGCTTCTTGTAAGATTTTGTTGCTTTAGCTTTAGAAGCTTTGATGGATTGGGTACCAACAGTGAGATTGAAAGTGGGTGCCTAAGATGGAGCAGGAATATTATCAACAACATCGTCTATGATGATGCCTTTATTCTTGTTCCATTTTTTGCCTTTGTCTTTAGAATTAGATGCAGATTCATACTTGTCTTTTTGAAGGGATATGTCTCCTTTTTGTACAAGTACTTTCTCAATTTTGATTGCATTTTCTACCATTTTATCAAAGGATGTATGATTTTGCATTTGCAAATGGTAGTTGAGTTCTGGAACAAGATTGTTAATGAAAATTTCCAGCTTCTCAGTTTCTGGAATAGGTCTAGTACATAGAGAAAACTTTTTCCTCTAACATTTGAGAAAAGTCAGGAATGGTTCTCCAGAGTTCTATTTCAGATTGCAGAAATCGATCATGGTGACTGGATGTTGGATGTTGTAGGATTATTGTTGATAGAATAGTTTGATTAACTCCTCAAAATTTTTGATAGTAGGAGGCATTTTTGAGAACCAATGAATGGCCGACCCTCCCAAAGATTGAGGAAAAAGATGCATTAAGTAGGTTGGTTCATGCATGAACTCCATAGATTGAGTACAAAATTCTCTAACATGATCTTGAGGATCAGAGTTTCCATCATACTTATCGTATTTAGGTATTTCCACTCACTTAGGGAATGGTGGCATGTACAACTCTTTATCAAATGGAAAAGGGCATAGAGCTTCCATGGAGAACTCCTTAGGTTCCTTTTATTTTTTGAGTTTGTTAAGTGTGACTTGCATAGCATGCATCTGTTTCATCATAGTGGTGATTGGAGTTTCTTCCTCATGCGTAATGATATCTTCAACATTAAAGTTGGGAGGAAGTTTAGCCCCTTGACAAGCTAACTCTAGGAAGTATGTTTCTCTATCTTCCTTCAAGAAATGCCTCATTATTTTCTTGAAGTCATCATCATTTTGATATCGAGCAATTTCAGAAGGTGTGGGTTCTTGATCCACACCATGTTGAGAGTGATGTCCTTGAGACCCGTGGTTTTTCCCTCCTTGAGACACGTTTGAAGTTTTAGGACTCCCTAGGATAGATTGATATGGAGTTTTTTTATCACCTCCGTGGGTTGATGGAGGGGGGGGGGGGGGTATCTAACCAGTTTTTAATCAAAGATTGCCAAGACTATCGTCTTCATAAAGACTTGAACTGTAGAGTTGCTCAAAGGTTGGACCCACGTGAGTAGAAGCAAGAGAGGAAGATGAAGAAAGAGATGAAGACGCCCAAAAGATGGTGGACACGAGCTCACAACACTTAGACATTTTTGTATGAAGACTAAATTTGAAGATAATTTTGACAAGGTTTTGTCACAAGATGAAAAAGACTCAAATCAATAAATCAGAAGGCTAAATCAGACTCAAGAGACCACTTTAGGTAAATGATCAAATTCTTTCTAGTTTCTGCTCTGTCCCTAACATAATGAATATTTTGACAGAATCTAGAAACAGGCTGTAAAAACTAGATTCCTGACAAATTTGACAAGTTTCTAACAACTTTTTGAAAATTTTGATACGAGTTTTTCCAGGCTCGTACGAGTCTGGGTAAGCTCTGGCATGATAGTTGACAAAACTCATACGACAATTGACACCAAGGTTTTAATTTTCTTGACTTTTTTTGACAAAGATCGTACGAAAATGTATAGGCTCCTATATGACAATCTAGGGGTTCTGAAATGACTTTTGGCAAAACCCGTATGACTTTCTGATCCTGTGGAATGACTTTTGACTACAGAAAGGAATTTTTCTTCATATTTTGCAATTTTTTGATTTTCAGTTTCAGATTGTTGGCAAAGTTTTCTATCCAATTTTGAAAATCTATATAATAGTTCATCTCAAATAACCAAGTAGATATCAAGCATGCAAAACAGTAAGCAAGGGAAGCAAGAAATCATCTGAAAATAATGAACAAGGGAAAAAGAAACCTTGCACATGAGCAAGCAACAGTGACTTAATGTGCTAATCCCTAGGAGTGCTATTTGTGTATATTCTCAAAAAGCTTTCCAATAATGCATATAGTCCTAGAAAATGAAAAATTTGGCCTCACTAGGGTTTGTAGTAATGGCCTGACTCTGCAACTTTTATGATCTCAAGAGGGCGAACTCCAATCTAGGTGCACCGGGGTTTTGACACATTCCAAGAATTTAATCAATTAGGAGCTGCTAGGGAGATCTGACAGCCCAACAAGAGACCACACTTGTGGAGATTTCTTCCACAAGGACATTTATATAGCGGTTGTTGCTACCATGGTGAAAATGGCTATTACCGCTTGAGGTTCTGTCCACGTGGTTGACCCAATTAAGGGAATGTCCACTATGGTTAACCCTATCTAAAGGTGACTAAAAAAAGATACCACAGGGGGACTAGATCAGATTCAAGGATCTGGGTTTCTGGTACTATCCAAAAAGGAAGTGGAGCATAATCCCCTAACCTCTTCACTTCACCAAAACAAAGCAGACAGATTAACTTGACACGCTAAGACTAAAATTATCTCACCAAGATCTATGATGTCAACCACTTATGGTGTATCAACCTCTTTGGAGATAGAATGTATCGATCAAAAGTTGAAGACTCAAAAATCTAGTAGAACGTAAGAAAATCTCAATATCCTCCCTACCTACAAGGGGATCCTTCATCAAGAAGAGCTTCGCATGCATGAAAAAGAAAAAGAAGCCCACTCTCTCAAGATCATCCATTAATAGTGTTCATAGGGCCTATTTACTATGTGTAATAGATATGCAGAAAGAAAATCTATGTTTGTTTTATAGCCCAAAAACTGAAGTCTGTGATATGAAAGCAAGAAAAGTCACACAAGCTTGACACAAGAGAGTTCATTTTAAATGTCCAAATTGAAGTGTTATCAGTTGTAGAAGATTACCTAAATTCCTTGCAATGTGCTTAGTTGATTTTACCTGTTTTAGCCATTTAGTTGTGCTTTCCCAACCAGAATTAGGAAATATCAATCAGAAACAGTAGATTTCAATTGTTAGGGTTAGTCGTTAGTCCAAATCTAAAAATCAAATCTGACAAACTGCCTAAAAATTTGAAATGACAATTGAATCCTTGTACCAAAACTTGTATGACAATGGGTTACCTCTCATACGACAATCCAAATCCCATATGACAATGGGTCACCTCTGGCACAACTGTCTAGAAACTCTTACGACAGTGGGTATCTGTTCAAATGACAAAGAAGTCTCCAAATGACAATCTATAGTTTTTGGTATGAGCCTCAAAACTGTTGAATGTTGTACGACACTCAGAGGGTCTTGACATGAGTTTCTAACAAAACTCGTACGAAAATTGTACAGACAGAGAATAAAATCACAGAATTGATCAGAAAATGATAGAAAATAGATATAAATTGATAGAAATGAAATGGAAACCCATTTCAGGGTCCCCCACGGTGGGCGCCAAAAATGTGTGTGAAAATTGTACCTAGCTGCGGACACAACACTTCAATAAAACATTAGATGTTAGGAAAATTAAAATCTGCAAGTAATTGAAACTAAGCTAACCAGGTGATTTATTACCTTCTAGTAGGTGTGAGTATGATGTTCTTAGATTGAAATCAAGATCAGTGACAATGTAACACCTAAACGAAGGATTTGAATGCAAAAGAATGAGAAACTGTATGAATGCAGATTAATCTTTTTTATTTTTATTTTATATGCAATTAGATGAAAAACTGTATGAATCTAATCTAAATGAATTGAAATGATATGAAGATTATTCTAAGAATGATATGAATGAATGAATGCTATGATATGGAAAAATATGATATGAAAAACTATGACCAACAATGAAAGATCTCACAAATCGCCTGTCGCAAGTGCTTAATCCTTCAATCACAAATTCGCCAGAGTAATTGTGCAAATTCGAGGGTTGATAATTGTGAAGAGCTAAGCCTTGTTTTTATAGAAATCCAGGGCTTGAGGATGCATTGAGAAAAGCCATAAATCACTCTTGATAAACTCAAGTTGATTTTTGAGTTATCAAGAAATCAAAGATAATTAACTCACAAAAAATCATGCAAAAGCAGTGTTTAACTCAAAATAGAGTTTAGATCAAATTTCAACTCATCATCAGATGTTGAGTTTAAATTTAAAATTGGTTGTTGATTTCTAGTTGACTACTTTTCTGATTGTGCATGATTTAATTATAAATTAATTTAAAAATAAAGTGATTTATTCTCAACTTAACTGATTTTTGAATTAAAATAATTGATTTATGGGTTAATCAATTATTAAATCAAATTTTTATTCAAAATTATATTATTAAATATTGACAACTGACATTAATTAATTAAACAAGAATTTAATCAATCAGTCATAAGACTTTTGATTTATTGTCAAAATTAAATAATACAATTTAGGAATAAATGTAATTAAATCTAATTAAATAATTAAGTGGCAAAATTAAATTAATTAATTAAATATTCATCATATTCAATTAATCAACTTTAGGATAAATAATGACATTTATCACCAAATAATATTCAATTGAAGATTATTATGATAAATTAGGAATATTCAAAGAATATTCCTCGATGCAGAATTAAGATAATGAATTAGGTTTTTGATAAACTGATGTGTAGATGTGCCTTAGGTTAGGACTTTGATGTCGATTTAGATCGAATTATTGATGTAAGAGGTTAATGAACCTATAACCCATTTTTGGGGTATTACACAAACACCTATCATGCTTTCTAAAAGAGGAACACCATTGCCTATTCTTTCCAAAGATATAGCTAAAGACAAAGTAAGTATGACCAATACTCCTACAATTTCTTCTAGTATATCGAGACCCAATGTGTCTAATCCTAAAATTCAAGTTGAAACCTTTTCCTCTTCTTTAGCCAGTTCATTTCAAATATTTGATATTATAGATCATGCTAAGAAGACTAAGATTCAGATGTCTGAGGTTCAATACCTACAAACTTATCTAGATCAACTGGAAAGGATTAATAATTTTGTCAAAGAATCACAACCCAACCAAGCTCAGGTTGTTGCCCCAGAACCTGAAATTTTTTCCAATAACTTAATTACCATTCCCTCATCTATTTTAGGAAAAATAGAACCTTTCTACATTTCCTTGCTTATCAATGGTTTCAAGTTAATTAATTATGTTATTGATTCCAGAGCGTCTAATAATGTCATGCCAGCTAAAGTAGTTGAAGCCTTAGGTATTAATTTGACAAAGTCTTTTGGAAATTGTTATTCCATGGAAAATAAATAAGTGCATCTTTGAGGGAAAATCTAGGATGCTCTTTGCATTTGCATCTTTCCTTGAAAAGAAAATCAAGATGATTGTTTTCTTTGCCAATGTTCCTACTTCCTATGATATGTTTCTTGGTCCAAATTTATGTAAGCATGTGGGTGGTGAACTTAACACAGACATGTTTGAAGCGTGAATACCTGTGAAGGGAAACATGCATAAGCTACTTCCTGAAAGGTAAACTAAATATGTTTTTGTTAAGTCTAATGATCCTCATGCCCAAATTATTTTTGAGTCAGCTAGAATGGGTAATTATTACCTCCATATTGATGATATTTTAGAATTTTTTGAGGATTGGCCTTCAGATGCATCTAAGTTGTCATGTGTTTCTGATAATGATATATTTGTGGATTCTATTGAGGATCAAGTAGTTGATCATATTCTTGCAACATCTATGATAAATGAAGAAACTATGGAAGTGAATGATGCTATGAGTTCTTCCTTATCATCTAATGAAGGAAGTGCTTCAAGTTCAAATGATGTACGAATATTAGAATCTGATCGCAGTTGTGCATCAACTGGTTTAGGTGCTGGAGTAGTCTTAATTTCTCCACATGGCAAGATTTTTCCATATTCTTTCAAACTGTAGTTTGATAATACCAATAATACCACTGAGTATGAAGCTTTGATATTGGGTATTTATGCTACTCTAAATAAGGGGATTCATAATTTGCATGCTCAAGGAGATTTTGAACTTGTGGTATGTCAAGTCTAGAATCAGTACCAAACAAGGAATGAAAGAGTCAAGTATTACATAAACTTGGTATGGGATTATATTGAAGGTTTTGATGCCTTTAATATTTCTATGGTTTTGAGAGAATTTAATGATAAGTTTGATTATCTTTCCACCTCGACAACACTCTTGATTCCTCATAAGAGTTTTGAACAAGATAGATATTCCATTCAGTTTTCGCCCAAGTGTTCCTGATAATTCTGAGCACTAGAAAGTTTTCAATGATGATAATCAGATTATCAATTTCCTAGAGACAGGAGAAAATTTTGAAGAGTTGTATTTTGAAGGTAGTAGCTCACCTTTAAAAAGATCCTGATACTGGTGAAGAGTTCATTCAACTGAAAGGAAATAAAATTCCTCGTGGCTTAGTTTCTTTGGAGTGATTGTTTGAAAAACATAATCATTATGTCAAAAATCAATAGGAGGTTGGATCTGGTTCCGCTATAGAGTTTCAAAAGTATAATCTAGGGTCAGATGTTAATCCAAAATTTGTGAATATTGATAAATGTTGCACACCTGAAGAATGAGATTAATTTATTGATCTTTTGCATGAGTATATTGATGTTTTGGTATACTCATATGATGATTTGAAGTCTTTTCATCCTAAAGTGTTGCAACATGGTATTCCTCTCAAAGCGGGAACCACTCCTTTCAGGCAAAAGCAATGGCAGTATAATCCAAAAATTTATGGAACTATTTTGGCAGAAATCCAGAAGATGTTGGATGCTAGAATAATCTTCCCAATTCAATATTCTACATGGGTGGTTAATATCATCCCAATACAAAAAAACAATGGTGAAATCCTAATCTATGTGGATTTTCGTAATCTGAATCAAGCATCCTTGAAGGATAATTATTCTTTTCCAATCATGGACCATGTTTTGCAAACAGTGACTGGATCCCAGATGTTATCCATGCTTGATGGATTTTCTGGCTACAATCAAATTGAAGTCAAGGAAGATGATCAATAAAAAACCATATTTATAACTTTGTGGGGTACTTTTTCTTACAACAAGATGCCCTTTGGATTGATCAATGCAGGTGCTACTTTCCAATGAGCTATGGATTTAGCATTTCGTGACATCAAGGAAAAATTCATTGTGGTTTACCTTGATGATTTTACTATTTTCTCCAAACAAAGGCAAGATCATGTGTATCATCTGTGTCAAGTCTTGGAGAGGTGTCGTCGGCATGAAATTTCTCTTAATCCTAAAAAGTCAATATTTGGGGTTATAGAAGGTAAACTTCTTGGACATATTGTATCCAAGGAAGGGATAAAGAGTGATCCTAAATGGGTCAAGTCTATTCAGAGTTTGTCATTACCTTCAAGCAAAACTATCATTGATTCTTTCTTTGGAAAGGTGAATTTCCTACTAAGGTTTGTTCCAGACTTCACTGAAAAGACTCATCATATTTCAAATATGATGAAAGGAGCGTTGGTATTTCAGTGGAGTTTTGAAGGAAAGGCTTCTTTTAAATAAATTAAAGAAGCAATTGCTCAAGCACCGGTGTTAGTCTGTCCAGACTATACTAAGGAATTTATCATGTATAGTTATGCTTCTGAACACACCATGTCATCTATTCTCATGCAAAAGAATGCTGAAGATATAGAATATCCTATTACATTCATCAATTATCCTCTTAAGTTTCACGAGTTGAAGTATTCACTGATGGAGAAAAATGCCTTTGTACTTGTAAAAGCAGTTAAGTACTTTGGATTTTACATTCTCAATTCACATGTTGTAGTTTTGGTTCCTGATACGACTGTCAAGTTAATCTTGACACAACAGGAGTTTAGAATGAAGAGAGGTAATTGGAATGCCAAGATTCAAGAATATGATATTGAGATCAAACCAACTAAGTTATTTTGTGGTAAAGGTTTATGTCAGCTTATGGATGAAAATGAACCTGAGGAAGCAACTTCTGAAGATTTCCCTAGTGTCTTGTTTGTAAGTATAACTGATGAGTGGTATTCTGACATCGCATATCTTCTCACATATGGAGAATGTCCAACACATTTGACTTACAAGAAAAGAAGAAGTTTAAAGTTGAGGGCTGCTCATTTTATTCTTTGGGATAGTGGTTTGTATAAACGTACCATTGATGGCATATTTCTTCATTGTGTGGATAAAGCACAAAAAGATAGATTGCTTGAATCATTTCATGATTTTGCATGTGGTGGAAATTTTTTAGCGCCTGTGACAAATCATAAGATTTTGTGAGAAAGATACTACTAGCCAAATCTTTTTCAAGATGCATATAGTTGGGTACGCAAGTGTGACCATTATTAGTAGTTCGTAGGAAATAAAAAGCTTGCTACATTACCTTTAAAGCCAGTAGTGATTGAGGAACCATTTCAAAAATGGGGCCTTGATTTCATTGGTACTATCAATTCGGTATCCAGTGTAGGGCATATTTATGTTTTGACTGCAATTGATTATTTCACTAAGTGGGTGGAAGCAATTCTTGTAAAGAATGCAACATCATCAGTACAGTATGTTCATTCTTGAAGGAGAATATTATTTCTCGCTTCAGGGTACCTAAAAAAATTGTGACATACAGTGCTTCAGTTTTCTCCTCATCAGAGATCACTCAATTTTTCTTTGAACATGGTATTACTCTTTCACATGCATCTGACTATTATCCGCATGGAAATGGTCAGGAAGAATCAAGTAACAAAAATCTAGTTACTATCATTCACAAGCTTGTGGATGAAAACTAAAGGTCCTGACACAAGGCTTTATTTGATTCTTTGTGGGAAGACAAGATTAAGCCCAAGAGAGCTATTGGCATGTCACCATTTTAGCTCCTTTATGGTTTAAATTCAGAAATTCCCATAACTTTGAAGAAGGAACTTTTGAGAGTTCTTTGGATAAAAGAAACATGTTCCTGCATCAGCTGGAGGAACAAAGAACACAAGTGGTAGATCGACTTACAACACATCAGTAGCAAGTTGAGAATATTTTTGATAAAACAACTAAGAAAAGGGAATTCCATGTTGGTGATCAGGTCCTACTTTGGTATAAAAGGCAAGAACCAAGGGGAATGCATGCTAAATTTGATTCTCTTTGGCGAGGTCCTTTCACAATTCATCAAGTGGCTAGAGAAAATAGTTTCATGTTGGCTTACCATGTTGGAATTCCTTTTGCACTTCCATATAGTGCACAACATCTGAAGCATTATTTTGAATAAGCTACAGATAAGTACCCCTTGTACATAATGTCCAAGTCTTTTTTAGATTTTTAGGATTTTGAGTCTTTTTTTTGGTCGCCTGACTCTATAGCCCAATGGAGTAGATGAAGGAACTTAGAGGTCTGGATTATACATTCCTCATTATTTCTAAGAGCAAATGAGGTGTGTCCCAAGTTAGAGCCAGCTGTTGTCCTCAATTTTGACATCACAAAATTGTGGCAACCCTACACAATTTTCTTATGAATTCGTAGGTGTATCCTCTACGATTTTGATGTTTTTGATAATGCATTATAAAGATAATTTGTCATCCCTGAAATACTCTTTATTTTGCATATTTGATGCATCCTTTTTGAGGGTTCCCATCAAGTTAATCACCTTATTGGTTGTTAGGATGAGTTTTTCTTTTCCGACTGCAAGCACTTGATTTTTGGTAACCTTCAAGTCCTTTTTTTCATTTTTCTCTTTCTTGTTAGAAATTTTTAATCTTGATTTTCCCTTGATTCAATAGCCCTTTGAAATACGCTTGTTTCGAGCTATTTTAGACATCAAACACAGTTGTATCATTCAAGTTATGATGCAAAAGGTGGGGTTTTTTAGGATGACTGCATATTCTTTGGAAAATCCTTAAAAGGTGGATTTTTCATAGTCGATTGCACAAGTTCAAATTATATTTAATATATAAAATGGATTTTGATGCCCATTTTCAAATTTCAACTCATTTCGAGTGGTTTTAGCTATATTTTTTAATGTTTTCCTAAAATTAGCTTTAAAAAGATCTAATTTCATTTTACTTTATTAATACTATAGTTATATATTAAATTTAATTTAAAATTAAATCACTTAAGTTCAAAGAAGTGCAATTTTTGTTCTTCATTGCATATCATCAACATGCAAATCACTTTTAATAATCCACCTCTTGAAATTAAGTCATTTACATATTATATACATTATTTTTATATAAAACTGCATATGCAAAACATGTAAAAGTGGCTTTTTCTAAGCCAAAAACATGTTTTATGAGAATGTGTTGTTGAACTCCAAAAGAACGTAGTTAATCCTCTTATAGTGTTGTTTTTATATGTAACTGCAGATACAAAATAACGTATTTAAAAGAGTTGAAGTGACTTTTTCCTAATTAAAGACATTCTTTTTAATGTGTAATTGCACTTGAAAAGTGCATTTTAAATAGGGATACACTTAAGGTGTTTTTTTTGAACACAAATGCATATCTTTTTGTTATTTTTATATGTGCAAACACATGACAAAAACAACATTTTTAATCCTCCTCCTTGGGCGTCGATTTTGGAGAGGATTACATGTCTTTTAAAACATGCAAAGGCTTGTTGAAAAGTGTATTTTTAATGCCCAGCTCTTGGGTGTTGTTTTTAAACACATTAATATGCTTGTTTTTGTATGTTTTAACTCTCCCAAATTGTGTTTTCTCTTAGGCATCGAATTTGGGTGGGATTACATATTTTGTAAATGCGCAAAGACATCATAAAAACAACATTTTTAATATGCCCTTTTAGACATCTTTTCCAAGAGCATTTACACATTGTTTTGAATGTGTGTTTGCATCCAAACATTGTATTGCCAGCTATGAAGCCCTCGGTGGCAATTTTATGATCAATTACATGTTTGTTTGCATGTGTTTGGGCATTTGAAAAGTGTATTTTCTCCTTTGTTTGGCCATGTTTTCTCTTGGGGGTCAAATTTGGAGGAGATTGCATATGTTATAAAAAATGCAAGGCATGTGTATTTTGGAAAAAACAATTTGTTCTTTGATCATTATTCTCCAAAAATGCTTGATGCTAGAGGGATTTGAGCATCTATAATTGTTCTCTCAACTCTAGAATTGATTGTGGGTAAGTTATTTCTTTCTTGGATTGTTTATTTCATTATTTTGATTGAATCTCATGCCCTAGATGCCATTTTTTAATCTTCATTGCATATGCATTGGAAATAGTCAAAATGGTTGCTATTTCCTTGCATTTAATCTCTTATTTCTTCTCACTTGGCCGTATATGCATATTGACTATCCAAAATTGAAGGAAAAAGACTAAGAAAGTGATCTATATATAGTTTTTCAATCCAATCTTTCCTAAATCCGAAAATCTATTGGATTCATTTCAGATTTTGCTCAAGATTTTGAAAGATTTCATCTTGAGGATTGAGGTAATTTCTTCCTTAAGTATTTTTCCTATTTTCTTCCCAAGGTATTTTGTTAACATGTAAACTTTCATTTTAGATTTAAATGTGTTTAAATTTTTAATTCTTCTACTTCTACCTTTCATTCTTAAAGTTGCATATGCAAGAGTCTCTTCTTTCTTGCATATGCAGTCGGATTAAAAACCCCGTTCTATGATGAAAAAGAGAACAAGTCCAATGCAAGTCCATACATGTATAATCCTTCAAAATTCCACTTGTGTAAATCGCTGTCCCTACCACTGCCATATGACGTAAAACTCATGATGGTGGTTAGTTCAAACTCTAATTATAAACTAGGAATTAAACCTTGGACCATCCATTTACTACTAAATTGCTCTACCAATTGAGTTTCTAGTCCTTATGTGGCTAGTTCATCATTAGTTTGGGTCTTTTTTTAATTTTGAGTACCCTTTTTAAGTCATGCATTGTAGCTTCTTGGGGCTCCTAGCTTGACTCTAATACCACATGTTGAGCTATAATCATATTGACTAGTGAGGGTTCCAACCTAGGGCCTTTCGTTTCCTACTAGAGTGTTCTATCTTGAATGAGTTATTATCTTCTTTGTGCATTGTCACTCTATGTGTGACTTATTTTCAATAAAAGTGCTTATTCCTCTCTAGAAGTCATGGTATATAAGAAAGTTGACTCTTAGTTTATATGTGTAGACTAGAGAGAAATCAATAAATACATCACCTATGACAAGTTTCTTATTAGATAGTTATTTATTATTTGTTGAATCAAGTAAATGGAGCTATGTTCATAGAAAACTTGATCATAGATCAAGTTTTCACTAAGCTCAAATAAAATTAGAGATTCTTGAGACAATATATCAAACACATGAGGGTCATTATGATTTTTTAGGGATATTGTTTGTTCAGACTAATGCTTCTCCTACATTTGAAAGTTTGATGGATTTATCTTTATGTTATCTTTATTCTAAAACTTTTTGGTTCAAAGAGGTGGAATAATTTTCTCGCATAAAATATAATGGAGTAAGATTTGATCCAAAAAAAAAAGATTATGATAGAATGAGAAATATATAAAACCATCAAGAACTTGAGGGTTTTTTTGGAACTTGCTAGATATTATAGAAGAATTGTAAAGAACTATAGTCCCATAATAACATCTCTCAAAATGCTTTTGAATAACGATGTTTTCCAATTCCCTGAGACTACTAATAAAGTATCTGAGAGTTTGAAGGAGGTCATTGTACTGCTATAATTCTAGCAACTCTAGATTCAACGAAACTTTTTATTTTAGAGTGTGATGCTTGTATGATGGATATGAAGAGTTATTTTTCAAGAACAAAAACCCATTACTTTTGAAAGTTATTAATTGAACTGTGGATAATGTTCAATTCAAACCTATTTATGAAAAGGAAATACTAGCTATTCTTCTCCTAGTCAATTTATGGAGGTCAAATTTAATGGGTAGACACTTCAAAGTAAAGATAGGTCATGATAGCTTTAAATATTTCTAGAATTGGTTGTTATCCTTTTAAGAACAACAAAAATGGGTTGTTAAGAGCCAAGATATGACTTTGAGATCATTTATAAGAAATATAATCAAAATATTTTGAATGATGTACTTTCTAAGAAAAAAATGATAACAAAGAATTACTCATTTTGTATCACTTTAATGTAATAAGAACATGAAATCTCTCCCAACAATTCTAAAATGATTGAACAACTCACATGAATTTTGTAGATTTACATTGAACAACTCAAATACATATTATTGAAAGAAAGATTCCCAATGATATAAAGAAAGATGATACCTATATAAGAACTCCACCCTCTAATAAAATATTATATAAAAGCTCCATTGAAGAACTCCACCCTCTAATAAAATATTATATAAAAGCTCCATTGAAGATCATTCAATACTTGATAAATTATAAAGTAAGTAGAAGAACCCACAATTCAAGACACACAAACCAAAAGACACAACACCCACCATCTAAGACGGACAAAGTATGATCCACTACCAATTTCCTTGTTACAATGACAATAATACAAATAATTTAGAACACCTTTCCATGGAATAATTGCCTTGTTGTGAGGGTGGCGTGCGCAGAAAGGGATAGAAATTTATTTTAAAAAAATAGGGAACATGTGAAGTCCGGTCAGTTTGGTCAAAAAAGTCAAAGTGTAGGGTCGTAAACATTCAGTTTATATACGACAAAGATCGCAGAAATTCAGAAGTGGCGCGCTGCTTCATGAATTGTCTAATCAAAGCATCTTCCAATATGTTTTATTTTTATGCTATCAGACCTTTAAAAGGAAAAAAGTCTTTTTCCCATCCCCCAATGCAAATACGGTGTTTCTGAATGTGTACTCTGCCTTCATAATATTTAGAAAATGCAGACAATGTCAGTTTTATGGAATACACACAGGGTTTTCCTTAGGACGGCCATGTGCCTTCATGCTCTACGCTATAGATAAATGAAATTTAACCGTTATAACAAAGCTCAACACAATATATAATGTCGGGATGTTAAATTAAAAAATGTTGAAAAAGCTTATATGAGCTCACAAGCATGATGAGCATAAAATACACAATTATGTATGTTTCTCTCATTGGGATGTGCTTAAATGTAATAAAGTCTCAAAATACAACCGTTGAGTCCAATATTCAACTTTAAATGCTAACGTATGTACTTTATCTTTATTGGATTATGAGTCCACCATCTGAGTTTAAGTGCCTTCATGTGGCCTTGGGTACTTGGTTGTATATGTAGGCTATGTAAGTGCTTTGTCAAATCATATGTTTGTGTCGAGTGGGACATAAATAGCTACATGTTATGCTTTTATACTTCCATGCTATCTAATGGCCTCTGTCCCACTTTGACACGGTTAGACAATTACCATCATATGTATTCCACATGGCACATTTTTTGTTGCATGCGACTACAATATAATTAGTGTCATGTGAATTTGACATCTATCATCTTTATGTTCATATGGTCATTATATATAAAATGACACTTGTTAGTAGATTGGTGGAGCCTAGCAAATGAGGTGTGTAATGTTAACAAGTGATTAAGAATAAAACATACAAAACAAAATCAACATATTTTTGTGTTAAATAAATGTAATTCAACAATAGACAATGAGGTAATGCATGCCAACATGTCCATGTTGTCATTATGAATGAATGAATGATTTTAATGATGTCTACGAGGCCAAGCAGCCTAAGGGACCAGAGGAATCCACACCCCTAAACACTTTCCATAATCCTTTCCAGTTCCGATCTTCTTTTATGAATCTTGACCAGCAAACCCGCTGTTTGGTTTACCTTATCCTCTTCAAATAAACTATTCATGTTGTCCACTTTCAGAATGGCTTCATAATTAGCACGGATATCATCATAGGCAGTGCATTCCATGAGAACCATGAGAAATTGCCATTCTGTCTCAATTGCGCCCGTCCCACGAAACATGCAAGTTCTCTCCTCACAAGCCTCTTTGGGCCTCTTCTATCTGCCCGTCTCGCACCTGAGAGAATGACAATGATATAAAAAAAAGTCCAACATGTGCGAAAGATACACGTGGATGCCATACACATATTGATATGATTACATTTCAAACTGCTCGAGATGGTATGCAGGACAATGTGATACAACTACATACAAACATAAACAACTTGTAAACTAGAAAACATAACTAGATTCATTTAATCATAAGTTGTAATTAAATGAAGTATGTGTTAGCACCTAGAAAAATAGGTAGACTCTTCATATTAGCATTTGCCAAATTATAATAATTCCCCTATTATTGTGTCTGCTAAACCCCATAATTTTCCCTTTTTTGTCCTTAGAACCCAATAGAACTAGTAAGCTTGCATCGTAAATAAGTCTCATCGAAAGAACAAAACATCAAGAAAACAGGCTCTGTATCGATAAGACATCATGAATCGACAGGAGATCAGCGAAATTGAGATGACCAAATGGCACGGGAAGCACAATATGTATAATCAATGAGACAATGCATTTCTCCCGGAAAGAAGAATGAGACAATGTTTTCATCGATTTTATAAGTCACATCGATAAAAGACATTATTAGGAAGACTGTAGATATTAGAGCCATTTTATAAAGTCCTCTCGAATATACAAGTCGGCCCAATATGCATCTATTTTGAAGACACATATGATATCTCACCGAAGAATTTTAGAAGATGGGGTACACAGAATTGATCATTGGTAGGAGTTTGGTCACGTCATACTGATAGCAAACACCTTCAGGAAGATCTTGTCTATCGGAAGGATTTTTTATTCTTGGCCGATTGTGCATGTCACAACAATATATATTTACTTTAGAGAAACAAGTGATATGTCTCCTCAATACATTTACAATGGAGGACCTAGTGCAATCGATGATCGAGAGGAGATTCACTATATGTTGCCGATATATTTTAACATCGGAGAGACTATTGCAATCAAACTGAGTTCATTACTTCTAGCCGAACATACATGTCACTCTGATAGACACTTGTTTCGGAGAAACAAATAGTTTTTCTCTCCAATAGATTCATAATGAAGGATTAATACAGTTTAAATTATGTGGAGGAAGTCCAATATGTCTTGTCGATATCGGGGAGACCTATCAAATCGGAGTAAGATTCCTACATTTCTCCAAACACGTGAAAGAGTTTCACCGAGTCACCCGGAAACGTATGTACATCGAGAGGATCTTCTATCTTAAGTAAAGTTCCTTTTTTCATAGCCATTACTAGTGTCTTGCAAATATCGAGGAGACTTGCAATTTTTCACAGAGAAGTTTCAAATAGCCAAAAGACATTTTGAAGAGATATGTCCTCTCTCATATATTCCTATATATAAAGGACTTGATATGTAATGTTATAGTGATATCATAAGAAATACAATACTTATTACTTTCTTTGCAACTTGTGGCACAAAAGCTTTTCTTTGAAATTCAGTTCTCTATGGTTTCTAATTTCTTTGTTTTAAAATCTTATTTGGGCAGTTGTTTGTGTTAGAATGATTTAGATATCAAGGATATTCTAAATTATTTGTGGATTTAGGATCTCTATAAATGCTTGTCTATTTTGTTTCCTCAAAGAGTTAAATTCAAGTAGATAAGGTATTGGTGACATAAGTGATCTTATCTTGTATTAAGATTTAGATACTTGATAGACCTCTACAAGGTATAGGTTTAAAAATTATCCTATAAAGTTATATATTAAGATCTTCGAAAGAAGTGACTCTGTACCCAAAGAAAGAGAAGACACTGGTCTCTAAAATAGAAAATACATTTACTAAAATATAGAAATCTAAGAATTATACAAGTAGAAGAGTTAGGAGTGAAGACAATGGTAGAAGAAAAAAAGAGTAAGAGAGTAGGATAACTAGACGTAAGGAAGAAGAAACTAGTTAGTAGTTAGATCAATATATTCTAGAAGTTTATGCAATTCCGAGATAGAGAAAGTAGAAGTTAGAAATAAGTAGTTAGATGTTTCAATTTGCTTAAGGTAACAATAGGTACACCCACATAGGTATAGTAGGGCCTAAAGTGCAGGGGAATGTAACCATACTTGGTTGATCTCATTCTTGGGCGAAATTAATTGTAGAGTTTGATCATAGAAGTTGGCATAATCTTAGAGTTTTACAATTTGTTGATTTCAGAACCAACAGATTTGCGACTCTTTTGGGGATGACATAAGAAAAGTACTTTGTTAGAAGAAAGAACCTAGATAAATAATACAATAATTCCTCTTACATAGAGGAAACTTTGACAATAAACATAACCACAAAAGTGTATGATTGAAATCAAAGTAACTTGTGAAGCTAAAAGAACTAGTCAAAGACATCTAAGTTTAAGATTCTCTAAATATCAACCTTGTATGTTCGGTAGGAGATCCTTAAAACAAGGACACCCTATTGAGCATTTGGAGTTAAATCAAAGGAGCAATAAAGCTAGACAAAACAAAGTAAAGGAAAAGGGTTGCAGTCCTAAAAATAGTCAGATGGGATTTAAAAGTGGAAGGATATTTCCAGATAGAGAATTTTGAGAATCTAAATTCCTTAATGATGAGAATGGTTTTCCCATATCAAATGAAAACAATTATTAGAAAATGATAGAAAAAGAAATGAGTCTAACACATGCGAACAAGGCATATTGTGAGAGAATAAGAAAGAACTAGTGGGAGGAACCTCAACATCACTCTAATAGGATAAAATTACACATGGAGAGATACCAAAAAGGTCAATTGAGGTTCCTCCCCCACCTAGAAATAATATACCTCCACCTAGGGAAATTATGAATGGAAATAATAAAAATTTCAATAGGGCTCATTTCAACCCTTTGTATGATCTAGACAATGTGCAACATGGATACCCTCAATACCACCTAAACCCTCATAATAACTTACACCAATAGTTTCAACAAGGATATCATTGTGGACCACACCAATATGATCCTAACGACCAACTATATCCTCTAGCACATTACCAACCATAATACTAGAAAAGACCCTTCCATAATTATCAATATAATGGTGCAAGTCAAAATCATCATCAATATAATCCTTAGAATTAGGGGCAGAAGTATCGACCACACCATAGACAAAATATTTTATAAGAGGTCCTATGAATGTGGATAGTTATAGATAATTGGATTCCATATGGATAATAGGATACACTAATGACATAAAAAATGAGTTAGGAAATGTTATCTCTAAGTTGAGTGGAAGCAATGTTGAAACAAGGGAAAATCATGTAAGATCATTTGAGAGTACAATGGACAATTCTGATGTGAAGCATGATGATGTATACATGAAACTATTTATGCAATCCTTGATAGATGATGCAAGGGATTGTAATAAGGGATTTCCAAATACATCAATTAGTTGTTGGTTAGAATTTAGAATCATTTTCTTGGAACAATATGGTGACCATACTTATCCAACATTCACTTTACATGAATTAACAAGTGTATAGAAAGGATACAATGCTCGTCATTATCAGACTTTAACAAAATATTGAATAAATTACTAAACAAAATTCCACGACATATGAAGCTAGTACATCATATATGCTTAGTCTTTGATATGGATGCCTTTGAGAGAAAAACAAGTTACGAGCTCAAGTTGAGAAGTCCAACTTCTTTACAAGAAGCATGCAAAATTGCAATGACAATGGAAAATAATAGGAAGGCCTCTAGTAAAGATGGAAGAAGAGAAGATGCTAGGTTACATAATCCTAAGGTATCAAAACAAAACAAAGAAGAGGAAAAAATGGGCAAAGTTGTAAATTCCTTGAAGAAATTATCACAAAAGGTAGGTAAACCAAAGAGAACACAATTTTGCATAAATGATAGAATTAGACTTCATAACATGCCATATAACACTACTTGGAAGGATGGAAAATCTTTTGAGCATGGAAATAAACAAAATTCCAATAGAGATCCACCAGACCCCCTAAGAAGACAAGGGAACCATATGGTGGAAGAAAATCCATGGTGCTTATCATGCAATTTACCTCATTCCCCACTACAATGTGTTGTAGCCCAAAGTCTATAGGAAGACAAATTAGAATATAATGAGTACAACCCAAACCAAACAATTAATACATTATTAGTAAAACCTTTTTGTGTTGATGATGATTATGACTCCTTAGAGGATGGATATGAGTATGATTTTAATACCCAAAGAAATCAATCATATCAGTCTCAAGAAGTGTTTTTAGATTATGATGATGGTAGTCACATAAATAAGTATGGTATACTTGAACTAAGATGACCTACAAAAGAGGAAATCAAAGATCTTACTATTGCAATAGTGGCTTAGTCCAGAAGTAGTTACAACCTCTAAAATAGAGTTATAAACCCAAAACAAGGTAAACTTGCAGGATTGTTTATAAAAGAACAAGGTCACAAGCAGAAGGATTGTACCACTACAAGAAAAAAACAATCTAATGTTGTACCATCTCAACCAAAATCTGATAACATTAAGTTTAATAAGCCTCAAAGGAATGACACATCTAAAAATATTAAATTGGTTAAGCTCGTGCAAGTTCCAACTACCCCATCTTTTAATATTACAAATTCTCTATCACAAATGGAGGTTTTCATCCCACTTCTTGAGATTAAGAAGTTCCCTAAATACATGGAGAGTTTTATAACACTCCTATCTAGTTTCCCTAAGAAACATGATAAGATTAAAAAACATGAAGTACCTAAAACAAATGGTGAAGAGGGAGGACTAATACTAGAGGTATATTTGGGTACCACATTAACCAAAAACCCATCACAAATTGATCCCTTCTACGTGATATTATTAATAAATAAAAGGATGGTAAAGAATTGCATGATAGACTCTAGAGAAGCTATAAATATAAAGCATTTTGAGGTCACAAAGGAACTAGGGTTGTGGGTTGACACAACATATGGAAAATTTTATGCTATGGACAAAGTCCTAGTGGTTGCTACCATGAACGGTGTGGAATTTAAGATAGTTGCTTTCCCATAAGCCACTTATACAAAAGACATTATTATATTTGATGTTTCTCCCAACTATGGAATGTTACTATCTAGAAAATGGACAGGTCTAGTTGGTGGTCATTTTCAACTAGATTTATCATATGATACTATACCAGTAAATGGAAAGGAGATCAAAGTGGATAGAGAGCCTAGGTCATCACACGTCATTGAAGACATAGACCTAAATCAGATGACTTATTTTTGTGACACTGCTTTAGGCGACTTATCAATCTAATTAACAAAATAAGAATTAAAAATTAAAAAATTGATTAGCATACATTATCGAAGGAGCCAAGATTAGGTGTTGATGCAGGAGCATCTCGGGTCCTTGGCAATCCTGTGTCACCAAAAATAGTTTGGAGTTTGTCTGTGTTGCTCGGTTCTTGCTTTGACTAAGTTGGTCGGTAGTTGTTCGGTTTCCTTTGGTTACCGAGTTTGGTCAGTCTTTTCCTAGGCAGTCGGTTGTGTCACTGGCTCTCGGCATTGCTTGTCTACTGCTTGGTCATCCTTGCTCACCAACGGGTTTAGTTTTAGTTTCTGTTGAGGCTGACTTGTGCATTTATATTGGATCACTGATTTAATGTCGGAATCCATCACTGGGAAGTGTGTGGTCCTAGATCCGACCGTTTCTTCCTTTGATTATAGATCTGAAGGTCGACTCAGTTTGTTAGCCTCTTGTATAAATGTAGTTGTTTAGTGGTAGTTTAAAGATAGTTTTGGGGATAGAGGATAGTAGAGATTAGATTGGAGATTTGTAACAGATCCTCACATGTTTGAGGACTTCTGAGATTCATTTTAATATCAGGTCGTAACTGGGAAGGCCTTACAGCTTGACATGTATGATTCAATTGATGAAATTATATGAAGGCTTCTACATTCTCTCTCTCACTATTGTGTTTGTTTGCTTCCACATGTGTTGAGAAGGCTTGGATCATTAGGGTGCACCATCCTTTGGCCCCTCTTGACTCCTGCCTTGCGTTAGGTGGTATCAGAGCGAGGTGAGATCTTGATCTAGTTCTGCGGATCTAGGTTTGTAGGTTCCTCTTGAAGCCCTAGTTGATTTTTGTGGGGTAGTAGATTGCGATCTAACTTGTAATTGTAGAGGGTTGTCAAGATGGTTTGTGGGAGGCGAGATGTAGATCCAGGATTGGCAGAATGCTAAGGCAGATTGTTGCTAGGTTAGAATCAGTAGAAACAACCCAAAGAAGAGGTAGACATGTTGAAGATGTTAGTGATGATGAAATTGAAGAATAGGCAAATGAAGAACCTGCATCTGTTATTGATCAAGGTGAAGAAAGATTTTTGAAGGCTTTAACAAGTTTGAAGGCTACACCACATTTTAATCCTCTTGAGTATGTGGAAAGCTGGATTATGATGAGTTGGTGGACTGGATCACTGAGATGGAAAAGTATTTTGAATATGAGAACATTCCAGAGGATAAGAAGGTGAAGATTGCAAGTACAAAGTTAAAAAGTCATGCATCCCTATGGTGGAAACATCTATAATTGGATAGGAAGAGGAAGGGCAAAGACAAAATCAAGGTATGGAATAAGATGGTAAATAAATTGAAAGGAAAGTTCTTACCCTGTGATTATCAAATTAACCTAGTTCAGCGAATGCAAAGTCTAAGGCAGAAGGATAGCTCGGTAAAGGAACATACTAAGGAATTCTATAGATTGGATATCAGATCTGGACATGATGAAGATGATGTGGAAAGAATCGGTAGATACCTGAATGGTTTGAGAGTTTCCATCCAAGAGGAAATTAGTATGGTTAAGTTGGAGAACATTGAAGAGGCTTATCAATTTTCTTTGAAAGCCGAGGAGAAATTGAACAAGAGACATGAGCAGAGACAGAGAGGAAGAGGTGATAGATTCTCTAGAGGAAGTGGTAGATCTAATGGTGAAAATGGTAGATCTGAACCTGAAAAGACAAATCTGGACAAAGACAAGACCGAGTGGAAAGGTGAAAGTTCATCTAGAGGTAGAGGCAATAACTACCGAGGTGGTTATAGTAGAGGAAGTTTCTGAGGAACTTTATACAATTATGGAGAAGAAGGGCATAGATCTTTTGAATGTACACATGCAAGTAAGAAGGCTGGTAGTAGTAGAAATACTTTGGTACAAGAAGAGTCACTAAATGAACCTGAGAAAGAAAATAACTTGATGGTGAGGAGAGCATTGTGGAATGAAAGAAAAAAGGAAGATCCAGTAAGGAAAATTTTGTTCAAGACCAGATGTAGAGATTCTGATAAAGTTTAGAAGGTAATCATTGACAGTGGTAGCTCAGAGAACCTGACATCTGAAGAGATGGTCACAAAATTACAATTGGAAAGGCTGGAACATCTGAAGCCCTATCAGCTTTCATGGATCAAGGATGAGCATACACTCATGGTATGTGAAAAATGTTATGTGAATTTGAGGATTGGAAAATACTATGATAAGATGTTGTGTGATATCATGCCTATGGATTGTTGTCATATTTTGTTGGGTAGACCTTGGCAATATGATAGACATGCTATATATGATGGGAGATTGCATAAGTATACTATTGTAGCTGATGGAAAGAAATAGATCTTGTTGCCATTGATGGAAGAACCTGTTAGTAATGTTTGCACATCTGTGAAAGTTTGTTAAAGGTTTAAAAAGGAATGATGTATGTTTTGCTGTAATTCCTAACAAGCCAAGTAAGAAAATAGAAGATAATGTTCCTGAGGAGATTAATAAGTTACTCATCGATTATAGTGAAATCATTTCTGATAATGTACCTGATGGTTTTCCACTGAAAAGAAGCATTGATCATTGCATGGATCTAATCCCTGGAGCTAGTTTACTGAATAAGGCACCTCATCGGCTAACACCTACCGAGAATCAAGAATTGAACCGATAGATTCAAGAATTGCTGGAGAAAGGTTTGATCTAAGAAATTTTGAGTCCTTGTGTAGTACCTACTGTATTGGCACCTAAGAAGAATGGAGAATTGAGAATGTGTACTGATTCCAGAGAAATCAATAAGATAACAGTGAAGTATAGGTTTCCTATACCGAGGATGGATGACATAATGGATAGTTTGACTGGAGCAAAGTATTTCACAAAAATTGATTTGAAAAGTGGATATCATCATATTAGAATCAGAGAAGGTAATGAATGGAAGACTGCTTTCAAGACAAAAGAAGGTTTGCATGAGTGGTTGGTTATGCCTTTTGGTTTAACTAATGCACCGAGTACTTTTATGAGGCTGATGAATGAAGTTTTGAAGAAATTCTTGGGTAAATTTGTGATTGTATATCTTGATGATATTATGATATTTAGTAAGACCAGAGAAGAAAATTTGTTGCATGTTAGACAAGTTTTGTAGAGATTGAAAGAGGAAAAGTTGCTGATAAATTTGAAAAAGTGTTCATTCATGAAAGAGGAGATTGTGTATTTAGGATTTGTGATCTCAGCTGATGGTTTGAAGATGGATCCTAAAAAGGTTGAAGCTATTTTGAATTGGCCTACACCTGTGAATGCTAGTGAGGAAAGATCATTTCATGGTTTGGCAAGTTTTTACCGAAATTTTATAAGGAATTTCAGTTCAATTTGTAATGCTATGACTGAGACTATGAGAGGAGACAAAAGGGAATTCAAGTGGACACATGGAGCTGATAAAAGTTTTGAGAATCTGAAGTAGAAGGTTGTTGAATTACCTATTTTGGCATTACCTGATTTCAGTAAAGTATTTCAAGTGGAATGTGATGCAAGTGGAAGTGCAATTGGAGCTGTGTTGAGTCAAGAAGGTAAAGCTGTTGCTTTCTTTAGTGAAAAGTTGAATGATGCTAGAAGGGAATATTCTGTGTATGATCAAGAATTCTATGCTATTGTTCAAGCATTGAAGAAATGGAGACATTATTTGATATCGAGTGAATTTGTGTTGTATACTGATCATAAGGATTACAATATTTGGGTAGTCAGAATAAGTTGAATCAGAGACATATGAAATGGGTTGAGTATTTGTAGAGTTATACATTTGTGATAAAGAATAAGAGTGGAGTCACTAACCAAGTTGCTGGTTCATTGAGTAGAAGAAGATCTTTGATGACCGAGATGAAAATTGAAGTTCTTGGTTTTGATGAGATGAAAGGTTTGTATGAAAATGACCCTGATTTTTCTGTGCCATGGAGAAAGTATAGAGCACCTATTCAAGACCAACAATACACTAAGTGGGATGAATATTTTATTCAGGAAGGTATGTTGTTCAAAGGTATTCAGTTGTGTATACTAAGAGGAGTAATGAGAACTAATTTGATCAAAGAGAAACATAGCAGTGGTTTTGCTGGACATTTTGGCATTGATAAAATATGGAATTTGCTTAAGGAGAAGTACTTTTGGCTGTAGTTGTATAAAGATATTCAGAAATTTGTGAAAAGTTGTGGAATTTGTCAAGTTGCAAAAGGAGTGAGTCAGAATACTGGTTTGTATGTACCGATTGCTGTTCTTAAGAAACCTTGGATTGATATCAGTATGGACTTTGTTCTTGGCTTATCGAAGACAATAAGAGGTAATGATTCTATATTTGTTGTTGTGGATAGATTTTGTAAGATGACACATTTTATACCTTGTAGAAAGACATCAGATGCAGTACATTTAGTAGATCTTTTCTTTAAGGAAATTGTTAGATTTCATGGATTGCCGAGGAGTATTATCTCTGACTGAGACAGTAAATTTGTTGGTTAATTTTGGAAGACCCTTTGGAATAAATTTGGCACTGAGTTGAAATATAGTTCTACATTTCACCCACAAACCAATGGATAGACTGAAGTTGTGAACAAAAGTTTGGGAAATCTTTTGAGATGTTTAGTTGGAGACACATCGAGTAATTGGGATTCTGTGTTGGCACAAGTAGAGTTTGCATACAATAACTCAATGAATAGGAGTATTGGAAAAATACCATTTGAGATTGTGAATGGCATACAACCTAGAGAAATATTTGATTTGAGAGACATTGATAATGAAAATAAGAGAAGTGCTGAAGGAGTGAATTTTTTTGAGTACATGAAGACATTGCATGAAGATGTGAAGCTGAAGCTGGAAGACAGTAATCAAAAATACAAAGACAGAGCTAATAGATCAAGAAGACATAAGACTTTTGATGTTGGTGATGAAGTGATGGTTCATTTGAAGAAAGGTCAGTTTCCTGTTGGAACATATGGAACCTAAAGATGAAGAAGTTTGGACCTTGCAAGATTTTGAGGAAATTTGACAGTGGAAATGCATATGAGATTGAGTTACTTGATGACATGGACATATCACCAATTTTCAACATTGCTGATTTGTATGAGTATCATGAACCTGATGAAGAAATGATAGTACCGACAGAATATCCTAAGAAGCAGAATGAAGAGATTGAACATATTCTAAATCAAAGAGTTGTCAAGAGTGCAAGAGGAAAATAGTATATGGAATATCTAGTTAAATGGAAGACTAAACCGATGGAAGAAAGTTCATGGATTTCACAGTCTGAGTTGGATGTAGCTTGGATCATACCTACCAAATGATTCAGAGAATCATTTCAAAATAACCCCAGGTGTCTGATGCAGGAGCATCTTGGGTCTTTGGCAATCCTGTGTCACCAAAAATAGTTTGGAGTTTGTCTGTGTTGCTCGGTTCCTGCTTTGACCGAGTTGGTCGGTAGTTGTTTGGTTTCCTTTGGTTACCAAGTTTGGTCGGTCTTTTCCTGGGCGGTTGGTTGTTTCATTGGCGCTTGACATTACTTGTTTTTTGCTCGGTCATCCTTTCTCACCGACGGGTTTAGTTTTAGTTTCTGTTGAGGCCGACTTGTGCATTTATATTGGATCAGAGATTTAATGTTGGAATCCATCACTAGGAAGTGTGTGGTCCTAGATCTGACCATTTCTTCCTTTGATTATGGATTTGAAGGCCGACTCAGTTTGGTAGCCTCTTGTATAAATGTAGTTGTTTGGTGGTAGTTTAGATACAGTTTTGGGGATAGAGGATAGTAGAGATTAGATTGGATATTTGTAACAGATCCTCGCATGTTTGAGGACTTTTGAGATTCATTTTAATATCAGGCCGTAATCGGGAAGGCCTTAGAGCCCAACATGTATGATTCAATTGATGAAATTATATGAAATCTTATGTATTCTCTCTCTCACTGTTGTGTTTGTTTCTTTTGCATATGTTGAGAAGGCTTGGATCATTAGAGTGCACCATTCTTTGGCCCCTCTTGACCCTTGCCTTGCGTCAGGTGTGGCAGATTTCTTTTAATGGATCTTGATACAAAGAAGGTAGTATAGTCGGAATAATAATCATCTCACTTGATGGAAAAACATTCAAACATTCTTTCCTTCTTTTATTTGAATATACAAACAATATAGTAGACTATGAAGCCCTCTTATTTGGGTTAAATTTAGCAATCAAGCATGGGATCAAGATTCCTAGGGTGTATGGAGATTTTGAGTTGATAACCTCACAAGTAAGGTCCAAACGCTCCTCCAAAAACATAAGGCTTAAACAAAATAGGAATGTAGTTTGGGATACCATAGAATTATACATTGCATTTTCAATAGATTGGGTTGCTAGGATGAATACTATAATTGTAGACTTTTTGGAAAATGTGGCTCTTAAACAAAATGACATGACTTTAAGAAGAATTTATAAGGTCAAAGTCAAAGTTGGGCCTTTTGTTCTTGATAGCATATGCAATTGACAAGTCTTTGAGGATCATTTTGACTTGTTGAAGTTCATGCATCGTGTTGATCACTATGAGTCTCAAGATAATATATTTCAATGCATATATTGAGGAAGTTGATGGAAATGATATTTTACTCAAAAAGGAAGTTATACAATTAAAAATAAATAAAACTCCCAAAGGCCTGGTAGCGTTGGAAAGAGTATTTAAAAGGGATGATAAAAATGATGTAAAAAAAACACAGGTTAAAGAGCAGGATATTGAAGAAATTAACCTAGGAATAGAAAATGTCCCTAAGAAGGTTTACATTGGAAGGAATCTTACCCCTAAAATAAGAGAGATGTTGAAAAAACTATTAAGGAAGTAGATGCATGTGTTTTCTTTGTCCTATCACTACAACATTTGGGGTCAAATTTCGATGCCAATTTGCGATGCCACTACAATTTGTGTTTGTTTTTTGTATTTTTTTTTGCAAGTGCCCTCGACGGTGTTGTAATAGCGATGATAACATCATAATTGCGACACCCATTTGGTTATAAACAAAAGAAAAAGAAAAAAAAAGTGTCATTTGTAATTTTTGTGAATTCAAACAACTATCACGAAGAGGGCATTTGAGGTTGGTGTGCGTGAAGAGGCCGACACTGTGTGGGAAGAGGGCACTAGCACTTGAGGTAGGCATTCGAGCTTTGTCTTCTCATTAACTCAATTTCATTTTAATGGCATTTGTTGATTTAATGGCACAATATGAATGTTAATAGTGGCATTGTTTACATCTTAGTAATTGGAATGCTCGATGACCCGCGAGCTTTGAGAGCTAGGGCATCGTTGCTATTACCTTCAATGCATTGTGTGAAGTGTTTGATCTCTCTTTATTTGTTTTGGTGTTGATATTCACTATGTGGTACTCCCTGTTTATGATTATTTCATGAGGAAATGTCTTGGTGGCTCACGGGCTGCAAGCTAGGGCATCATACATTGTTTATGAGTTGACTATTTAATACTAGCATTGTTTACATCTTTTCATTTGGAATGCTTGATGACCCATGAACTTTGAGAGGTAGGGCATCATTTCTATTACCTTCAAGGCATTGTGTGAAGTGTTTGATCTCTCTTTATTTGTTTTGCTATTGATATTCACTATGTGGTACTCCCCATTTATGATCATTTCATGAGGAAATATCTTGATGGCTCACAGGATGCAAGCTAGGGCATCATACATTGTTCATGAGCTCACTGTTTAATGCTGGCATTGTTTAGATCTTTTCATTTGGAATGCTTGATGACCTGCAAGCTTTCAGAGATAGGGCATCATTTCTATTACCTTCAAGGCATTATGTGAAGTGTTTGATCTCTCTTTATTTATTTTTCTATTGATATTCACTATGTGGTACTCCCCGTTTATGATCATTTCATGAGGAAATGTCTTGATGGCTTGCAGGCTGCAAGCTAGGGCATCATACATTGTTCATGAGCTCACTATTTAATACTGGCATTATTCATGAGCTCACTGTTTAATATCCGGCATCATGCAAACATACATTAATACACTTACTATTTTGAATTTGAGCTCGAGCATCATGCAATGTTATTGCTGTCATTGCATGCTTGCTGCTGTTGTGCACTATATATTGTTTTATACACTTTATTTTATTGAGACCATGAGCTTGGCATTTGTAATGTATTTTTTGTTATTGGATCAATGCTACCATGTTGTAGATTCTGTGTATGGTTTGACTATGCAAATGCATAATTGTAGATGAGGATTAGTAATATGGTGCCAAGCATTGCTTAGATCCTTTGGATCTAACCCCATCTTTTCCTTCCTTCCAGGTTTTGGATCATACAAGAGCATTGTTAGGAATAAGGTGTCTCAACCTTGGATAATTCCTATTCTTATTATTTGTTTTGTAAATGTATTTTTTGCAAATAATGTAATTAAGTGTGAGTGTACATGTTTAGTTGGCATGTTGATGTGTCACTCCACTTGATGTGTCAACATCCTGTGCGTAAGGAGATCATGACTGAAACGGTCATGACGGATTCCTATGACGCGTAAGAACTATTTAAGGAATGTGCTATGACAAGTGTAAGAGCATCTTATGACTTGGGCCTATTTGGGCGCCCAAGAAGAAGTGGTTGGTGTGTGTAAGAGAATATGCCAAAAATAGGTTGGATGACAGATTCTCTTACACTTCTCTTGTGACTGATATTTTTGGTGGATTCTATGACAAGCTGTCATAGTCTATTCTAGGGATGGACGCCTATTCTTGGGATTGCATGTAACAACTGTGTACATGTGGCTTTGTGCATGGGTCTTGGTGGTTGTGCCTATTTTTGGGTCCAGAGGAGTCTATATATATGATGTTGCTCCTATGGGAGAGATATAACAGAAGTTTAAGTCTTGTTGGCTTTGTCTCTCGTCTCCTGAAAGAACTTGCATTGCAAGTGTATTGTAATCTTTGTGTTGAGATAATACATTGTGCAGGTTTTGGAGTGCTGGGGTTTTTTACCGAAAGGTTTTCCCTAGGGTATATCATTGTGTCATTCTCTATTTTTCTATATGCATTGTATGTGGTTGCAATATCTTTGTTAAAGTAGTTAACAAATCTGAAATTGTAAGGATTTAGAAGAATTTTCACAATACTCTCCTATAGAGATTAGCGTAGGAAGCTGTTTCCACACCTGAGTTTCCTTACAAGTGGTATCAGAGCTTGATCAACTTTTGTTCCTAGTTGTTGGGTAGGGTTTTTTTAGCTAATCTCAAGTTTGAGTGGGAGTTTTTTGCAGAGCATTTTGAATCTTATTTGCAGATTGAGATGGCAAGTTCATCATATGGAAGAATGTAGGTGTGCAAGTTGTTTTTTCAAAAGAAGGATGCAAGATGATAAGAGGATCGATAGTGCTTGCAAGGGGTACTAGGATAGGTACCTTATTTTAGCTAGATGCATGTATTCCTCTATGTAATAGTTCTTCATCCTCACCATCTGAACAAGCAGTGAAGAAGTTTGTGGCTATTGGTTCCGATGGTAGTGCAAATACTTTGGAAGGTAAGCTTCCTGCAGAAAAGACAATGTTGTGGCATATGAGATTTGGCCACATTGGTGAAAAGGGTCTCAGAACCCTGAAAAATAAAAATCTCATTGAGGGGTTAAATGATTGCAATCTCGAGTTCAACTTCTGCAAACACTGTGTCTATGGTAAACAAAATCGTGTTCAGTTTTACTCTAGTTCTCACAAATCTTCTGATGTTTTGGATCTTATTCATTCTGATGTATTTGGTCTTGTAAAAGTTCCTTCAATCTCCAAGTCTGTATTTTTTGTATCTTTCATAGATGATTATAGTAGAAGGACATGGATTTATTTCCTTAAAAGTAAGACACAAGTCTTTAGTTGGTTCAAGGAATTTAAAGCTCTTGTAGAGAATCAGACTAGTAAGAAGATTAAGTGTGTGAGAACTGACAATGGTGGTGAGTTTTGCTCAGCAGAGTTTGAATAGTTCTGTAAAGAACAAGGTATCAAGAGGCATAAGACAACTCCTTATACCCCACAGCAAAATGGAGTTGCAGAGAGAATGAACAGGACACTGATGGAGAAGGCTAGGAGTATGCTTAGTGGAGCTGGTTTAGAACAAAGGTTTTGGGCTGAAGCTATGGCCACTGCTTGCTATCTGGTTAACAGATCTCCTACATCAGCCCTTGTTGGTAAGACACCCATGGAGGTGTGGTCTGGTAAGAAGCCTTCAATTAGACATCTTCATGTTTTTGGTTGTGAAGCTTATGCACATGTTCCAAAGGAGAAAAGATCTAAGTTGGAAAACAAAGCCGTTAAATGTATTTTCATCGGATATAGTGCTGGTGTGAAAGGATACAAGCTTTGGGATCCTGTGACTAGTAAGGTGTTGTATAGTAGAAATGTTATTTTCAGAGAGTTAACATCTTCTCCTATTGTGCTACAACCAGATGAAAAAGAAAAGGAAAAAGATGTTGTTCAGTTGCCTCCTACCATTGAGAAGACTGAATAGAGAGACCATGTTGGGTCTAGTGATGAGGAGAGCTCTAGTAGCTCTGATAGTTTAGAAGAAGAGGAAGAACAACCTCAACCTCAGCCCTTGAGGAGATCCATGAGAGAAAGAAAGCAACCAGAAAGGTTTGGTTATTCTATGTTAGATTCCAGTTGTGCCTTTACTTTGATTACTAACATTGATGAGCCTAGATCTGTGAAAGAGGCTTCGCGCATGGAAGATGCAGGTTCTTGGATTGAGGCTATGGATGATGAGATGGATTCATTGGAGAAAAATAAAACTTGGGACCTTGTACCTTTGCCTAAAGGGAGAAAATCTGTTGGCTGTAAATGGGTGTTCAAGAAGAAATTCTGTGCAGATGGCAGTGTTGAAAGGTATAAAGCTAGATTGGTTGCAAAGGGGTATTCATAGGTAGAGGGAATAGATTATGGTGAAATATTCTCTCCTATTGCAAAGTTGACATCCATTAGATTTCTATTATCTCTTGCTGCATCATATGATTTAGAGATAGAACAGATGGATGTGAAGACAACTTTCCTTCATGGTGATTTGGAGGAAGAGATTTATATGTCACAGCCTGAGCACTACATTGTTAAAGGTAAAGAATCCTTAGTTTACAGATTAAAGAAATCTCTATATGGTTTGAAGCAATCTCCTAGGATGTGGTACCTTAAGTTTGATGTCTTTGTGTTGTCAATTGGATTTGTAAGATCAAAATTAGATCATTGTGTTTATTTCAAAGTTGAAAATGATCACCTTCTTATTGTTGCATTATATGTTGATGATATGTTGCTGTTTGGGAAGGGTAAGGGTATGATTTCTGATTTTAAATCTCAGTTGTCAGCATAGTTTGAGATGAAAGATCTTGGGGCAGCTAGGTACATCTTGGGTATGGAAATCAGTAGAGACAGGTCTAACAAAAAACTTTGGTTGAGTCAGAGTAAGTATGTGAAGTCGGTGTTGGATAGGTTCAGCATGGCAGATTGTAGACCACTATGTGTTCCTATTTCTATGGGAACAAAGTTATCTGTAGATGATTGTCCAAAATCTCCTAGTGAGGTGGAGGACATGAGTAGAGTACCTTATGCTAGTGCAGTTGGCAGTCTTATGTACGCTATGGTCTGTACTAGACTAGACATTGCCCAAGCAGTGGGAGTCCTGAGTCAGTTTATGGCTAATCCTGGATAGGTACATTGGGATGCAGTTAAGCGAGTATTTAGATATTTGAGGGGTACATCAGATTACTCCATATGTTATCATGGTAACTCTTCTAGATCTCCGCATTCAGTTTGTATTTTTGGGTTTGTGGATTCAAATTGGGTAGGTGATATTGATAGCAGGAGATCCACTGGTGCTTATGTGTTCACTATGTTTGGTGGTGCCATTAGTTGGATGAGTCAGCGAAAACCTGTGGTTGCTTTGTCCACTACAGAAGCTGAGTACATGGCTACTACTCATGCTTGTAAAGAAGCCATTTGGCTTAGAAGATTGTGTTCTGATGTTGGTGTTGATGCAGAATAGATTACTATTTGGTGTGATAGTCAGAGCGCTATTTTCCTTGCAAAGAATCCAACTTTCCATGCCAGAACGAAGCACATTGATGTGCAGTTTCACTTTGTGAGAGATATGGTGAAGATGTAAAGGTAAATTTGGAGAAGGTAGATACTGTGAAGAATGTTGCAGATGCATTAACGAAACCAGTGGGCACTGAGAAGTTCAGATGGTGTTCGGAGTCTATGGACCTTTTTGCCTATAGCGGTTAAAGTTCCTGTTATGTTCCTGTTGCTCTTACAAGGTGTTTGACAAGTGGGAGAATGTTAGGAATAAGGTGTCTCAACCTTGGATAATTCCTATTCTTATTATTTGTTTTGTAAATGTATTTTTTGCAAATAATGTAATTAAGTGTGAGTGTACATGTCTAGTTGGCATGTTGATGTGTCACTCCACTTGATGTGTCAGCATCTTGTGCGTAAGGAGATCATGACTGAAACTGTCATGATGGATTCCTATGACGTGTAAGAACTATTTAAGGAATGTGCTATGACAGGTGTAAGAGCATCTTATGACTTGGGCCTATTTTGGCACCCAAGAAGAAGTGGTTGGTGTGTGTAAGAGAATATGCCAAAAATAGGTTGGTATGATAGATTCTCTTACACTTCTCTTGTGACCGTTATTTTTGGCGGATTCTATGACAAGCTGTCATAGTCTATTCTAGGGATGGACACCTATTCTTGGGATTGCATGTAACAACTATGTACATGTGGCTTTGTGCATGGGTCTTGGTGGTTGTGCCTATTTTTGGGTCCAGAGGAGTCTATATATATGATGCTGCTCCTATGGGAGAGATATAACAGAAGTTTAAGTCTTGTTGGCTTTGTCTCTCATCTCTTGAAAGAACTTTCATTGCAAGTGTATTGTAATCTTTGTGTTGAAGATAATATATTGTGTAGGTTTTGGAGTGCTGGGGTTTTTTACCGAAAGGTTTTCCCCAGGGTATATCATTGTGTCATTCTCTATTTTTCTGTATGCATTGTATGTGGTTGCAATATCTTTGTTAAAGTAGTTAACGAATCTGAAATTGTAAGGATTTATAAGAATTTGCACAATACTCTCCTATAGAGATTAGTGTAGGAAGTTGTTTCCGCACTTGAGTTTCCTTACAAGCATAATGGATTGAACCTCGGGTCAACACTTCATTACTTCAGGAAATATCTGGTACCTTCATTATTTATGTTCATCCACTTATGCATGTTTGCATTCATTCATATTCTTCTGAAAGTTGGCTATTAGTGACCATATAGGACCATTCTTGATGTTTTTGGGTCAGTTGATGAAAATATGTAAATAGGGACATCAATAATAAAATAGGGACATATTAAGATTAATATCGTAAGTAAAAACATTACACAGTGGCATTCAGATTAAGTACAATATGAATTCACATGCCTTTAATTATGATACACTTTTAAAATTATCACTCATTGGTCATTTGACAATACAAGATATAAGTATCAGAATATAAACTATTGTAAAAGAAAGAAACACATATGTATCATCATTTAATATAAAATATAAAAGTATCCGACAAACACACAATTGCTATTATAACAACCATCCTCTAATCCCATGGTGTACTAGTCTCAAGGTAAAAACAATTTACTTAAGCCATCATATAAGTATCATCCTAAAGTTTAAATAGACATTGACTATGGATATGCAACACTAAGCCATAATAAATTACAAAGTTTCACTGCAATTTCTATGTCCACTTACAATAATAAATTACAGAGTTTCACTGCAATTTCTGTCCATTGCCATTAAAATATATCACTCCTCCTATTATATAGACATCCTTCTCATTAAGTGTTTCCATTAAAATATATCACTCCTCTTATTATATAATGTATATGCATACTTATTTAAAATGCCATACTTGTTGCTTTTAAATATTATTACCATTTCACTCAAATTTACATGACATTAAAGCCAAGCCCAAAATGTATACATACGTGTAAGTATAGGATTGAACCCTGGGTCAACACTTCATTACTTCAGGCAATGTTTGGTACCTTCATTATTTATGTTCATTGACTTATGTATGTTTGCATTCATTCATATTCTTTTGAAATTTGGCTATTAGTGACCATATAGGACCATTCTTGATGTTTTTGGGTCATTTGATGAAAATATGTAAATAGGGACATCAGTAATAAAATAGGGATATCTTAATCTTTATGAGCTCAAATTCAAAACAGTAAGTGTATTATTTTATTACTGATGTCCCTATTTGATCTAATAGTATCAATATAACAAATAGAGCACCGACCAATCAAATAGGGACATGAGGTGCTCAAACAATGAGTCATAAAACAATATATTTAGTCTTAATAAAATCTTATAAAACAACATCTATTGTGTGAAGTGTTTGATCTCTCTTTATTTGTTTTGGTGTTGATGATCATTTCATGAGGAAATATCTTGATGGCTCATGGGCTGCAAGCTAGGGCATCATACATTGTTCATGAGTTCACTGTTTAATACTAGCATTGTTTACATCTTTTCATGAGCTCACTATTTAATACTTGCATTGTTACATATTTAATCAATGAGGTTGTTGCGATTAGATCATACATTAACACACTTAATGTTTTGAATTTGATCTCAAGCATCATGCAATGTTATTGTTGTCATTGCATGCTTGCTGCTGTTGTGCACCATATATTGTTTTATACACTGTTTATTTCATTGAGACTGTGAGCTTGGTTTTTCTTTCATAAGTGTATGGCTTGATGATGCACATGCATAATTGCAGATGAGGATCAATAATAGGATGTCATTCATTGCTTAGATATTTTTTATCTAACCCTCATATCTCTTTTCTTTGCAGGTTCTGGATCACATAGAGGCACACTAGATTCATACCCGGGTAAAAAATTCATCACTTTAGGCAATGTATGACACCATTATTATTTATGTTCACCCTCTTATGTATGCCTGTACTCTTGCATTTTTTTTTAAAATTTATTTTCCTTGTATAGTATATACAAGTTATTATATCTATATATATATATATATATATATATATACATGTAATCTTTAGATGCAAAAATTTCTTTTCCTTTACATGTATCTTTGCATGAAATGAACACAAATTAAACAAGATCATCTAATAATGCAAACTAGGGTACTATAGTCACTCATCTAGTAATTAGTTCCCCAAACCATTACTAAAGATTGACCATAAGTCTAAGTCCCCAAACTTGTTGTTCTATGTGTATAAAATAATATATGGTGCACAACAACAACAAGCATGCAATGACAACAATAAAATTGCATGATGCCTGAGCTCAAATTCAAAACAATAAGTGTATTAATGTATGATCTAATAGTAGCAACCTCATTGATCATTACCTTTCACTCCTCCATCATTATAGAAGAGATAACTACCTACAACTAGAACATCATGCATTGTTTATGAGCTCACTATTTGAGAACCTCATGTGCCTATTTGATTGTTCGGTGCTCAAATAGTGAGCTCATAAATAATGTATGATGCCATAGCTTGCAGCCCACAAGTCATCAAGACATTTCCTCATGAAATGATCATAAACAGGGAGTACCACATAGTGAATATCAACAACAAAACAAATAAAGAGAGATCAAACACTTCACACAATATATGTTTTTTAATAAGATTTTATTAAGACTAAATATATTATTTTATGAGCTCACTATTTGAGCACCTCATGTCCCTATTTGATTGGTAAGTGCTCTATGTTGGAGATTTGCTAGTAGGCCAGTACTGACTATATGTTTGTCATTGATGACAACATATTGAAAGTAGCATGCGTGGAAGTCTTATGCAATAAGATTTTAGTATATGTATCATGGACATGATATCAACATGATATCATGGGCGCATAGGTTAACTGTTAGTACAAACAGTTATATAGCAGCTTGTGTTAGCAGTGTTCCTAACAGAGCAACAAATAATGTTTTGTGTATGGCTATCTGTACAATTGTCATGGAGGCTTGTTCCCTTGGATATATGTTGAAGACATATTAGTGATGTTTTAATTATGGATGCAGAGTCAGATATTCAGTAGAAGTGAAGTTATGTAGTCATTATTCGCCAGTAGCAGTTTCTTGTGTTTATTCAGAAGAGCTGACATAGATCTTATTGGTTCTTGAGTTGCGCCTATCTTTAGGGTATGCACCCTTGGAGTTAAGCTTCAAGGAGAGTCATTGATGTTTGGTTAAGAGTGCATGAGTTAATTCAACTTGAGGAGAAAGATCTAGTTGTTTTGGTAGAGTCGACAGTGTGTAGCGCGCATCTACAATTATCTTATTTGGACATGTCCCAGAATGTGTTGCGTGCATAGTAGAGCTGACAGAATGTTTGTTGGAGTTTGTTATGGTTTCTCTAATATGATTTCATGGTGGTTCTAATAGGCTGACTTGATTATATAATTTAGAGGAAAGATATTTATAAATAGTCAATTGTGATTGCTAGAGTGTGGTTCATGGTTGATTAAGAAGAGTAGAGCAGAGTGTGTGAGTTGTAGAACCATTAGAGGAAGGTCTATGTGACCAAGTAGAGTGTTTTTGTTATTCATTGGAATTGGTCCAGACAATAGGTCTAAGCACAATTCACCAAGATCCAGATATAGTGTGTATCTGTTATTCAGAAGGTTGTAGCCTTCACCCCTTTGAGCAGTGATCAGCTCTCAGATAGTGCATCCCTCTCCCCTAATAGGAAAAATTGTAAAAGACTCCTGATAGGGTCTAACCCTTGAATAGGTCTACTATACTTAATATATTGTAAAGCTACTCCTAACAGGGTAAATGATCTTCTAACAAGGATCATTATACACTAGTACATAATATTAGTGGGTATCAAGTCCTACCGGGGTTTTTACCTATTTGGGTTTCCCCGTAACCAAAATATTGGTGTTGTGTTCATGTGTTTTTTCATTGTTTTTATGCTTTATGTTTAAGTATACTTAATTGGAAAAAGAATTGAAACTTGTAGATAACTGATTCACCCCACCCTTCTCAGTTATCTCTTGGGACTATTCCTAACACTCTATTTGTTATATTGATGCTATTAGATCAAATAGGGACATCAACAATAAAATAATACACTTACTATTTTGAATTTGAGCTCATAAAGATTAAGATATCCCACTATTTTGAATTTCTATGTGCTTTGGGCCAATGAAATTTTTGTAATTTTATAATTTTGAAAAAGAAAGTGTCATTTGTAATTTTTGTGAATTTGAAGAGCTTCCGCGAAGACAACACTACACTTTTGCGTGGCACGAAGAGGGCATTGTTTATGAGCTCACTGTTTGAGCACCTTAATTTCATTTTGATGGCATTTGTTGATTTCATGGCACAATGTGAATGTTAATAGTGGCATTGTTTACATCTTAGCATTTGGAATGCTTGATAACCTGCGAGCTTTGAGAGCTAGGGCATCATTGCTATTACCTTCAAGGCATTGTGTGAAGTGTTTGATCTCTCTTTATTTATTTTTCTATTGATATTCACTATGTGGTACTCCCTATTTATGATCATTTCATGAGGAAATGTCTTGATGGCTCACAGGCTATAAGCTATGGCATCATACATTGTTCATGAGCTCACTGTTTAATACTGGCATTGTTTACATCTTTTCATTTGGAAAGCTTGATGACCTGCAAGCTTTGAGAGCTAGGGAATCGTTTCTATTACCTTCAAGGCATTGTGTGAAGTGTTTGATCTCTCTTTATTTGTTTTGTTGTTGATATTCACTATGTGGTACTCCCTGTTTATGATCATTTCATGAGGAAATGTCTTGATGGTTCACGGGCTGCAAGCTAGGGCATCATACATTTTTCATGAGCTCACTATTTAATACTGGTATTATTTACATTTTTTCATTTGGAATGCTTGATGAAATGCGAGCTTTGAGAGCTAGGGCATCATTTCTATTACCTTCAAGGCATTGTGTGAAGTGTTTGATCTCTCTTTATTTATTTTGTTGTTGATATTCACTATGTGGTACTCCCCATTTATGATCATTTCATGAGGAAATATCTTGATGGCTCACAAGCTACAAGCTAGAGCATCATACATTGTTCATGAGCTCACTGTTTAATACTGACATTGTTTACATATTTTTATTTGGAATGCTTGATGACCTGCGAGGTTTGAGAGATAGGGCATCATTTCTATTACCTTCAAGGCATTGTGTGAAGTGTTTGATCTCTCTTTATTTGTTTTGCTGTTGATATTCACTATGTGGTACTCTTTGTTTATGATCATTTTATGAGGAAATGTCTTGATGGCTCGTGGGATGCAAGCTAGGGCATCATACATTTTTCATGAGCTCACTATTTAATACTGGCATTGTTTACATCTTTTCATTTAGAATGCTTGATGACCTGCAAGCTTTGAGAGATAGGGCATCATTTCTATTACCTTCAAGGCATTGTGTGAAGTGTTTGATCTCTCTTTATTTGTTTTGCTATTGATATTCACTATGTGGAATTCCCCACTTATGATCATTTCATGAGGAAATGTCTTGATCGCTCACGGGCTGCAAGCTAGGGCATCATACATTGTTCATGAGGTCACTGTTTAATACTGACATTATTCATGAGCTCACTGTTTAATATCTGGGTAGGCCATGCAAATGGTACCATGCCAACCCAATCAACCCAACAAAATGTGTCATGTTTATCTTTGTCAAATACACTCATTCACCATTTTGGTCTTGTTCTTCACACAAATATTGCATCAACAGTAATTGTAAACAATGATTCAAATAAAAAAGAAACAACTTCAATAGATTAGACCCCAAAAGAATATAGTTAACTACAATAGCTCATGGTCTCAATGAAATAAACAATGTATAAAATAATATATGGTGCACAACAGCAGCAAGCATGCAATGACAACAATAACATTGCATGATGCTCGAGCTCAAATTCAAAATAGTAAATGTATTAATGTATGATCTAATAGCAACAACCTCATTGATCATTACCTTTCACTCCTCCATCATTATAGAAGAGATAACTACCTACAACTAGGGCATCATGCATTGTTTATGAGCTCACTGTTTGAGCACCTCATGTCCCCATTTGATTGGCCGATGCTCAAATAGTGAGCTCATAAATAATGCATGATTCCCTAGCTTGCAGCCCACAAGCCATCAAGACATTTTCTCATGAAATGATCATAAACGAGGAGTACCACATAGTGAGTATCAACAACAAAACAAATAAAGAGAGGTCAAACACTTCACATAATATATGTTGTTTTATAAGATTTTATTAAGACTAAATATATTGTTATCATCATGATGAAGTAATAATGCATTAAATGTCTTACTTATGTTCCTATTTGATTGGAGGGTGCTCTTATTGTTATATTGCTACTATCAAAGTAGAATGGCAGTGGTGATTCAATGCATCTACAACCTCAAAAACATGGTAGCATTGATCCAATAACAAAAAATACATTACAAATGCCAAGCTCACGGTCTCAATGAAATAAACAATGTATAAAATAATATATGGTGCACAACAACAATAAGCATGCAATGACAACAATAACATTGCATGATGCCCAAGGTCAAATTCAAAATATTAAGTGTATTAATGTATGATCTAATAGAAGCAACCTCATTGATCATTACCTTTCACTCCTCCATCATTATAGAAGAGATAACTACCTACAACAAAATATATTGTTTTATGAGCTCATTGTTTGAGCACCTCGTGTCCCTATTTGATTGGTTGGTGCTTTATTTGTTATATTGATGCTATTAGATCAAATAAGGACATAGAATTTGATATCAACCTATCATATATCCATTCCAAATAATATAACTCCATTTGAATAAACATACATGCCAACCATTTCACAAAATGTCCATATGAAATCTAGAGAAATACATTAATTTTATAGAGAATTCATGATTTATAATGCCCCTTTATTTATAGTGAATTAATTTTATAGTGAATTCATGATTTATAATTTAGTTGTAGTAGCTCAATGTGTTTGAACTCAAGAATACCCCTTACTTGGTTTCCTACAAAGCTTTTGGTGAAATCTGTCAGAAAATGAGAAGCTATGAGAAGGTGACATGAAGCTAATGAAAGGAGGCATCTCCAATTTGTTTTGCAGATATACACATTAAGGATCATGTCAGATAATACAAGGGAATTCGATCAAAATAGGGAGACAATCACTAGATTGTTTTCTAACTTTCAAAGAGAAGGCGAGGACAAATGTTATTGTCCATGCAAGAGTTGTAATGGCTTAAAGACAAGAAGAATCAAAATCAAAACAACAAAGAGACATTGTAGGGAGAATGGTCACATTGAAGGGGGGTTTGATTATAATCTAGAGGTAAGTTGTTTGTTATATTGTTTTCACAATTAATATACATATGAACCATGGAAGGAGGTTTGATTATCACATTGAAGGGGGGTTTGATTATCATCATTTTTATATAGGTCGATCTACCCAGTGTGAATATAGAGGAACATTGAGGTGTGAGTATTGAAGTTGAAGATCATGATCCCATGGAAGATGACTATCATGTGCCAGAAAACACATTTGAAGATGATGGTATGAATGCATCCATCATGGACACATTTGGTACTGGTGTTGCTGGTGCTGCTGATGATGATGATTATGATGAGGATGAAATTGATCACATCCATGATATACCTCTACTTGAGAAGGTAGACATGGGCCTTTATGAAGGCTCCCAATCTACTCTTCTGTTTGCTATATTATTGTTGGTGAATTTGAAGGTTATGAATGGTTTATCCAACATAGAAATGTCACATATGCTAAGGTTTGTCATATATGTCATTATAGTCTATAAAAGGTGAAACATGTACCATTAAGATTGTTTATAGTAATGACTTATATTATTTGTTGCAGATTAATAGGTGACTTTCTGTTACCACCATCAAATGTTCTCCCTCACTCGTACCGAGAATTATGTGCCACTATGAAACATATTAGAATGGAGTATCAAACAATAGATGCTTGTCTCAAAGATCATATTATTTATTATAAAGAACACAAAAATGAAATAGAATGCCCTGAATGCCATACGAGAAGATATCAAGATTATCAAGTGACAAAAAGGGTGCCTCGCAAGGTTCTTCGTCACATCCCATTATTCCACGTCTGAAACAATTATTTAGGTACAATAGCTTGGCACAATTTATGGATTACCATGCATGTGACAGGAGTCAAGATGAAATTATTCAAATTCCTATAGATGATTCATCATTTATGGACATAGAGGAAAAGTGGCCACACTTTAAAGAGGAACCTCAAAATCTCAGGCTTTCTCTGGCAGTAGACAATGTCAATCCGCATGGAGAGATGAGATCCATTTTCTCAGTGTGGCCTATTTTTGTTATAAACAATAACCTTCCTCCATGGATGTCAATAAAGAGGGAGAACATTATGTTGGAAATGATTGTTCCAAGTATCTTATTATTTTATATTTATCTACATGTAATTATAAGTCTTGGAGTGAAATGGCCACAATAATTATCTGATGTTGTTAATTCAACTAGGTAAGTACCAGGTGAAAGATATGAATGTATATATTGCGCCTCTTATCGATGAGTTGTTGGTGTTATGGAATGGTTTCACTATATATGACATCTCCTGACCAATTAGACAAAGACAATTTCAATTCCATGTAATGCTTGTGTGGATAATTCATGATGCTCTAGGGTTGACACATTTCTGTGGTATGTTATGGTGAATTCTAGTTGTACACGATAATTCAAATTCTAAAAATATACATATTTAATCCAATTTTATCGTTATCTTGTAGGTCTTCAAACAAAGGGAAAATTTGCATGTCCAATGTGTGGTCCAAAGATGAAATCCTATCATTCCAAAAGTTTAAGAAAATAGGTGTTTGATGAGTATAGGTAGTTCCTCCCCAAAAATCATAAGTATCAAAGTGCAGAAAGACATCTTTTCAATGGGAAAGAAGAGACTACATCAAAGACGTGAAGAATGACACCTCACCTATGGCAGTTGGAATATAATATAATTCAAGGTAATATCATTCCACGTAATGGTCGATGTTTGAAAATTATATATTTTGATTATGTTTTGTTGGCTAATTATGTAGTTGATGATCTTGAAGGTCATGAAGGAATCACCAACTAGCTTCCAAAGGGACTAAAATGTTATCCCAAAGAATCTAGTAGGCTGCCCTCTTATGAGCATCTACAAATTGTGAGTTTGTTTGATACTATGCATATTGGAAAGAATGTAACAGAGACACTATGGAAAATATTGGATGGAAGGTGTGACAAAGAAAAACTTGGCAAAATTTGTAGTGACATTCATGATTCCAATCATGTAATGAAAAATATTATTCAATCAAATAGCAATGGAGACCAGATTAATGCAAGTGCTCTTCCTTGGTTATTAACAGAGCAATAAAGTAATGTCATAAAAGAAGTGATCTGAAAAATTTGATTTCCTACAGGATTTGCTGTGGATATAAGCAATCTCATATCAAAGAAAAATGATTTTGGGTCAGGGATGAAAATGCATGATTGACATACCTTCATCAAGGTAAGTCATAGTCTTTTGTATTTACAATATATTTGTGTAATTGTATTCAATTTTCATTGTATGAAATGATCAGTTGACAATTGTTGTAGTATTTGCTACCCCTATCTCTCCCAGAGAACTTCGACAATAATATCAAACAAGTGATAATTGATCTTGGAAAATATATGAGGTAAGCAGTGATATTTGTTCAATATATCAAACAATAATATCAAACAAGTAATATATTGTAAAGTCTCATATTTATATATTTATGTCTTGAATCCCTTGTAGGTGGTTGTCATCTAAAGAAATCCATAAAGAAGATATAAAATATTGGAAGAAAAAAATTTGTTGATTAATGTGTGAAATACAAAAGTGTTTACCTCCAGCTTTTTTCAATGCACAAGAACACTACCTCATACACCAAGTTGAGGAGATTGAATTGTGTGGACTTGTACATGCTAGGTCAATGTAGATGGTTGAGAGACACTTGAAATTTTTGAAAGGTTTGGTACAAAAAGAGCACATCCTAAGGGCTATATGGTTGAGGGATATATGGTATACCAGATGATGGTGTACGTTACTCAATATCTTCCTAATCTTGCAGCAAAGACCCATATAGATTGTATTTGAGATCTCAACTCAATTAAAAAATTTGAAGGAGAGTACTTGGTGGGCAACGGTAGATTCAGGAAACTGAAAGGTAATAAATTATGAGATGTTATTGTAGTTAATTAATTTTTAATCTTCAAAATGAATCTGTTGTAAGTCATCTATTTTGTACAACTACTAAAGAGTGGGATGCAATACATTTTTTTATTGCAAAGAATCAAGATTGGATGATGACATGGATTGAATGATGTCAACATGATGGTCATAAATTAACATGGGAATCCATGTCTTCATTGGTTATAAAATCTCATTGTAATGGAGATCCCAATGTTACACAAAAGGAAATAGATTTAACATATGGTTTAAGAGATCACCAAGTACTTATAAATTTGTTAATTAATCAACCGTATATTTTTCAACTCGTGATGCAATAATTTATACATGTTTGATATTATTGTAGGTGAAACACCACAAGGCTATGTTTTGTAATGGTTATAAATTTTGCATCAAAAAGTTGGATGACACAAAGAAAACTTGTGATTCTGGGATAAGTGTAGTGTTCCAGGTGACTAATATTTTATCTACAAATGACTTACATCCTCGAGAGTCACAAAATTGATACTATGGTATTTTGGTTGATATACTTGACTATGACTTTAATTCCTTCAAATTAGCTCTCTTCATTGTGAAATGGTATAGACTAAAAATCAATAAAAATGATCCTGATAGAATTGTTATTGAACATGACAATGGATTTCCAATGATTAATACAAGGTTGTTTGAGCCAGTTGGAGAAGAGCCCTATGTTCTACGAAGCCAATGTGAGCAAGTATTTTACTCAGAGGTTCCACATAAATCGGGTTGGTCATTTTTTGTTAGACATGATCCAAGAGGAAGGGCGATATAGTATAATGCGATGGAAGAAGATACCGAGGAAGGTGAAGAAGTGGAAGATGATGTAGATGATGGTCATGATCGAGAGCTAGTCGAAGAAGAATATGAAGAAGAAGAAGATGATGATGATGCTACTGATGATGATGATGCTGAGGATGATGATGATGATGCTGATGATGTTGATGGTGATGAGGATGATGATGATGATAATAGTGGTGGTGATGATGTCGATGATGACGATGATCTTGATGATGAGATGGATGAAGAAGAATATCAATAATATGAATAAAATGTATAATTATGCTAGATGTTTGGCATGTTCCAATGATTGTTTTATATGTACTACTCTTATTCACCTTGTTTTATATGTCCTACTTATATGAGTGAGCTAATTCTGAATTGCTTAGTAATTGCTTTTTATTGCATGGTTATCTTTGGTTTGTCATTTTGTTTTGAGTGTCTAGTGATTTAAACCAAAGACTTTGACTTAGACAAAAAATGTGCAAGTCTACATTAGTATGTTTCTTTTTATTGTAATTATAATTAGTATGAATGAACAAAATAATGACAATGCAATATTTGTGATAATGCAATATTTGTTGAAATAGCATCGATGACTTCGGTCAATGTGCCTATGTATCAATGTGGTGTTGGCCCATGCATGTTGAAGACGTCACGCACAAAAAGTAATCTTGGGCATCAATTTTGGGTTTTATCAAATAGGGAAAATGTCCGTATACGTAATTATATTTTATGATTTAAAAATAATGTGACAACTAATTAATCATTTTATGAAGAACTGATGTACATTTGGTATTACAGGGAAATAGTGGATGTCAATACTTTTGGTGGGTCGATCAAACCACATTTACATCTACCCCATCTACATCTATACCTGATGTAGGAAATGAGTGCAACTTGTGCAAGGCTCGAGAGGTAGCTAGTGCTGCCAAGATTGCTTCAATGGCGAAAGAAGAAATCATATTTTTGTGATGCCTTCTTTGTGTAGTTTTTTCACTACTTTGTTGGGACCATATGCATAAATGTGGTTAACAGAGGGCTATTGTAGATACTAATTTTTATTTTAGAATTTCTAGTAGATACACATAAAGAACATGCACATAAACATGACAAATGAGAAACATAAATGTAGATATCACAACAGCTGAGAAACATAAATGTAGGCATCATGGTCACAACATTTTGTAGATAAAACATAATTGAATGGTATACCTAGACGATGCAACACGTCTGGGTATACCACTCAATTATGTTATGTTTCCAAAAAATTGTGACCATGATGCCTACATTTATGTTTCTCAGCTGTTGTGTCCTAGGACCCCTTATGACCCTTTACGACCCTTTACGATCCCTAAGAATACATCTTAGAGGTCTTAAAATGTCATAAAGGTTCATAAGAGGCTCCTAGGAGGGGTCAGATGAGCTTCCACCTTCACATGGTTGGCCCTATTAAGTAGAGAATGTTAAACTATTCTTGAAACAAAGAGAAGCTCAATAATTTAAGATCTCAATCCATGTACGACAAATAGATATCGATCCATCTCAATGGCTACCAAATCAACAAATCTCTGCCAAGAACCCAGTCATAACAGACACCATAGTAATCTACGAATCTCCAATGTGCAAGTTCTTCATGTCGATCTCTCGACATCACATCTAACTCAATAATCCATGAGTCGCTACCAAATCTACTGCAAAGTCATCTCTGAATGATCCATAACCAAATCATGAGCAGGAACTAGATCTGCAAGAATAGCCTTTTGAATCGATACCAACCCCATTGACAAATATATATATATATATATATATATATATATATATATATATATATATATATATATATATATATATATATATATATATATATATATATATATATATATATATATATATACTGATTAGCGTTGCAATTTCCATGACAATAAAACAATGATAGTTATTTGTCAAAATAATCCAACATCTAGTCGTCGCATGTACAACATGGCTGTTGGTAAAAAACTATAAATGACAGATAGCCTTTGTTAAATTCTGACGGGTCTCCGTCGCATGTATGACATTCCTATCATTAAAAACTACAAACAACATATATATGTCATACACTTCTGACTGATGTCCATCGCAAAAACAACATCTCTGTCGGCAAACAAATTACGAATGATGATAGACCGTCAAACTATTCTAATGGGTCATCGTTGTTATTTTATTACGACGGATAGGCATCACAATTGGGATGGCCACAAATAGGCCCGACACTAGGTTTACCTTTTTGGTGCCCCCCTTTTGTGATGTCTAGTGACATCATAATTATGATGACAATCACAACTGTCAATTTTTCTGAGTGCAAAATTGCGATGTCGGGTGGTGTCGTTATATCGACGGTAAACCATCCCAATTAAGATGAACTTCCATCGAAAAAATGTCTCAAATGTACTAGTGTATGATGATCTCAAGGATTATAGGGAAGGTCTATTCCAACAATAGATTCCTCTTAAGCTAGATTCTAAACCCTTCAGGAAGAATAAAAGGCCTATAAATCTCACTCTAGCACCTAAAATGAAGGAGGAACTAATGAAATTGAGAGATGGAGGAATAATCAAAGCCTATAAGACAATCCACTTTGGTGTCAAATCTAATACCTTTCAGGAAGAAGAATGAGCCTATTATGTTGGAAATATGACAAGAAACATGGTCAGATTGATAGAGTGTTTTCATTGATGGAAACAAAATGATGAATTTACCTTATTCCCATGTGAAAAATGTTAGAAAGTAAAGTCCACCAAGATAACTAAGAGGGGGGGGGGGGGGGTGAATCAGTTATCTGATAAATACAACTTTTATCAACCTCAATAGAATTTAACCATGTAAGCACTATAATCAACAACCATAGAAAGATATACGTGCACAATAACACAATGGCACAAGATATGTTGACTAGGGAACCTCTTGATCAAAGAGTAAACCCCGGTGGGAACGATGCCCACAAAAGATGCACTAATATGAAAGTTCCTTGTGAGAGGATGGACTCTATTAGGAGTCTTATGAAATACATTCAGTACATATGAGTCCCTATTAAAAGATTCTGACTCTGTTAGGAGTTATGGAAGACAAAAGGACCCACTGCCCAAATAGTTTCAGAGTAAGATCATTGAACACACTGTCCAAATGATCTTTGTATTAATCAAAAAAATAATACCAAAATATTACTAATCTCAACAATTCAATACTCCTTCTCTGACTATGCCAAACCGCACCAACTACTTCTTCAGATCTCAATACTAGATCTCTATACTTAACATATCCTCTTCCAACAAGTATTGCACAATTCTGCAATTTTCTTTCAAATATAATTCATAACTTCTTCTCATTCACACTTACACATTACAACAAGTAAAACATTCCTTCCTTTATACCACACTCAAGTAATTACAAATGAGTCGGCATACAAATTACAAAATAAAAGTTTCCACACGTTACATAAAAATTACACAAAAACTATCGGCTTCCAATTAATATAATTCTTCACTCATGCAACCTCAGATCTTGCACTCACATCCACATCACTAACATCATGTCTTCAACTACCTCATAACTGCACATGATTAGATTCCATCCCGATTAGGAGATATCATCCGATTTCCACAAACTGCTACTCAGGAACACTGCCTAAATACTACTTCCACTGATTTCCTCATAACTGTCATGAACAAATAAATTTTTGTCTATGCTCTTAACCAAGATCTTATAGAACATCATAGAGTAAGTCCTCAACTCCACATAGCTTCATCTTCAATATCCCAAGTGCTCTAACTCAAACATTGTCTACTTCTCTACTAATCTTCAGTAGATCACTATGTTGACATCAATGACAATCACAGTCATGAATGCAACAACAAATGCTACATAATGGCTGTGAATAATCCCCCATAGGATATATTCATCATTCATTCCTAACAATCTCCCCCATTGGCATTAATGGCAACATAGATGAAAAAACATCCAAGTTCCATGAATACACACACTGCAACACTGTTGCTCTGAAAATGCTTTCAAGTCCTCTTCATCAATCAAATCTTGCTTCATTTTCCTATTTAGTTCTCTCCAATAGATGAATTTTCATGTAAAATTCTCCCCCATTGACATCAATGACATATCTTTCATCATTATGTCAACAACAACTTCCATGTCAAAAGACACTGTTCAGAAAATACATTCACTAGAGTCCTCATGACTCAGCTCAGATACACATACTCCCCCATAGAGGAAGTACCAACATCCAGTCCAGAAGAAAGATAGGGCTCATATAGAACTGGATGGATGAAATAATCTGCATCACTTCTCAAAAGTAGGCTGGGGCATAACCCCAAGCATACCTCTTAGATACTCAAATGTATCCTTAGGCAAAGGTTTTGCAAATATATCAGCAATCTACTCCTTTGTGCTTATCTACGCAAGTCTAACTTCTCTCTCTGCCACTTTCTCTCTTGCTACATGATACTTTATCTCTATATGCTTTGTCTTAGAATGTAACTGTTACTTAAAAATATAGCATACAATACAATAAACATAAGTAGGAAAAGGTTGCATTTGTTTGTCTAATTAACACCACCTTGCAGGTTTTGTTAGTTTACATGTCCTCATTGCATTCATTCTAGATGTCATTATTGTACTCTAAGTATTGATTATCATTCCAAAAATTCCAAAATTCATAAGTAATCATTACATTGTGCTTTCAAACTGAATGTGATATACAAATGTCCTTTCTTGTTTCATGTTTCATCAATAAATAGAGTACATTGCAGAATTAAAAGAAAGATTGAAGTATGGAATAGGGGTCCCATGCATTGCCTTTTGTATTCGTTTGTGTTAACTGCTTGTCTGCTAGGTCTCTGTATATAGGTCTTCATGAGTTTGAGTCTCCATCTCCATCTAGGTCTTTAGGGTTTCATATCTGCATAAGAAAGGAAAATATGGTTAGATCCTGTTGGATCTAAGCAATACATGAGAAAAAAATAACATACTGTAGCAATCAAGCTTTCAATACTGCATATCAATCTGGAAAATTAAATGAAATAAGGAAATGTACATTGACACTCACTGCAAGGTAGTGTTAAAGGGACTTGTTTCTGACATGAAACCTTTTACTACTAATGATCATTGTGGTGTATGTTGTCCTTTTTATTAACCAGGTGCCTGAATTAAAGGGACTTAGTATGTTTCAAACTGAGAAACCTTTTTTAGATAATGTATTTCATAATGATATTTTAGAGCTTAACAGATTATCTTGCAGATAATAGCTGACTGGTTTTCATATTCAGTCATTGTCAAAGATGCAGATCAAGCTGGTTTTCCATGATAAGAGTGCTACAGGAAATGCCAATGATTGCCAACTTTCTAGTTCAAGATACAAATGGTGCTGCATGAATATTGGTACAGATATGTCCTTACTATTTCAAAAGTACATTTTTAAGCTATAAACATATTTGTTGCTGAATACAAAAGAGTGCTTCAAGATTGAGCCATAAAATGATAAAATGTTTACAATTTTTTTTATTGAGCATCACAAACCCATGTTCAAACCTCATTAGTTAACATTCTAGTGTTTTTGAATGTTACGAGCCCATGCTTGAACTTCATTAACAGTGAACAAACATTTTCATCTTGTTGTACTTATCATATTAAGTGCAGATTCAGCATCAATGAGAATTGTATATAGTGGACAAAGCTATAGGATGCAAGCTGAACAAAAAGTATAAAATATGTATAAACTAGAACAGAGTATGTACAACTAATAGTGGAATATCATAAAGGAGAAATTTACTCATCTGCTATGGAAATAATAATAGTTATATGTTGAGCATCTCTCAGTCATAATCACCTTCTAAGGTTTGCGAAGGTTATGAGTGAAAGATGTGATAGTTTTATTTATAATTGATTATATATTTAACATTTTTCACTCATAACCTTCCAAATTTAGTAAGTCATTAGAGGTGTTTTCATGGTTTCCTGGAGCAACTGTCCATCATTGCCGAGCTCATAATATATGGTTTGCAAAGAAATGAGTTCACCAGTTCATCAAATTTTTAGTTGTTGATTACACACGTTCTTTTTATGTCAGCAAAGTGAAACAATTTGGATGCTATACGCTATAATCACAGTTTGTGTGCAAGCTGTGGAAAATCTGTTAAATCAAGTTCTAGTAACTATCTATTTTATGCAGAGTGTTTTTTAGAAGCTAATCAGAAAAGAGCAATTATCTGATATTTCCAAATTCTCAGTAAAATTCGGGTTTCATTTTTTGTCACAATCATATGCTGAAAGAGAGACCAAATTTAACACCACTGTACAAAGTGAATTCAGAGGTCCACACAAGGGTAGAATATGTGAACTTAACATACAAAGAGGTTCATGTTATATAAACCGAGTTCATTCTCATTCAGTGAAATCAAGCTTTCAAAGAAAAAGTGTAAAAGTCACTTTCAAATAAGACCCACAAGCTACATACTGGTCTTCCAGTTATCAAAGGGTATGAAGGATTATCTTTCTTTGGTAAATTGAAGTACCTAGTAAATTAGTAACAGTCACAGCTTTATGTGCCAAATGAAGATAATCTATAGTGGGTGCCATAAATGTTACTAATTTACAAATATGAGGCTCACGGTTCTATGTGAATCAAAGTATGGAAATTGTGACTATAGCACATGATGAATATAATTGTTAATATCAGTAACAGTCAAAGTCACGAATGTTAAGAAAACAATAATGGGTGTCGTGAGTGATAGTATAGAGCTCGCGGTATGTGCATCAAATAAAAGAAATTTTAGTCACTGAATACCAACATCGGCCGCTAACAAGGTGAGCTTCAAGTTCAAATAGTGGAGCAAGAAATAAATAAACACTAGTCATATGACTGTTAGCATCCAATAGTCAGGCCATGACTGCAATAAATAAAGTTTGAGTTGACAAGTTGAACTCATCAAATGAAGGTGATTTACAGTTAGAACCTGTAACTGTTGCTAGTTTACAAATATGAAGCTCATGATTTTACAATAGTCGCAAGTGATTGTACATGGTAGAGATGATTCACAGTTGCAAATAAAAAGTGTTTTGAATAGTTTCGGGTTCATTAGATTCGAACCTATATATGGTTTGCAAAAAAATAAACCAATAGTTGAGCCCAAGTGTGAAATGTGTGGAGCCTGTGGAAATAAAATACAGATCGATAGTATGAACAACAAATCAAAGCCGTGATGCCACAGATAAGTCACAGTCTAGAAAAATACAACTGCAAACAAATAAAAGCTTTTTAGGAAGGCATGTCCAAGTTTTATAAAATGAAGCAAGATACATATCAAGTCACGACTGTGATTTATTCATGGCTTCATAGTTAAACAACAATCATCTATTGAAAACAACAACATATATATATATATAACAAAAAAAGAGGCCGTAACTTATGCTATGTTAAAGTTGTAACTTCATGATATTTATGCTAGAAAATGAGCTTCGTATGATAAACATAGAGTTCTTAAGTAAACTTACAGTTTGTTGAACTTGAGTTAGCAATTCAATGCCGAGTTCCCTATTTGAGATACTGTCAGTGAAGAAGTAGTAGTGATCTTTAGTGTAGCAAGGCTTGAGTTCAACAATGGAGTCCTTTCATAGTCAAACAAAGTTCCTTCAAGCAGTTTTCAAAGGCTTCTGCATGTTAGGGTTTCATTTCCCTTAAGCTTCTTTGTGAAGAATGAAGAAAAGAAAAGTGCCGAGATCAAAATGTGAATAACTGTTTGGAGTCTGCCAAGCAATTCAATGCCTTCTATGAATGTCAGTTCCTTGTAGAGCCTCAAAAATAGCTCATAGTGCCACCTTGCATTCTTATCTCCTTGATTTTTGCATCGCATTGCAAGTGGATGAGAAGTCATGTTGACTTTCCCACATTGCATATAGTTTACACTTAGAATCCTTTATCTAAGTTAGGAGATGAGTGTAGGTTAGTTAATATTAGATTTTTATTTAATATTAATTTATTTTCTTAATTTTGGCAATTTTCTTTGTAAAAGGATTTAATTCCTTATATTAAGCCAAGATTTAGGGAGGGGGCATTTAGAGGAAGTTTGTAAAAGGCTTAGTTAGTGGCACATTTTTTGGCTAAAAAATTGGGATTTTGGAATGACTTAGGTTTTCAGATTTGAGGCATAGAGAGGATATAAAATTAATTTTGGAGGATCAGTTTAGGGGTTATAGATTTTGGAGAGAGGGCATATAGTGAACATATCATTCCTAAGTGCTTTGAAGGCCATTTTTGTAATCATTTTGTCAGATTTTTGAAGGAATGAACCAGATATTTTGACTCATATTTGTGAATTTGTTTCGATATTGGATCTTATTTTCATCTTTTCTTACAAGTGTCAAATCATTTATTATCTAAAGGAAGTGAGTAGATTCCTATTCCTTCTCAAGATAATCAATTGCTCCAAGGCCTTGTATGAGAAATGTATGTTTGTTAATTATCCAAGCTGTTTGTGGTAAAACCCTGATAGCATGCATTTATTAACCTATATGTTGAGTAGAGATTCAGAGTGTTAAGATCTTCATTTGTGAGTTCGGATTGAAGTTTCATGTTTTTGCAAAGTCTGAAGTATTCATTGGTGTATCACCCTAATCTTTTTAGTTATAGTATTCTTTTCCCTTTTTCCAACGATTTGTAGAGCAGGAAAGTGATATTCCATATTTTATAGGAACCGACCTAGAATCCAAAGATTCCTCTTCATTCATAGTCTACCCACAATTAGTAGAGGTTTCCATTGTCAGGATAGAATTGTTGTTTTGCCTTAATGCCTGATTTAAGGTAACAATTCTAAGCCTGAACAATTTTTGGCATGCTCAGTGGGACAACGAACTACTACTCAGTTCTGAGCTGTTAGATTTATGGTTGTTTCAAATTTTAGTTGCAACTCTAAGAGTGGATTTTAATGAGCAGAACTCCAACAAGATCAAATAAGGAAGGTTTTGTGTATCAAGAGTTATAACCAAACAGAAGGGGAGGAGGATCATCTAGAGGTGGAAGAACATTGCATCATCCAAGAGGTACTTCTTTGAATTCAGATTTCTCATCATTTGATAATCCTATTTTTGAAAACCAAGCTATAAATTTAGAAGAACTCAAGGTTATCATTGAGGATCTCAATCTTCTTGAATATCTAGATGTTCCTAATCATACTGGATCAGAATTTCCAAGTATTGAAAATTTATCTTTAGATAATTCTATTCTCGGAGCATCTGTAAGTGGTACTGCAGTAACTCCTCAGAATCTAAAGGCTTATCAAAGGAAGGTAGTTCAACGTGTTCAATCATTTTTTACACTAGCTATTCAGCAGCAAGCTCCTCCACATCAAGCAATGGCTAGAAATTTTCCATTTGTCACATTCAATCAAGGCAGTCCTTTGAGGATTGCAAATCACAATAATGTTCCATTAGCTACTCTTAAAGGCTTACCATCATTCACTGGAGAAGGATCAGTAATAGCCATTGAACACATCAGAGATGTTGCAACTCTGTACAATGTTCATCACGTTACAGAAGAAGATGTAGCTTTGAAGCTGTTAGTTGCATCACTCAAGGGTAAAGCCCTTGATTGGTTCAGAACCCTTCCAATAGATTCTATTGCTACTTGGGATACTCTAGGTGAAAGGCTATCCAAATTTTTTGAGGACAAATATAATAATTTGTCTCTTGTGGAACAATTAACTACAATCAAGAGAGCCCCACAAGAGGAGATGAGTGATTTTAATCTTCATTTTCAGAAGACTTCGAATCAGATCCTTGTTACGGTAAGACCTTCAGCTGAATACGCATTTTTATATTATTTGAAGAGTTTGAATAGTGATATCTCTGTAATGATTCAATCTATGGGAGGTAATACTTTACCTCAAGCTTTTGATACTGCTATTAGGGTAGAGAATAGTCTTATCCAGGCAGGAAAGATAGCTCCTAGGCCTCCTATGCCTTTCTTTCCTAATATACAGTCTAATATGCCATTGGTTGTTCCACCATTATCTACTGTCCCATCTTATAAACCTTCAAAAATAGCTTCTACAGCTCCTCTGAATGAATTACAGACTATTAAGGACAGTCAGCAAAAAATTGAAAATCTGCTGCAATCTTTTGGTAATGATTTAGTGGCCCTTAAGAGGAATCAAACTCAGGCAAACCCTGCTATTCAAAATCAGTTTGTTGGTTCTTCTACACAATATCCTAGCCAACCTAATTTTCAGGCTAATAGGAAGCAATTTCAAGGAAATACTAATGCAAATAGGTAGAATTGGAATATGAGACCAAATAGACAGTATAATCCAACACCTCTTAATACTGTTAGGGATATTGTGCCTACTCTAAATAACATTGCTACTGACTGGTGTTTTCCATGCAATGAGCCACATGATCAGTCTACATGTTCTAATGGAATTCTTAATCAAGCTCTCATGGTACAAAATTCAATGAATTCACAGTAGAATGTGTCTATTGAAGAGGTCCAAAATAAATCAGACCAAAGTGCTACAGATACTAGATTCTTAAACTGGCAAGAGGAAGAATTTTGTGGACTTAATGAAGATTCATCAATTGCAGCAAATACAAGAGCAAAAAAGAGAGCCCTTGAAGCAGATCAATCTACTAGGAATGTTACTTCTCCACCAGTTTCTATTTTAAGGAATCTGTCAGCTTCAGCTAATAAAGATCAAAATCAAAGGAATGCTGATCAGAGTTCTCCTAGATCATCACATAAGGTACAATTTACTGTTCCATTCAATATTGTTGATACAATGAAAAAAACAAATGTTACTTTGTCTGCATGGGAAACTCTGTCTATTCCAGGACAGATTGAGATTTTGAAAGAAGAATTGTCCAAACTGGCAATTAACTCACAACAAATAGGTCAACAGTCACCAAGTGTGGTCATGACTAATTCTAAGCCTCCTAAGGTTCAGGAAAAGCCATTAAAAGAAGACAAAAAGCCTACTAAAGTTCAGCAGCTTGTAATACCATAATTCAAGAAGGCTGCAAATATTGAAAAAATAGCAGTAACTACTGATAAGAAACTGTCAAGTGTACAAAAGACATCAGAAAAGGAAGGTAAGAAATCTACAAATGAAAAGCCTCCTCCTTTTTATGTCTCCTTGATTATTGGAAATAAATTAGTTCATAATTATATGGTTGATAGTGGTGCAACCAGTACTATCATGCCCAAGAAAGTGGTAGATTTGCTAAACTTAAAATGAGCCTCTAGAGAAGGGTGTGGTCCATTTGGACAGAACTTCTGTTAAGACTTTAGGAGTTATTAAAAATGCACATTTGACCTTGCATTCCTGCCCAAATTTTTCAATTCCATAGGACATATATGTTATTGATTTACCAACATATTTTGATGTGTCTGTCTAGAGATTTCACAACCAAAATAGATGGCTATTTTTCATTAGATTGGTCACATTTGTACTTTAGAACTATATATGGTACTAAGGTAACCATAAAATCAGAATCATTGGCCAAAAATCACATAGAGCCTTATAATCCAAGTCCTATTAATGCAAGTTGTGTGATCATGGAACAAGATGAAATACCTAATTATTCAGCATATAATACTCAAACTGAAGCATATCTAGATATTGTTCTAGATGAATGGGCTACAAGGAATGAACAAGATGATGACATGTTTGATGCTGGTTTTGGAAACTACATGATTTTAGAATCTGATTCAATAGTTCCTAATTTGATTAAAGATTCAGAATCTAAATCTGATGAGTCTAACCAACTTTGGGATTTGTATTTTGATGGGTCAAGGAATAAGGATGGAGTTGGTGCAGGGGTTATGTTGGTATCACCTGATGGTGATAAGTTTTATGTTGCTTTTAAGTTTTCCTTTCCTTCTTCTAACAATGTGGCTGAATATGAGAGTTTGATCCAAGGATTAGAGTGGGCAAGATTGAGAGGTATCAAGTGTCTGAGAGCATTTGGTGATAGTGAGCTTATTGTTAAGCAGGTGAGAGGCATCAATACTGTTAAAAATGATTTTCTTAAGATGTATAAATCTAGTGTTTCTAATATTCTAGATGAATTTGATGCTTTCAACCTGATTTCAATTCCTAGAAGGGAAAATCTACATGTTGATAGGCTAGTTGGTATTGGTGCCCATATAGCAATAATGGAAAATAAAGGACTGATTTCAGATCAGTCACATATTAAGATAATTGTTAGGCCATCCATTCCAGATAATGACACTTATTGGCAAGTTTTCAATATTGATGAACATATCCTAAGTTTTTTGATAGAAATAGATGGTTTTTCAGCTTCAAGAGATAACAAAAATATTCAGCAGATGGAGGATCAGATTATTCAATTGAAAACCAATAAGCTACCAAAGGGATTAGTCAGCTTGGAATCAGCTTTTAATTCTGATGATCACTTTAGGAAGGGTAAAACCAGCTTGCTGATTAAAGAAGATCATTATGAAGAAGTGGAAATTTTCAGAGATAAGCGGTTGAAGGTTGGTAAAATAAATTCTCCTGAAGAAAAATAATTATTTATTGATCTTTTTAGAGAGTATAATGATTTTTTTGCATGGGATTACTCTGATCTAAAGGGTTTTGATCCCCAATTAACCCAACATACTATAGAATTGAAGCCTAATGCTAGGCCAATTAGACAAAAGCAAAGACCTATAAACCCCAAATTAGAGCCATTAATGTTAAAAGAGTTGAGAAAACTCCTAGATGGTGGTATTATATTTCCTATTAAGCACACATCTTGGGTTTCTAACTTAGTTCCAGTAAGGAAGAAGAATGAAGAGATAAGACTTTGTGTAGACTTTAGAGACCTTAATAGGGCATCTCTAAAAGATAGGCACCCTCTTCCTTCCATGGAATGGATTTTACAATATGTTTCAGGTTCTGAGAGATTCTCACTCCTAGATGGATATTCTGGTTACAACCAGATTTCAGTCAAAGAATCTGATCAGTTTAAAACAACTTTTACAACTAAATGGGGTACCATGGCTTATAGAAGAATGCCATTTGGCTATCAAATGTTGGAGCTACTTTTCAGAAAGCAATGGACATGGCTTTCAAGAATTTAATGTATAAGTTTGTTCTAGTATACTTAAATGATGTGACAATTTACATCAAGGTTGCAAACCAGCACATTGATCATTTGAGATAGATATTACAAAGATGTAGAGAATTTGGAATTTCTTTAAATCCTAAGAAATCCATGTTTGCAGTTCATGAGGGAAAACTCTTAGGATATTAGGTGTCTAAGGAGGGAACCACAATAGATCCTGAAAGAATTCATGCAATTCTTGAGCTTTCATTGCCCAAACACAAGAAAGGATTGCAGAGTTTTATTGGGAGAATTAACTTTGCAAGGAGGTTTATCCCTGATATTGCAAACCTACTAAAACCATTGACCACAATGCTTAAAAAAGATATTCCTTTTAGCTAGACCGATGAAGGAAAAAGAATTTTGAATTGATAAAATAGGCTTTGTCTTGAGCCCCTACTCTTGTTAATCTTGATTTTACTAAAGATTTTATTTTGTATGCCTATGGTGGTTCTGATACTATTTCAGCTATGTTGGTTCAAAAGAATGATGAAAAACAAGAGTAGCTAGTTGCTTTTTTTAGAAAAGGTATAGATGACTATGAGAGAAGGTACACTTTTATTGAAAAACATGTATTAGCTGTTATTAAATCTTTGAAGAAGTTTAGGCATTTAATTTCTAGAAATAAGGTGCACTTAATGGTTGCTCATCCTAGTATCAAAGAGTTTTTGTTAAACAAGGATGTTAATGAAAAGAGGGCTGGTTGGATAACAAGGGTTATGGAGTATGATGTACAGATTCACGTAGCTAAGTTGATTAGAGGCAAGTTTTGGAATTAGGAGAGATAGGTACTGAGAGGGAGGTGAATCAATGACTTCAAAACTTTAGTTGTAAAACCTTTCTGATCTATAACTGAATACTATGATAACTGATCAAAATAACTTGAATCTAATTGCATAAATCAATCATCTAGTTAACTTAAGAAAGTAAACAATATGAAATCAATATGACAATCACATAACACAAGTATTTTGGTAACATAGAAACCCTTGTTAGAAGGTAAAAACTGCTGTGGGGATGACACCCACAAATTATTCACTACTGTAGATAGAAAAGGTTTGCTTGTTAAGGCTTCAAGTTTTGATCACTTTTGGTGAACTTACCCTGTTAGGAGTAACATATTAGATCAGCTAGATCTACCTAGTTATAGGATTTAACAACACTATATGAAGTGTGTACTCAGTTAAGAGATTTATACAAAGACTGTTAAGTCTACTATGTTAAGAGATTTATCAAAACTCTATCATAATTGTTAGAAAGTAATAGGTAAACTATCTGCTAGTTGACAACTCAATTGTCTGAAATAGATCTATAAGTTCTTATCAAAATATCACCTTATCTGTGATGGTTCTCTGCTCTGATTTTGCTCGGTTGCCTTGTCTGATTCTGCTCAATCTGAAAACCTCTATACTCTATTCTGCTCGATAAATTGATTGTCTTGAAGATAGGAAATTTCTTCAAGTGCTCTGTGATTCATATATATTAGTTCAACAACCTTATAAAATGGTGCGAACATATACAATATATAGTGTTCTATTTTTTCGCTTAAACAAAAATTAGGTTACAAAAGAAAATCATAACCCTAAGATCTACGGTGAAAAATAACCTAGATCAAATAATAAAAATAAGATAATCATTGCATTTAATGAATATATTTTACAATAAATGCTCCTCGATCTTGGTAAACCATTTTACGATCTATTATAACCATTTGCATAGAATAATGTGCCATTTCTGATTATTATGCCATTTACTATGATCATTGATAAACACTATATAATCTTCTCAGTGTATACTATGATGCTCGGCATTTGCTGACCATCGGTCTCAGTGTCGCTGGTGCTCGGTTAACAATGTGATGCTCGGTGTAAGGCTTTACCGATTGCTCTGTCCTACTTCTAGTTACTGACTGTCTCAATATAAATAACCAACTGACCTATTTACTATCCTTTGATACTAATGACAACCTTAAATGCTCAATATGAGATTAACAATCTCCCCCTTTGGCATTAGTATCAAAACTTCATAATGTATATGGACAAAATGTTTCTATATATCCCTTATATCTCAGTTATATACATATCCACTACAAAAACTTCTAAGTATAAAAGTACTCCCTCTCGGTGCATGCTCCCAGTATTATGTAATATACATATCAAAAATATACTATTTGGCATATACAAGTTTTCCCCTTTTTTGATAATAATGCCAAATACCAAAAAAAAAATGTAAGGTATACTTACATCTTATCAAAAATGTGCTAATGGGTTTTCTTCATAGACTCCAAGAGGTTTTCCCATTCCTCTTTCAAGTTGGTAAGAGCAATTTTCTCAAGACCGACTTGCGCATGCATGTCAAAGATATTATCCAACATTGAAATCTCTGGTGTTGCCACAAGTTGCTCAGCTTTGACAGTATGTGTTTCAAAAATCTTCAGGTAAGGAGTGAGTTCTTTCTGTAACTCTGTAACCTGATCAGTGATGTGCGCTTCCTGTTTCCTTAAGTCTGCTATCAGCCGCCGGAGTTCCTAAACTTGGTTAATGTGCTTTAAGAAAGTAGTTGGCTCAGCGATAGTTGCTTGTGTACTCAACTTGATTTCTTCTTCTAAACCTTTTATCTTTTCATTGATTTCTATAGTGAAGGTGTTTGTAGTACAAAGCTTTATTAACAGTTGATAGATTATTTGGGTGATAGATTTTACCTCAGTAATGACCTCAGATAATTTCACCTTGTTCAATGCCACTTCAGTGCTGATCCTTTCTACCAATTTGTTTTGAATCTTTGACTCAGCCCTTTCTTCTATTCTTTTGTCTGTATCTATATCAGGGGCATTGATTTTGTCGGGGAGGGTGGCAAGTTGATCTAAAATGGGAGTATTCTCATCAATGTTTGTTTCTGGTACTATCTGTTGTAGAATATCCCTTACATCATTTAACAATTCTTTACATTTTTGTTCTTGCCTCAATTTTTCTTGTGCCGCTTTCCTCAAACATAACTCCCCATACCGACTTAGTTCCTCGGGGCTTAGAGTTCTTGGGTCACATTCGGGTATAATGATAACTTCATCAAGGGTGATCGGCCCTTTGGCTTTCTTCTTTTTCTTCTTCGGGGCTAGAGGTGACTTCTTTTCACTTACAATAATAGCTTTTTCTTCACTCCTCAGAGTATCCTTACCAGTTGACACTATATCATCCTTCTTCTGCTCCTTGGTAGATTGAGTGGGAGTCTCAGTGGTACTGTTTGGTTGGTTCACCTTGGTTGACTTGGTTTCTTCAGGTTCCTTCTATTCTGTAGACTATGCCTCTGGTTTGACAAGCTCATTTGTATTTGCAGGTTGCTCAAGTGCTTGAATCTCAGTTGTATCTTTGGTTGGCTTGGGATGAGAGACATCAGGTTGTACTTGTGAAATTATTTCAGCGGCCTCTGCAAGTACAGGTAGTTCACTCGGTAGAGATGTACACACATTGTCAGTGTTTAATGCTTCATCTTTGTATTGTGTGATTATTACATCTTCATCATCCTTATCATCAGGATCACCATTAGTGATGTCCTCAATGAGTGCATCATCATCGATTTTCTTTTGCAAGTGGATCTTAGCTTGATCCGGTGTATCCTGTGAAATTTTGATTTCTTTCTTTTGCTCGGTGATATCAATTACCTTGGTAACTGATATACCAGTGTCTTCTATTTTCTTGCCTTTATTATCATCAATGAAAATACTTTTACCTTTTGAACTGTGTCTCTTTTTCAACAGTTTCAGGAATGCTTCCTGTTCAGCTTTCTCTTCTGCTTTCAAAATTGATGTCCATAGGGAGTCACATATGAAATCCATATCTTCTACATTCTCATCCATAATCTGCATAGCTCTATTCTTGACTGAAAAACTAGGCTAATACCTTGTCATGTATTCACTTACCTCAGCATAGCTAAAGTGTGTGGTTGCATGGCCTAGAGATCGTTCTCTTTTTCTTTTCTCCGTGTCAAGTGCAATAGCCCATCTTTCACTTATTTTGTCATCAAGTTCCTTCGACAGTTGACATGCAAATTCCATCGATACTCTTTTAAAATTGATGATCATTTGAACAATAGCATGTTCTATCTTTGTCTTGTCCTCAATTGACATGTTGTTAAATTTGCCTATGCATGGATCATTAAGATTTCCATTCTCAATAATATCTTCAATTATTTCTTCTATAGTACTATCCCTGTTATGAACTAGCTTAAATTGATCAGGGTCATTTTCAGTGTCAGTCTCCTCTATGTCTTCCTTACTCCTTATGTATTTCCTCTTTTTCTTCAGTGGTTCAGCTACCTTCTTGTTCTTTCTCTTGATGTATTTTTTCATCGGTGTAGCAGCTCTCCCTTTTGCTACTTTTACTGCTTCTTCTTTCTGCTAAGTTGATTGAGCTACAGTTGCTAAATGTGTCCTCATTCCTTCAAGTTCTGGTAGTTGAATATCTTGTTCATCAGTTGTTGGTAGTTGAGATTCTTCTTCATCATTGGTGGGAGGAACTGGTGTGTTATCCTTTTCTTTGTCTGACTCGGTCTCCTCATTGTCATAGGGTTTATCAGCTAGCTATAACTAATCTTTAGTTGCTTCATCAACCGGTGACTCCTTATGTGATTTAGATGTAGTTCCATATCTTGCTGAGAGATCCTTTTTCATTTTCTTTTCCCTTCTTCACATTTTACCGATCTCAATGTCCGTTGTGATTCTAGACTTAGCTTCCTCATACACTCCAAACCTACTGGTAGTGATGTTAATTAGTAATGCTAGCAATGCATTGATAGATTTTAGAGTGAAATCATGATTCATTTCATAACCCATTGGTGCTAGCCATTTTGTTCTCGGTTCTACTACCTTTATCATTGAGTGGTCTGTGCTTACGATAAAGCATATGTCATCTTCAAATTTGCTGACTAACTCTTTTGGAATTCTTCTTCTTTGTTGCATTCTTGTTTGCAATTCCTTGAAATATGCATGGAACTCCTTGTTCACATTGTCTCCTAGACTTCTCATCATATCACCGATTTGGGCAGTTATTGTTCTGTCTGATTGCTAGTTTACTTTTCCAATACCTGGTACATATTTTTGAAAATAGAGAAATGTATAGACAAGTAGTGATCCATACTGACATGTATTGGACTTCTTTTCTTTTATTGTCTTCATGTTGTCATGCAATTGGTGTAGAAGTAGCTCAGCAAGATCAACCTGGTGATCTTTCTTTACAATTTTGTAAGCCATGTCCACGATGCTGTAGGGTACACTATTCAGTCTGCTTGATTGAAATATCTTGTACCCGATGACATGAGTTGTGAATCTTACTGCTAGATCTTTGATAGTTGAAATCTTTAGTGCCCTACCATCCCATTGAGCTCTAGTGTTTTTTTCTACATCGGGATGAGATGAACTTCGAAATGCTTTGGCTTTGTCAGTTGTAGGGTACCCAGTAATCCTACTGATAATCTTCTTGGTGACCTCAACCAGTTTGTCTAGCCAAAATTTTTGGTCATGGAATCTGCTTAGCACGATTCATATCCAATCATTGTGAAAAGATTGTAGGAAGTATGTGAAACACCGTAACCCTGACTCCTCAATCTTCTTATATTTAGATTTGATCTTACCATCCAGTCCATAGACTTGCTGATATGCTGCTATGGTCTCAAAGTCACATACTTCACCGATCTTGTAGTGAATATAAGCCCTAACATCTTATGTTAACAAAACCTTATCAGGAATACTAGAAAATGCACCCATATCATCTGTTTGTGCTACGACCTTAGGATGAGGCTTGAATTTATCCTCAAAAAAGTGTGCCCTAACAATTAGTTCCACTTCCTCCTCAACATTCTATGATTTGCTTGCGGTCAAAGATGATGCCATAAATTGTTTCTAGTGTTTCAACAAGCAAATAGATAACCAATGTTCGATAGGTGGATGAACTTACTAGTTTTCATCAAAGAATTGTCGTCGGTTCAATCTAGTTGCTTTGAATCTATTCTAAAAATTGTTAGCTCAAACTCTTCTCTGTAAAATCTCCTTTCTTCAAAATTGCAATGTAACAATGAACTCTGTTTCCGCGTATATATAGGGTTTTCTAATATTCCTGCTCAAATTTTGATGCATTAAATGCATGACCTAACTTTCAGTATGAGACGACTGTTAGCTCGGTAATGTCTTTTTCTCAGTTAACATAGAGTTTCTTCATTGGTTTGAACTATTGTCGGTTAACCTTGTATAGTGATTACTGACGGGTAACCAACTCACGTTTCATCTTTTACCGACTAGATAACATTTGTAAACTTATAACACATAAACCATAGTGCATCTTCATTCATGCAGATTTGGTATTTGTACATCATATATAAGGAATTGTACGTAAAATGTGATCATTTAAAATGTTAGTTCCATACATACCTGTGTAGTCTTAAGTGGAGGTACCGATGTCACCCAATCTAGTGGATGAGGTTTCACCGACATTGTTACTTGACTCAGCATTCTCATTAGATGCCTTCTTTCACATTGTGTTCCTTAACTTTGTAATATCTACAATGGTATATCCACTCTCAAATATATGGTTTTCATTTGGTGCTCGGTCTCTGCAGTTCTTGCTTACATGACCGACCTTGTGACAGTGCAAACATGCCATTCCTACATTTGACCAATTTCTTGATTGTCCAATCTGACTATTTCTGAAATAGTTTGCTACAATATGTCCATACTGACCACATGTAGTACAATTAGTCCATGTATTATAATCCCAAACATATGAGTTACTTTGTCTCTTCAGTTGATATGCCTTTCATTGTAGTTTCTCTTTAGGTGTCCAGACCTACATTTTCACCTTACAGTCCCTTGCAGTGTGTCCATACTTATTACAAGTATAGCATATTTTCTCCTCAATAGTGTTATTAGGAATGTCATTCTTCTTTTCTCTACATTCATAAGCTGGATGTCCAAACTTACCACAGTAATAGCAATATCCATTGAACTTAGGAGTGACAGGAGGTTTACCTTGTGCTTTGCTTCTGCACACATTAGATGTATGTCTTGGTTTTCCACAGTGGTAACATGTCAACACTTTAAGTTTTTGACTTTGATTTTTGTTGACTTCTTCAGCTTGTTGTGATGATTCTCCTTCACTGGTGTAGCCTATACCGGCTTTGCTTTCGAATCTCCTCTAATTAGTCAGAAAATCATCAATCTTTTTAGAGCTATCCTCGGCTATCTTCATCATCTCATTGTGTTTCTTTTGTGTTTTTATTTCATTTCTCAATTTTTCATTATCTTCTCTAAGTGTTGCTACATCTTCAAGTCTTCTTGATAATTCTCCATTTACTCAGTTCATTTCTTGATTAACTGTCATCATCTGATTTGATACTTGGAAGTGACGATCAGTGAGTCTCTGGATTTCACTTTCTTTTGCTTGAAGTTGTTCAGTCATCAGTCTTTGGTCTTCAATAGCCAGATTCTGATCTTGTTCAGCTTGTCTACCATTGTTCATGATTTCCACCATTCTCACCATTTGAGATTCATGACCGATTTGAAGTGCTTTCACTTTGTTGGATAGATGCTGATTCTTTTCAGATAACTCAAAGATTATGCTTTCAGATCCATCAGAGATGCTTCCAGATCTTGATCCAATATGATCAAATATGTCATCAATAGGTTCTTCATGATAACTTATTTCATTCTGCTGAATTGAAAGGTTCTTTCTTTCAACCAGTAATTTCTTCAGTTCTTCCTTGGCTTGTTTATATTGTTCCACAAACATCTGCATTTGTATCTTCTTTTTCTCAATAGTCTTGTCAAGCTTGTATCTCTCCATGAATTAGATCTTTTCCCTTTAGTGGTTAAACTGTTCAACAAGAGAACTGAGCTCTGATACCAATTGTTGGAATTAGGAGAGATAGGTACTGAGAGGGGAGGGGTGAATCAGTGACTTCAAAACTTTAGTTATAAAACCTTTCTAATCTATAATTGAATACTGTGATAACCAATCAAAATAACTTGAATCTAATTGCATAAATCAATCATCTAGTTAACTTAAGAAAGTAAAAAATATGAAATCAGTATGACAATCACATAACACAAGTATTTTGGTGATGTAGAAACCCTTGTTAGAAGGTAAAAATTGCAGTGGGGATGACACCCACAAATTCTTCACTACTGTAGATAGAAAAGGTTTTCCTGTTAAGGCTACAAGTTTTGATCACTTCTGGTGATCTTACCCTATTAGGAGTAACATATTAGATCAGCTAGATCTACCTAGTTATAGGATTTAACAACACTATATGAAGTGTGTACTCAGTTAAGAGATTTATACAAAGACTGCTAAGTCTACTTTGTTAAGAGATTTATCAAAACTCTATCATAATTGTCAGAAAGTAATAGGTAAACTATCTGCTAGTTGACAATTCAATTGTTTGAAATAGATCTATAAGTTCTTATCAAAATATCACCTTATCTATGATGGTTCTCTGCTCTGATTCTACTCGGTTGCCTTGTCTGATTCTGCTCAATCTAAAAACCTTTGTACTCTATTCTACTCGGTAAACTGATTGTCTTGAAGATAGGCAATTTCTTCAAGTGCTCCATGATTCATATATATCAGTTCAACAACCTTATAAAATGGTGTGAACATATACAATATATAGTGTTCTATTTTGCCGCTTAAACAAAAATTAGGTTACAAAAGAAAATCATAACCCTAAGATCTACGGTGCAAAATAGCCTAGATCAATTAATACAAATAAGATAATCATTGCATTTAATGAATATCTTTTACAATAAATGCTCCTTGATCTTGGTAAACCATTTTATGATTTGTTATAACCGTTTGCATAGAATAATTTGCCATTTCTGATTACTATGCCATTTACTATGATCATCGGTAAACACTGTATAATCTTCTTGGTGTATACTATGATGCTCAGTGTTTGCTGACCGTCGGTGTCAGTGTCACTGGTGCTCGATTAACTGTGTGATGCTCGGTGTAAGGCTTTACTGAGTGCTCTGTCTTACTTCTAGTTACCGACTATCTCAATATAAATAATCAACCAACCTATTTTCTGTCCTTTGATACTAATGACAACCTTAAATGCTCAATATGAGATTAACAGTAAGGGCCTTTGTGCTAAAATGGTAGAAGAGGAAGAATAGATTGAAGCTTCTAAAGAATCTAAAAATTTTCAAGGTGATATGGTATTATTAAATGATCCTATGACTTGGTTATCTGATATGACTAGATTCTTGCAAACTGGACAATGCCCAAATAATCTTGATAAGGCAAAAAGGAGGTACTACAGGTTACAATCTATTCCCTATGTTCTTATTGATGGTGTTCTATATAGAAAAGACTATTCTATAATGTTTCTTAAATGTATTGATTCATTAGATCAAGGTAGAATTTTATCTAAGTTTCATGATGGATCTTGTGGAGGACATTTCAGTCCTAAAACTACAACCTGGAAAATACTAAGGGCAGGCTATTATTGGCCTGATTTATTTAAAGATGCTCATGTTTGGGCCAGAAAATGTTAGAAATGTGCACTTTTTGTAGGTAAACAAAGGCTGGCAGCACTGCCATTTAAACCAATTGTGGTTGATCAGCCATTTGCTAAGTGGGGTATGGACTTTATTGGTCCTATCAATCCTAATTCTAGTGCAGGTCATAAATGGATTTTGATTGCTACTAATTATTTTACGAGATGGACTGAAGCTATTGCACTAAAGGAGGCTTCTGGATCTGCTGTGTTAAATTTTTATGAAGATATTACAACCAGGTTTGGAGTTCCTCAATTGATTATTTCTGATAATCCTATGGCTTTCATTGGTTTATCTATTATAGAATGGGCTGTGAAGAACAAGATTTATTTAAACACTTCTTCTAACTATTATCCACAGGGTAATGGTCTTGCAGAATCTACAAACAAAAATCTAATTAGAATTATCAAAAAGACTCTGCAGGAAAATAAGAGAGATTGGCATTCTAAATTAAAGGCAACCTTATGGTTGGATAGGATAACACCTAAATAGGTAATTGGGAATTCCCCTTATGTCTTGGTTTATGGTAAAGAGGCTAGATTGCCAGTTTCTACTAAATTTCCAGCCTTCCAGCTGGCTGACTAGATGTTATTATTTGGAGAAGAAGATCCTCTTAAATTGAGGTATGCTGATTTGTTATAGCTTGAAGAGGAAAGGAGAAAAGCATTGGATACAATGGAATTTAAGCAAGCACAAACTAAAAGATCTTTTGATAGGAAAGCTAAGTTCAGAGAATTTAAGGAAGGATATTTAGTACTTAAGTGGGATGTGCTAAAGAACAGGCCAGGGCAGCATGATAAGTTCGATAATTTTTGGTCAGGCCCCTTTGTCATAATAGCCTGTAAGGACAACAATGCTTTTTAGTTGTCCACAACTAAAGGGGAAGAATTGCAGATTCCAGTTAATGGAATACACCTCAAGCTTTTCTTTAAGGGTTAGGTTTGTCTTAGTTTTTTTTTTTTTTTTCAAATTCAATAAGTGTTGTCCAAGCACTAGGTCCTTAGGTTGCATTGAGTCTAGTTTAGGTGCATTTTAATTTTCAATAAAGGTTGCATTCATGGTTTAGTTTTCCTCAATTCTATTGCCCTATGATAAGCCTACAAGTCATGTCTAGTAGGTAGACATCCAACAGAAGTTGCCAAAATTATTACTTAAAAATACAACATACAATACAATAAGCATAAGTAGGAAAAGGTTGCATTTGTTTGTCTAATTAACACTACCTTGCAGATTTTGTTAGTTTACATGTCCTCATTGCATTCATTCTAGATGTCATTATTGTACTCTAAGTATTGATTATGATTCCAAAAATTTCAAAATTCATAAGTAATCATTACATTGTGCTTTCAAACTGAATGTGATATACAAATGTCCTTTCTTGTTTCATGTTTCATCAATAAATAGAGTACATTGCATAATTAAAAGAAAGACTGAAGTATGGAATAGGGGTCCCATGCATTGCCTTTTGTATTGGTTTGTGTCATCTGGTTGTCTGCTAGGTCTCTGCATATAGGTCTTCATGAGTCTGAGTCTCCATCTGCATCTAGGCCTTTAGGGTTTCATATCTGCATAAGAAAGGAAAATATGGTTAGATCCTATTGGATCTAAGAAATACATGAGAAACAAATAACATACTATAGCAATCAAGCTTTCAATACTGCATATCAATCTAGAAAATTAAATGAAATAAGGAAATGTACACTGACACTCACTGCAAGGTAGTGTTAAAGGGACTTGTTTCTGACATGAAACCTTTTACTACCAATGATCATTGTGGTGTATGTTGTCCTTTTTATTAACTAGGTACCTGAATTAAAGGGACTTAGTATGTTTCAAACTGAGAAACCTTTTTCAGATAATGTATTTCATAATGATGTTATTTTAGAGCTTAACAGATTATCTTGCAGATAACAGCTGACTGGTTTTCATATTCAGTCATTGTCAAAGATGCAGATCAAGCTGGTTTTCCATGATAAGAGTGCTACAGGAAATGCCAATGATTGCTAACTTTCTAGTTCAAGATACAAATGGTGCTACATAAATACTGGTACAAATATGTCCTTACTATTAAAAAAGTACATTTCTAAGCCATAAACATATTTGTTGCTGAATACAAAAGAGTGCTTCAAGATTGAGCCATAAAATGATAAAATGTTTATAGTTTGTTTTCATTGAGCATCATGAGCCCATGTTCAAATCTCATTAGTTAACATTCTAGTGTTTTTGAATGTCATGAGCCCATGCTCAAACTTCATTAACAGTGAACAAACATTTTCATCTTGTTGTACTTATCATATTAAGTGCAGCTTCATCATCAATGAGAATTGTATATAGTGGACAAAGCTATAGGATGCAAGCTGAACAGAAAGTATAAAATATGTATAAACTAGAACAGAGTATGTACAGCTAACAATGGAATATCATAAAGGAGAAAGTTACTCATCTGCTATGGAAATAATAATAGTTATATGTTGAGCATCTCTCAGTCATAATCACCTTCTAAGGTTTGTAAAGGTTATGAGTGAAAGATGTGATAGTTTTATTTATAACTGATTATATCTTTAACATTTTTCACTCATAACCTTGCAACTTTAGTAAGTCATTAGAGGTGTTTTCATGGTTTCCTGGTGCAACTATCAATCATTTTCAAGCTCATAATATATGGTTTGCGAAGAAACGAGTTCACTATCTCATCAAATTTTTAGCTGTTGATTACACAGGTTCTTTTTATGTCAGCAAAGTGAAACAATTTGGATGCTATACACTATAATGATAGTTTGTGTGCAAGCTATGGAAAATTTTTTAAATCAAGTTCTAGTAACTATCTATTTTATGCAGAGTGTTTTTTAGAAGCTAATCAGAAAAGAGTAGTTATCTGATATTTCCAAATTCTCAGTAAAATTCGGGTTTCATTTTTTGTCACAATCATATGCTGAAAGAGAGACCAAATTTAACACCACTATACACATTGAATTCAAATGTCCACACAAGGGTGGAATATGTGAACTTAACATACAAAGAGCTTCATGTTATATAAACCGAGTTCATTCTCATTCAGTGAAATTGAGCTTTCAAAGAAAAAGTGTAAAAGTCACTTTCAAATAAGACCCACAAGGTACATACTGCTCTTCTAGTTATCAAAAGGTATGAAGGATTATTTTTCTTTGGTAAATTGAAGTACCAGGTAAATTAGTAACAGTCACAACTTTATGTGCCAAATGAAGATAATCTACAGTGGGTGCCGTAACTGTTACTAATTTATAAATGTGAGGCTCACGGTTCTATGTGAATCAAAGTATGGAAATTGTGACTATAGCACATGATGAATATGATTGTTAATATCAGTAACAATCAAAGCCGTGAATTTTAAGAAAACAACAATGGGTGCCATGAGTGATAGTATAGAGCTCGTGGTGTGTGCATCAAATAAAAGAAATTTCAGTCACCCAATACCAACAATGACCACTAACAAGGTAAGCTTCAAGTTAAAATAGTGGAGCAAGAAATAAATAAACACTAGTCATATGACTGTTAGCATCCAATAGTAAAGCCGTGATTGCAATAAATAAAGTTTTAGTTCACAAGTTGAACTCATCAAATGAAGATGATCTACATTTGGAACCCGTAACTATTGCTAGTTTACAAATATGAAGCTCACGGTTTTACAATAGTCACAAGTGGTTGTACATGGTAGAAATGATTCACAGTTGCAAATAAAAAGTGTTTTGAATAGTTTCAGGTTCATTAGATTCGAACCCATATATGGTTTACAAAAAAATAAACCAATAGTCGAGCCCAGGTGTGAAATGTGTGGAGCCCGTGGAAATAAAATACAGATCGATAGTATGAACAAAAAATCAAAGCCATGAAGCCATGAATAAGTCACAGTTCGGAAAAATACAAGTGCAAACAAATAAAAGCTCTCAGGAAGGCATGTCCAAGTTTTACAAAATGAAACAAGATACATATCAAGTCACGACTGTGACTTATTCATGGCTTCATAGTTAAACAATAGTCATCTATTGAAAACCACAACATAGATATATATATAACAGAAAAAGAGGTCATAACCTATGCTATGTTAAATTTATAACTTCATTATATTTATGCCAGAAAATGAGCTTTGTATGATAAACATAGAGTTCTTAAGTAAACTTACAGTTTGCTGAACTTGAGTTAGCAATTCAATGCCGAGTTCCCTATTTGAGATATAGTTAGTGAAGAAGTAGCAGTGATCTTCAGTATAGCAAGGATCGAGTTCAACAATGGAGTCCTTTCACAATTAAACAAAGTTCCTTCAAGTAGTTTTCAAAGGCTTCTGCATGTTAGGGTTTCATTTCCCTTAAGCTTCTTTGTGAAGAATGAAGAAAACACAAGTGTCGAGATCAAAATGTGAATAACTATTTGGAGTCTACCAAGCAATTCAATGCCTTCAATGCATGTTAGTTCCTTGCAGAGGCTTGAAAACTACTCATAGTGCCACCTTGGATTCTTATCTCCTTGATTTTTGCATCACATTGCAAGTGGATGAGAAGTCATGTCGACTTTCCCACATTACATATAGTTTACACTTAGAATCCTTTATCTAAGTTAGGAGATGAGGGTAGGTTAGTTAATATTAGATTTTTATTTAATATTAATTTATTTTCTTAATTTTGGCAATTTTCTTTGTAGAAGGATTTAATTCCTTATATTAAGCCAAGATTTAGGGAGGGGGCATTTAGAGGAAGTTTGTAAAAGGCTTAGTTAGTGGCACATTTTTTGGCTAAAAAATTGGGATTTTGGAATGACTTAGGTTTTCGGATTTGAGGCATAGAGAGGATATAAAATTGATTTTGGAGGATCAATTTAGGGGTTGTAGATTTTGGAGAGAGGGCATATAGTGAACATATCATTCCTAAGTGCTTTGAAGGCCATTTTTGTAATCATTTTGTTAGATTTTTGAAGGAATGAACCAAATATTTTGACTCATATTTGTGAATTTGTTTCGATATTGGATCTTGTTTTCATCTTTTCTTACAAGTGTGAAATCATTTATTATCTAAAGGAAGTGAGTAGATTCCTATTCCTTCTCAAGATAATCAATTGCTCCAAGGCCTTGTATGAGAAATGTATGTTTGTTAATTATCCAAGTTGTTTGTGGTAAAACCCTGATAGCATGCATTTATTAACCTATATGTTGAGCAGAGATTTAGAGTGTTGAGATCTTCATTTGTGAGGCAGGATTGAAGTTTCATGTTTTTGCAAAGTCTGGAGTATTCATTGGTGTATCACCCTAATATTTTTTGTTATAGTATTCTTTTCCCTTTTTCCAATAATTTTTAGAGCAGGAAAGTGATATTCCATATTTTACAGGAACTGGCCTAGAATACAAAGATTCCTCTTCATTCATAGTCTACCCACAGCTAGGAGAGGTTTCCATTGTCAGGATAGAATTGTTGTTTTGCCTTAATGCCTAATTTAAGGTAACAATTCTAAGCCTAAACAATAACATAGGGTTCTTAGACATACTAACTGTGCTGGTGTTATCACAATGTATAACAATAGGCTCAACAAATTTTATTCCAATATCCTTCAACATTTGTTTCATCCAAATTATCTGGTTACAAGTGTTTGATGCTGCCACATACTCTACTTCTTCTATGCTCTGTGAAATGCAGTTCTGCTTCTTTCTTAGCCAAGAAACTAATCTTCCTCCAAGGAAAAATGCTCCACCACTGGTGCTCTTTTTTTCATCAACACTACCTCCCCAATCAGCATCTATATATGCACATAGGGTAAAATCATTAGATTTTTCATACCACAATCCATACTCAACTGTGCCTCTTAAGTACCTCAGTATCCTCTTTACTACTGTATAATGTGATTCTCTAGGTTCAGCTTGAAATCTTGCTACATAACCAACTGCATGTGATATATTAGGTCTTGTATGAGTCAAATATTGCAATCCTCCAATCATAGATCTGTACTTCTTTTGTTCCACTGTAGGAGTCTCAAATGTGCTAGATAACTTGTGTCCTATTACCATAGGTGTTCCAACTTGTTTACAGTTATCCATTCAAAATATCTTTAATAAATCATTCAAGTACTTTGTTTGACTTACAAAGATACCATCACTATTTTGTGTTATCTACAATCCTAAAAAATATTTCATTTCACCAATCATACTCATTTCAAATCCAGTCTTCATTTCATCTCCAAATTTATCACTGGTTTCATCTTCTCCTCCAAAGATAATATCATCAACAAAAATAATAACAAGCAACAAACCATTTTCAATTTCCTTTGTGTATAGGTTTATATCAGCTGCACCTTTTGTAAATCCTAACTTTAACAAATACTTTTCCAATCTCGCATACCAAGTTCTAGGTCCTTGCTTTAGTCCCTATAAAGCTTTCTTAAGTTTATATACCATATCTCCTTCTTGAGTTAAAGGAAAAACTTCAGGCTACTCAATGTAGACTTCTTCTTCCAATTCTCCATTCAGAAATGCTAACTTCACATCCATCTGATACACTTTGAATTTCTTGTAAGCTACATAGGCCAAAAACATTCTTACTGCTTCAATTCTTGCTATTGGTGCAAAAGTTTCTTCATAGTCAATTCCTTCTTGCTATGAGTATCCTTTACATACCAATCTTGCTTTGTTCCTTACTACTTATCCTTGCTCATTCACCTTGTTTATGAATACCCATTTTTTTCCTATAACATTCTTATCTTTAGGTCTAGGGACCAATTCCCATATCTTGTTCTTTTCAATATGATCTAGTTCTTCTTTCATAGCTTTAATCCAATGTTCATCTTCACAAGCTTCACTAGTAGATTTAGGTTCAATTTGAGAAATCAAACACAACTATTCTTGTACCTTATTTCATGTCAGAACTCCTCTATCTATGCTTCCAATAATCTACTCAACAGGATGATTCCTTCCTAGATTTCTGTTAGGTGTCACTATCTCAGTACTTGTTTCTACTGTAGGTTCTTCAATGATTCTTTCACTGTGGATTTCATTCAACACAGCACTATCAGTTTCATAGAATAATTTAGTAGTCTCTAGATTTGGTCTAGGATGAGTTCCTTCATCTGATTCATAATCAAGCATTCTCTCCTAAATTTTGAACTTTTTCATATCTCCAGTCATATGATGTGAACAACCACTATCTATAATCTGATCAACTTTATTTTCTACTTGAGAAACTAAATCCTTTTCTTCTTTAACTTCTGTTTCAAGATTTTCGTCTTTAATTACTAGAAATCCTATATCATCATTCTTAGTTTCACTTTCACTCAAAGATTTCTCCAAACTAGCTTCATGTTCTTCATCATTTGCATAGTAACATTCTTTAGATCTCCTAGGATTAAAGTTCTTCCTATACTTCTTAACTCTTAGGACATTTAGATGCAAAATGACAAAATTCTTGACAAGTCCAACATTTAAAGGTTTTCTTACCACCTGGTTCTCTTTTCACAAGAAAGGCAATACCTTCTTCAATCTTTGTGTCTTCTTCATTTCTAGATTTGCTACTACTAGCATAATCTCCACTCACACTGATGCTTCTTGACAAAGTAGGGTGAACACTAAGTGCACTGAACGTTGTCTCCATTCTAGGTAAGTCTCCTCATAGCCTCAAGTTCATCTCTGCTACTTCCAATCTTCCAAGAGTTTCTTTGGTAAATTTCGTAGTACAAGGTATAACTTGTTCAATCATCTATGTTGTTTTCTTAAATGCAGGAGTCAATGTCCTTAGAATTTTCCATATCACTTCATTCTCTGTCTTGATTCCTCCATAAGATTTTATACCTAAAACAATCTCTGACATTCTACCAATATAGCTTCTAACAGATTCATCTTCCATCATTCTTATATCTTCAAATGCACATATCCAATTATGTAATGTAACTTTCTTTGCATGTTCATAACCTTCAAAAGTAGATTGTAAAGCTAACCAAATTTCATGAGATGTTTTTAGATATTTTACCTGACTGTACTCATTTTCTGGAAGGGATGAAAAGAGTGCTTCTCTAGCAAGTATGTTACACATGAATAGATCTCTTTCTTCATTAGTACAATCTTCAATCTTATCCTCATCAATGATAGTCTTCTAATTCTTTGTGCTTAACCAATAACATGGTCCTAAACAAAGTAAATGTGTCTTCATCTTTTCTTTCCAACTGTCAAAATTTACTCCATCAAACTTAGGGCTTTCTTTCCTAAAATGATTCACCATGGATCTGCTTAAGCTGTTAAACTTTTCTTTCAAGGACCTACCTCTCTGATACCAATTGTTAGAAAGTAAAGTCCACCAAGGTAACTAGGAGGGAGGGGTGGTGAATCAATTATTTGATAAATATAACTTTTATCAACCTCAATAGAATTTAACCATGTAAGCAATGTAATCAACATCCATAGAAAGATATACATGCACAATAACACAATGACACAAGATATGTTGACTAGGGAACCTCTTGATCAAAGAGTAAACACCGGTGGGAATGATGCCCACAAAAGATGCACTAATATGAAATTTCCTTGTGAGAGGATGGACTCTATTAGGAGTCTTATGAAATACATTCAGTGCATATGAGTCCCTGTTAGGAGACTTTGAATCCCTATTAAAAGATTCTAACTCTGTTAGGAGTTATGGAAGACAAAAGGACCCACTGCCCAAACAGCTTCAGGGTAAGATCACTGAACACATTGTCCAATCTTTGTATTACTGAATAGAATAATACCAAAAGATTATTGATCTCAACAATTCAATACTCCTTCTCTGACTATGCCAAACTACACCAACTGCTTCTTCAGATCTCAATACCAGATCTCTATACTTCGCATATCCTCTTCCAACAAGTATTACACAATTCTGTAATTCACTTTCAAATATAATTCACAACTTCTTCTCATTCACACTTACACATTACAAAAAGTAAAAAATTCCTTCCTTTATACCACACTCAAGTAATTACAAATGAGTCGGCATACAAATTACAAAATAAAAGTTTCCACACGTTACATTAAAATTACACAAAAACTGTCAGCTTCCAATTAATATAATTCTTCACTCATGTGACGTTAGATCTTGCAGTCACATCCACTTAACTAAAATAATAGCTTCAACTACCTCATAACTGTGCATGTTCAGATTCCATCCAATTAGGAGATATCATCTGATTTCCACAAACTGCTACTCAGGAACACTGCCTAAATACTGCTTCCACTGATTTCCTCATAACTATCATGAACAAATGAATTTCTATCTACACTCTTAACCAAGATCTTATAGAACATCATAGAGTAAGTCCTGAACTCCGCATAGCTTCATCTCCAATATCCCAAGTGCGCTAACTCAAACACTATTTTCTTCTCTACTAATCTTTAGTAGATCACTATGTTGACATCAATGACAATCATTGTCATGAATGAAACAACAACTGCTATAGAATGGCTATGAATACTCTCCCATAGGATATATTCAGCATTCATTCCTAACAAAAATCTCATCAGAAGATCAGATTATGTGGCGAATCAATTTTTGGGTAAGTACAAGAAAATAAGGAAGAATAATCTTACATTGTAGACTATTTTTGGATTGGTGAAGGACACTAGTTTAGTATTTTGGAGTGTGGAATTAAGGGGATCATAATGAGGGTATATTCTAGAAAATTCTAAATTTTCATAGAAAGATATTTTGGTGCATAGAAGTTATACACTTCTGAGTGGCAATTTCAAGGTAAACAATTGGAAAGGGTCAACATAGTAAACAAAATCTTATTATAAAAAATGGTAAAATGTTTTCAAGGGTAAAATAAAGGTCAAATCAGTTGAGCTAACATGTTAAAAGGTATATCCAATCATTATCCTTCTTTGATTTTAAAATTGGATCCTATTTTTGGTGGTGAAATAGAAAATGGTTTACATTTACCAAGAATATTTTTTCTACCAAAATAACAAGATGAACTAGGTATTGCACATGTATAAATTGGATGGATGAGATTAGGAAAAGTTATCTGGGTGATGTATAAGGTATCCCAATGCATAGTTGAGGTGTGACAACATGTTTTTGGGTAGATATTTCATATCTGAGTTAGCGAATTGATGCAGAGCAGAGTCTAAGGGAAATAAGTGATTTTAGGGTTTCAGAGCTTTGTTTGTAACTTCATGGAACTGTAATCAGGCATATTTTGATGCTAATTTAGTGATTTTTTTTTTAATCTCCAAATCATAGTGTTGATCATTGTAAGATAGTGAGTCTTTGTAAAAGGTTTGTAGCCTTATTTTTATTGAGTAGTGGGCTCTAGGCAGTGTTCTTGAATGCAAGTGCATTCCCAACATATGTAAAAGATAATATTTTGGCAGATTATTGGATTGTGGGTTTCATCCCCATCGTGTTTTTTCCCTTAATATTGTTTCCATGATAAAAATATGTATTTTTATAGTTGTGTTTCTATTTACTTTATGTTCATTAATTTTTCTTTTCATTTTAAACTTTAAGGTGATTGCAGATTGGTTCAATAAAGTTAAAAATTGTTAAAATATTGATTTACCCCCCTACCCCCATATTAGAGTTTCCCCTTTCTAACAATTGGTATCAGAGCTTAGTTCATCGGAGGAAGCCTAACAACCTGAGGGATATCCAGGAAGGAAATATGGAATCAGGACTACATTAACAACTCATTGTTGCTTTGAGTGACCTAGACCAATCTAATGCTAAAGTTGAAAAGTTGTAGAGGGATCTAAAGGAGTCTTAGAACTTTATAAAAATAATGAAAGGAAAACTAAGGAAAGCCAAATCAAAGAGAAGAGAACTATATTATCACCTAATTTAGAGCTTGGATGATGAACTAATGAATCAAGACTTAAAGGATATAACTAAAGAATGTGAGAGACTCAAGCAAGAAAATATAGCCTTGAAGAATTAAATAGAATTAATGACAATGAGATTCACCAAATAATTTGAAGAAAGGAAGAAGAATGAAGATATCCTAAGTCAAACCCTAAAAAGGAGATATGATAAATAAAAAAAACTATTTGATGAGTGCATAGGACTTATGATTAGTTTGTAGGAGGCAAAGAATGTTGAAGAACTAAAGATGAATTAGTGATTGCAAATGAGTACAAATAAATTTCATGATTAGTACTTAAAATCTTGATTCGTTTCTTGGAAAATAGAGGAACACTAAGGATAAGAGTGGGTTTGGATTTAAAAAGAGTGAAATCTCAAAGTTAGGACAAGGCAATCCTAGATCTAAGAAAAAGGGAAAAAGGAAAACACTAGTAAAATAACCTAATGTTCAAAGGAATAATGGTAAGTTATTGAAAAATACAATAAATTTGGACATTTAGCCATACATTACAGAAAAAAGGGGTAATTAAAATCAAGTATCCTTTTCTAGTCAGTGTTACAAATGTTATAGTTATGGTCATATAATAAGTGAATGTAGAAGCAATATGAATAACTATGTCATCAACAAGGACAAGGTTAGATTCTATGCATGTAATGGTTTTAATTATATTGCAAGAGATTGTGGAACTAGGATGAATCTGATGGTAAATCAAGGGAAAAGGAGGTTTGTTTGTCTCAAATGTAAAAGATATAGACATCTAGTTGAATATTGCAGGTATATCACTGACAACAATAACAAGTGTGCAAAAAATAAGAACAAGAACAAGACAAATGATGACAAAGGAAAGGAAAAGATTTATGTTGAGGAAGTGCACTAGAAGATGAAGAAAATATGGATAAATAAAGATGTAACATAAGGGTCTACATCTATATCTAAGGTTACCAATTCCTCATATAACTAAAGATAGGCCTTTGGCCTAGGGGGAGCATATGAAGATTTTTTTTTAAGAACCCCCTAAAATGGATGATACCTAAAAGTTTTAGGAATGTATAAGTTGAATGAGATCATGATAGATCTATAGGAGTTCAAATAGATGAATTTCAACTCATTTTGGAGGTATGTGACAATAATTTGTGGAATAGATCATGAATGAAAGGTTTACAAAGGAATCGATACACATGAATTTATTACAAAGTAAATTTAGGTGAAAAAAGGCATAAAAAATCTTAATTTGAGTCTCCTTTGACACACTACATCCATAAGAATTAAATTTAAGGGCTCTAAAGGTGATTTGAGGCTAGATTCAAGTGAAAAAGGAATTGAAAAAACATTTCACGATAAAACCCTACCGCCATCAAAATGTATTTATACGTGCTACTCTCTACAAGATTTCACTTTGAAAATGGAGACACCGCGGGTTGTTGAAGTTAAGGAAAGGAATATGTATGAATTTAAGAAATGCTTGTATAAGGCTATAGAACTTGATCTTGATAGTGCATTTTCAAATGTTCCCTATGGTTTTCTACATTGTGAAGATACCAGGGCATATTGTTGGAAACTACAATTGAAACAATTATTGTATTGTTATTCATGCCAAACCTTAACTAGTAAGATAATTGCTATCTAGGAGAGTTCCATATCTATTGATTGATGAAGAGGACCAGGGAAAGGATATAACAAGAGAACCTAAGGAAAGGTTGAGTTATTTGATACTTCAAAGGGTACTTGATTAGTTAGCACATTGATAAGATAATGTATTGTTTATCTAAGTAAGAAGAAAGACTGAATAAGTAGGCTTAACAGAGAAAAAGTGAAGAAATCTAGTTTAAGCTAAGTGATGTTAGTGTCGACCAAGCACCAATATATGCTAAGTAAATTTAGTGTTGACCAAACATCATTTTATGCCTAGTGACAGGAAATTACCGAGAAAAGACAGTGTTAGCTGAGGAAGACAATTTCTAGAGATGACCGAGACACGTAGTGATGACCAAGGAGGAGAACACAGTATTGATTGAGTGTCAGTAATTTACATTTGGAGAAAGAAGTGAGATTCCCAACTGACATGGTTGAATTTATTAATGAATTTTATGGAGATTTTAATGCATGGTAAATCATTTTATTATGGATTCAAAGGGAAGTTTGAAGATGTATCTAGAAGGAAGGATGAAGAACATAATGATGGAAGGATTCGATGAATTTGACCTAAACCTAAGATCTACGGAGGAGATTAAGCAAAAAAAGATGGATCTACCTAATTGAAGAGGTATAAAGGAAAACCTAATTGTGAGGTTATAATAAGGAGTTGAAGTTGTTGATGTTATTGATTGATAAATTTAAGTAGAAGGTTGAAGGTGAAATTTGAAGAAGTGGAATAGAGTTGTGATTGTTTGAAGTGAATTCTAAGAAAATCAGTGATGGAGATGGAAATGAAGCTCCATTAGTAAATCAACATATATATGTGAAGTGGATCTGTATTTAAAAATTGAGTTGTATGTTTTTCAGATTAGAAACTATTGTTACTTTTTAACTATTGTATCAATCTAAATCCTTTAATCAAGGTTGACCTAAAAGTCATTGTATAAATCTTTTAATCAAGGTGGCATTCTAATGGAATGTAATTAAATCCTTTAACCATGTCATTTTTGACAGAGTATTTAAATCCTTTAACAGGGTCACACCTAGCAGTGTGTTTGTAAACCTTTAACAGGGTTGGCTTTTCACAAAGCTCACTTTAGAAGAGTGAAATATCAGTAGCATGTTACAAAGTGTTTTTTCCCAAGTTGAGTTTCCACTATAAATCCTAGTGTTATACTTGTGTGAATGTTTTGAAGTGAATGTTGTTATATTCTGCAAGTTAATTACTTTTGGATAGTGGACTACATGTTATATGTTTCTGATATATGTTATAAAGACTGAGCTGTATTGCTAATTAGATCTGAGATTGTTGAAGTGCTAGAAAGTTCAATTGGTACATCTGGACCTGAGAAAAACTTGGAACACACTTAATATGAATGTGGCATTCATTAACATGGGAGTTACATTCTAACTCCATCACCCATCTCTATTTAAGAGATGCTTCTCCACACACTTTATAGGAGAAATTTTTCACTTTTACTCACATTCTCATCTTAGCTTTCTCATTGTTGTAATGAGCATCTTGCTCACATTTTCTATCTCTTTTTCTAGGATTTTTTGCCTCATTCATATTATATTCAAAAGGGGTTTTATTTTCTTTCCCCTTTCAAAATCCTTGTCTCATTGTGTTTATCTTGGAGCATCTTGATAGTTTTTTATAAGATCTTGAAGCAATCTCTCTTTCATTATGTTTATGGTAAAACTCTTCATTTTCTCACTCACTTGGATTCTTTCATTTAATCTCTTTTCCATTTTTGTATGTTCCTAACATGGTATCAAAGCTAGATAAATCCTTATTTTGAGTGTTGCACGAAGGTATTTTTTGAAGGATATCTCATTTGAGAAGAAGAAATTCTTTTTGTTGAGATTAAGTTTTTCTTGCAGGGTTCTCATTGTTTATAAATCTAACATTTGTTACAACTCTTTCTTATATCTTTTTTTATTTTAGATTTGGTTTTATAATTAGTTATATATGGTTTACTACCACATCTAAGTTTATTAATCTCCATTTCAAGTTTTTTTAAGATCTAACTACACCCTCTTTGGTCGGCTTGCCGCCAAAGAGTTTCATTTGATTTCTCTAACCTTCTTTACAAGATATTTTAATCAGCTTTGTTTAAACTCTAATCATTTGTTCTTGCAGGTTTCATTATATTGTTTTTCTAACGTTGCAGGTAATCATAACATTTTTAAAAAGTTGCAGATTTTCATTTATATCGATTAATCATTAGATTCTTTTTTATATTTAACACAATTTATTCAAAATTTGTTTATCATAACAAAAATTAAAAGTTAAAACAATTTTTTCACTTAATATTTTTAATATCATTTTAACCCCATATTCAATTGATCAATATAAACGTATTTCAATTGCCATTTGGATTATTAATTGCACTAAATTTTTGTTTTCTCATTTAAACAAAAAATTAAATTGTTTAATTTTTAATTTTCTTGCATATTAACTGATAACATTTAAGTTAAATTTATTTTTCTTAACCTTTAGCATTATATCTTCATTGTATTTCAGTTTGTTTTGTTTAATCTATCATTTTGCTTAATTAATCATGTCTACCCTCATTCCTGAAATCAAGTTAAATAGTTCTAACTATCATCAATGGAAGACACATATTTCCTTTATATTTTGTTTTAGGCATCTGCTTCAAGTTGCTACAGATGTCACTCTTGAATCGGCTACTAATTATTCTCAAACTGACAAAGATGCATGAAAATTTGAAAATGATGAAGCTCTTGGATTAATTAGCCTTTCTATTGTTCCTAATCTATACGTCTTGATTGAACATTGCACTAAGGCCCATCAATCATGGGATATTTTGCAACAAACTTATGACAACTCCACTGAATCATGGAAGATTCAACACCAAGACAACTTGGAAGGCTTGATGTATACTGATTTCAAATTCATGGATGAATTCTTACTTAAATTTGATGCTATTAAAACTCAATTAAATGGTGTGAATGTTACTTTACTAGATATTAGATTAATTACTATCATTCTAAAGAAATGTCTTCCTAAATAATTCCAATAGTTTATTACTAACATACATTCTTAGCTTGCTATTCCTAGTTCAACTCCATAATTAAGTTATGCTATTTTTCAAAATCTTTTACGTCAACAGGAAGCTAAGTTATTACAATTTGGTACTCTTAGATCTTATGAACATGCTTTTATGTCTAAGCATCAAAATCAAAATCGTAGCTCATACAATAATAATACATCTTATAATAATATTTATCATAATAACAATTATAATAATCATAACAATACGCATCATAATGGTAGCAATAATTGCAATAACTTAAATCATAACTCAAATCATCAAAGACCCCATTGCACCTATTGTGGGAAAGACGACCATGTTACTAATACCTGCTTTGAAAAGAAAAAGGGATCAAAATCATCAACCATCTAATTCTGAGGAGGATAATGGTAATCAATCCCATCATGCATTTACAATTCATCACTTTTAAGTGGTATGGTGCATCTTCAGGGGGTATTTCTTTCTTTAGTATATTAAATTGTTACTTTATATCACTGATGTTGCTCAAATTTAATCTGTTCAATTATTGTGAGTAATCTTACAACATTTCCTTCCAAGTGGTTTATTATTGATTTCATTATTTAGCATTAAGTGCTATTAGATTTTAAATGACCTATTGTTTTTCACTTAGGTGCATCATTTATAAGTTCTATTTGATCCATTGTTCTAATTTGTAAGTTGCACTGGGATGCACTTACTTTAGTTGATTTTTATCAACTTGTTTCATTTGTAAGTTGCAATAGGATGCACTTACTTCACTTGATGTTTGTCAACTTGTTCCATTTTTAAGTTGCACTGGGATGCACTTACTTCAGTTGATCAATTTGTTTCCTTTGGTTTTGGTTTTTTTTCCCTCATGGTGAGGGTGGTGCTCTTGAAATCTTTCCTAAAACTTGTTGGATATCTCTTATATTTGGAAGGTAATATGTTTTTCTCTTTCTCATAATCCTTAGTTCCTGGATTATTATTTAGCATATGTCAATGTTGGTTTAGATTATTTTATCCTTATGTATCCTTGATTATGATACTTGATGTCCTACTTGGATTTATCTTTGTCTCTTTCATATTTCTATGCAAATTCTACTATTGTGATAATGCACTACATTCTTTATTGCTTAGATCATGGGTCATGTAGGTGATGGAGTCATGACCCATTCACTTGCAGTGAGATGACTCATTAGTGGACTATCTATATCGATGTGATTGATGCAATGTTGATGCAAGTCTCATTAGTTGGCCTTGTATGTGGTCATTTATGCATTAGTATGTTTCTTTTATGAGAGCATTGATTATGTTTATTATAACTCATTTTGAGCATATCATTTATCTTGATATCACGTTAAGCTACTTTGCACATTTTTATGATTGCTCATGATTAATCTCTTTCTAATTTTTTTAAAGATTCTCTAAAGTTTAATTATTTTATGATACATATTATGAGTTTCTTTTCAAAGGTGTATAGATTTTATGAAGGGTAGATCCCAACTATGGGAAATCTACTTGTGGTTTTTCTATTCTATGATTTAGGTGATATATCATGGACCTTTCCAAAGGCACAATTCAACCTCTTATCTCTATCCTATCTGAAGTACCAATTGTACCTATGGTTAAAGAAGAATAGATGAAGACTTGGATCAAGATAATTAAATCTATTCCTTGTATTGAAGATCAAGTTACATATATTATAAAGAGACATTTCTATCTCATTGTAAAAAATTTGGGTTTACTCCCCTTGATGTAAACACCCCAAGTAAAGATTAAAGGGGGGTTTTAGAATTTATAATCTTTCCTTGGTGTTTTATTTTAAATTTGGATAAGCTAAGGTATCCCAATTGTAATTTTTCCTCTAGTCCAAGTTGGAGGACAACTCATAATTTGTATTTCCTTTATTAAGGAAATTAGTTTATTCCTCCTTATGAGGATTCTCACACTTGGCACACACTTAATATGAATGTGGCATTCATTGACATGGGAGTTACATTCTAACTCCATCACTCATCTCTATTTAAGAGATGCTTCTCCACACACTTTATAGGAGAAATTTTTTTTATTTTTACTCACATTTTCATCTTAGCTCTCTTATTGTTGTAATGAGCTTCTTGCTCATATTCTCTCTCTCATTTTCTAGGCTTTTTTTCCTCATTCATACTATATTCACAAAGGGTTTTCTTTACTTTCCCCTTTCAAAATCCTTATCTCATTGTATTGATCTTGGAGAATCTTGATGGGGTTTTATAAGATCTTGAAGCAATCTCTCTTTTATTGTGTTTATGGTAAAACTCTTCATTTTCTCACTCGCTTGGATTCTTTCCTTTAAGCTCTGCTCTTTTCCATTTTTGTATGTTTTTAACATATTTGAAGGATGACATTCAAGATGAAATAACCTTGATAAGAATATTACATGGTCTCCCCCAATCTGTCCAACTTGAGCCTTGGATGATCTTGTTTATTGAAAGGATTAAGGGAAGAAGGGCTATATTTGACTGGGCCACTATCCTAAGTGATAACCTGGATAAGAATTTGATCACAATAAATAATGATTCCCATTTCTACATGACTTCATACATTGTCTATCTACTTGCCGCAAGGGTAGAGTACCCAAGTTTGATTAAAAGAGGAGATATAGGCCAACCTAATGCATGGCCATTTACTATATATCTGTATCTCATGAGAAAAGAGAAAATGAGTGAAGATAGCACGAAATACAAGGTAGTCAATGATAATTTTTTCTTTGCAATCATTTGATCAATTGGGGGTGATTACATGAAAAAGACTTTTAGAAGAAGCTACTACTTATGTAAAGGCCTTATGATCATTCTATATCTAGTTCAAGAACTTCACCTTCATCAGAGTGACACAAAGAACCCTACGCCCCAAAAATCTTCAAGATATACATTTATCTGGATAGTTCTTTTGGATGTGGCAAGGCAACTCTCTGATTCTTATGAGCACATCAAGCACAAGAAGAAACACTACTAGGACTTTCCCATTTCCATTAGCCCACATTCACTTTAAGACATGAAGATGTGCAAATCTCTAGATTTTGAATGGGATGTTTCTCCTTGCAAAATTTCAATTTGATTAGAACTAGGTTTTACCACATCGACACCTACAACCACATCATGAGAAGGCATTATGTTCATGAACTACATTTTGAAGATCATTGGATGAATTGCACAAATGTTTATGAGTTCAGAATTCAAGAATATTGCTGGATGTCTCTTAAGCTTTCCCAAGATGCCCTATTCCTCCACATCCTACCAAAAGTATGGGATATTGGGAAGTTGTCTATACTGGTGTATATGAATTAGTATAGTGTTGTCATTATGGAAAAAAAGTCATATAGTAGTTTGGAGTTAGCACACTTGATGAGAAGATCAGAAATCAACTAAGTGTTGAAGACCAGATGGTATATAGAGTACCTGGAGCTTAGAGCATCAGTGCACGTGTGTATGACCGAGCTATGGTATGCACCCTAGAAGATAAGTTGGTTAGAGAATATTCATGCTTAGTCTATGAGTGCATGATCAGATATGAAAGTATGCCATTGTTATAGATAGTTGATGTTACACAGCCAGTGTGTGCCAGAGAAGAACAGAGTAAGCAGCTGACTGTTAGCATTTTGATTTGCAGTTATATTCTAATGTTGTAAAGGCTATGCGCCTATTTTAATTAGGTTACCGACATGTAAATATGTTTTTCTGTAAACACACTTGAGCCAATTCAATTGGAAGCATTGTATGTAATCAGTTAAAGGGCTGAACTAGTTATTTGTGTTGTATGCGCATATAAATATGAGATGCACCCATTATAATTAGTATGGAAGTTGATATATAGTTGTGATAAGTAGAGTAGAAGTGTGTGAAGAGTCTATAAGATGTATTAGAGATTTTCAAGAAGTCAAAGCATCAACACATCAAAGGAACTAATCAGACAAGCAATGTCATAGTGATAGTTCATCCAGCAGATATAATGTGTATCTGAGATTAGAAGGTTGTAGCCTTCACCACTTGAGTAGTGAGCTCTAGGATAGTGCATCCAATCCCCTAATAGGGACTATTGTAAAAGAATCCTAACAAGGTTTGACCCTTGACAAGGTCTACTGTACTTAATACATTGTAAAGAAACTCCTAACAGGGCTAAGGATCTTCTAACAAGGATCACAAAACACTAGTATAGAATATTAGTGGGTGTCAATTCCCACCAGGGTTTTTACCTATTTTGGTTTCCCCGTAACCACATTGGTGTTATGTGTTGATTTCATATTTTATTTTTATGTGGATGTTCATTTTAGTAGTTAAGTATTTAAGTTAAGTTTGAGAATAAATAAAAAGATAAAATATAGTGAACACTAATTCACCCCCCCTCTTAGTGTTCCCATTCCTAAAAATTGGTATCAGAGCTCTGGTCTTCATCAAAGAAGTTTAACCACTTGAGGAGATCATGGAAAAAATAGAAATGAAACCTCTGAAAAGAAATCTTGAAGCTACTCTTGAAAACTTGGACAAATTTGAAAGAGAAATTGAAGAACTAAAAGAAAAACTCAGTGATGCTCAATTAGTCATTAAAAGGCTAAGAAAGGATTTGAAAGAATTCTCTACCAGTGATCTAGGGACAATGAAAAAAAAGTTGAATGAAGAAAATGAAACCTTAAAAGAACAACTTGAATAATTTGATGATAAGCTGATTAACAATCAGGAAGTCTATGAAGAACAGTTCAAAGAGAACCTTCAACTCAATGAAGAATTAAGGAAAGAAAACATGGAAATCTTGGAGCTAAGAAACAACAAAGAAAGCTTGGAATCTAAATTAAAAGAAGCAAAGAATCACATTGACAAATTACACACTAGTTCTGATTTGATAGAATCTCAGTTGTATGCAAGAAGAGCTAAAGGAGATACTAGATGCATTGGATACAATGAAGCACAAAATTAGACTAACAACATGTGAGCAAGAATGAATACAAAAAAAGACTCTATTAATACTAAGAAAATAGAAGATCAAACTAAAGATAATAGTGAACCACCTAAGAATGAGTGAAAGCCAGTAGACCGTACTTGTTATGCATGTAACAAGCATGGACATATAGAAAGGAACTGCACATAGGTAAGACCTTTTAATGGCTACTATTATTCATGCAATAAATTTGGTCATAGAGCTATGAATTGCAAGACAAGTCAGAAGAACAGGACTCAGTATAATCAAAGAAATCAGAATTAGTCAAATGTAAGAAGTTCTCAAAATGTTACATGTCAGATATGTAACTATAATGGTCACTCAACTAGACAATGTAAAATGGTGACTCATGTCAATACACCAAGGAACATAAGGCCTCCAGTTATTTGTCACTCTTGTAACAAGGCTAGACACATCTCAAAGTTTTGTAGATCAAGGACGCAAGGTTAGGAAAGCCCTAAAAAGTCCGAAGAACCAGTTTTGGATCCTGAAGGAGAAGTTAATTTTGTGAAAGCTTCAGAGGATGTGAGCTTAAATTGGTCAGAAGTAAAGAAGGACAAGGTGTATGAGTATGTATTGGATGCATCCACAATGGACACACCCTCTACCTTTGGATGAAAGGTCTATAGGGTCATAGGGGGAGATAATTTAGCACTAGACCCCTACATGGCTGGTATACTCACTCTCAAATTATCTACCATTGGACTTAAGCTTTTGGAGACTAGATGAACCTTCCTGCAAGAGCACACTTGCTGATTATTTTTAGAATGAAATTTAGAAATTTCCAAATGATAGCCTGGTTTAAGCGACAGGCATTAATGGCTGAATTTCTACTTTAAAGTACACAGAAGTTAGAAGATATCTCATTGCATTCAAATTGAGAGCATTTGGAGAGTAGAAGAGAAGCAGTTGATTGAGAAGGATTGTAGTTTGATTCATCAAGTGACCTGCTATGCATTTGATCAGTTGCAGAAACCCTAGTTCATTGTGATAATTTAGAATCTCTTGGAAACCTTTGGGAAAGCATTATACAAGTAAGTGATGGCTACTCCTATAGTATTTGATGTTGCAAAAAACAAAAGATATGTGTTTAAGAGGCATCCATTTAAATCAACACTAGATGACCTAGAAGGGGCATTCTCCCGCACACCTATGGGTGTTATGCATGTTGAGGACATTAGGGCATACATCTACTATAAGAGAGAACCAATAAGATTGGAAAAATTAAGGGCGCACATGGAAACTATGTTAAAATCAGACAAAACCTTCATCGATAAATATGCACGGTGGAATAATCACCCTATAGTGGAGTATGCTATGACATATGAGTTTTATGAATCAGAATGGATCAAGATTATAATAAGTAGAATTCATGATGACCTATTTTGGATAGGTGAAGTACCAGTCAGAATTATTGGTGACCTAATTCATGAGATATCAGGCCTATCAAAGACAGGCGCTATTCTTCCAATCAGAAAATATGGGAGGAAACTTGTTGAACAATCATGCAAGTTCAGAAGTGATAGGCGTGGAATGGCCATAGAGCCTATTGAGAAAGCTGACATCAATTTGATGTCTATGATACTTGGATACAGGTTTCAACACACCAGTAGGGTAAACAGTGTGTCTGCAGCCACATTTCTTCCAGCCATAAGAATTATAAATGAGAATGGAGAGTTCAACTTGTGTGAAATCTTGCATGCATAGCTAATTGACAACATCAAAGTAATCAAGCATGATAAGACCAAGATATTTAGATTTGGGTCTTTGATCATTTATATGCACTTCCATATTGTTGTAAAAGTGTTTGATATGTATCTTAACAAATCTATCCCCACAATGCCTCAGATATTTCTCAAGGCATTTATTGAGAGCACCTTGAAGGACTACATGACACTGGAGTTGAAAACATTCAGGGGTAAGACGCAGATGAGGTTTATAATTCCAGAGAAGATAGTTGAAAAGTATAAGGACACTATTTACTTTATGGTTGAGACTGACACAACTTTCATAGAGGCAGTTGAACCAAGGACAAAGTGGATTCATCCACTAGGATATGAAGTAGAAGAGCCTATTCTAGAGGCTTATACTCAAGTTCTATTGTTAGCACCCAAAGACCGTAATGAGCCCAGATGGGGAACCTATGAGGAGAAAACAAGAGAAGTTGATGCAGTGTTAAACAATGCAGCAACATAAAGGAAGGTTGCTAAAGTTACCTTAGAGATCTTGATAATTCATGGAGTGTCTCAATCAAACCTAGACAAAGCAGGGAAACAAAAGATTGCTTTGGAATTAGAAAGCGCAGATGTAGCAAAGGTAGAATCAGATGATCCTAAGTTGAAGAGGGTGAAGATAGAAAAATATGATGGTCAGAAGGGTAAAATTGATGTTACTCCTTCTGCGCCCAAAGAAACCATTGACCTTACTGCTCCTCCTAAGTATAAGGCAATGCCTAAGAGGAAGAAAGAGATAACCATTGGTCATCCATCCTCGAGAGTAACAAGGAACAAAAAGACCTCACAAGAACCTCCTGAAGTAAGTTTCAAACCTAGTCTCAGTGTGCTAAGTGCAAGAATAATTGATGAAGGCAAAATTGATCAAGTAGAATAGTTCTATGAGAAATACAATGAGATTGATAAATCAGAGATACATGGAATGATTGTCAAACACATGTTGAAGTTCAAGAAGATAGTCTTGGAACTAAAGACCATGATTCCTGATAATGTATGGAATATCTTAGAATTCCAAAAGAGACAAGCTATTGAAGAAGATCTAAGGATAAAGGAAAAGATTCTAGATGATACCCTTCTAGTATGTTCCTTAAAGGATAAATCCTTGTTATTAGACTTGGTGAAGCCACATATTAGAACTAAATCAAGGACCCTCCACATAATGGACAATAACTATGATCTTGTTGCAAAAGAAATAGAGAAGACATTTGAAAAGGTTTTCATGAATAGGCACATGTATCCATCTACTTATCCTAAAACACAAGTACCCATAATGGTTTCCAAAGTGTTAGAGACAATCAATGTACCATCTAAAATTTCAAATGATTCAATGCATGCAATTAATACATCCACAGAGGCAGAGAAGACTCTGCCCATGACAGAGACACCTAAGGATGAAACAATCCTCATTGACAATGTTGAGATAGAAATGGCGGCCTTAGATACTGATTTGGACAAGTTTGAAGAGGCATTTGTAAGCACTCAAGAGGATAAAAAATTATGTGGTAACACTCATCCTAATCAACAAGAATATGTATTGATTGAGGATATAATAGATGAGAAATAAGAAAAGATGGAAGAAAAGAAAGAAGAAGAAAAAGAAGCTGAAAAATAAAAGGGAGAAGAAGAGGTAAAACAAGAAGTGATGGATAGCATTCCTATCACTCCCTCAACAGAATTGTTGTCATGTTTGACACCTAACACAACCAGTTTGGATTGATGGGGAGAAGAAGACTTGATTAAGTTCAACATCTTAGCTATGGATAAGGCCAAGGAGAAAAAAGTGATTAGGAATCCCCTCCTTGTAGAGTCAGTGAACATCCTGAATAGTTTGTCACCAGCAGATAAGAAAGTGTCCAAGGTACACTCCGTTGATGATGTAAGTACAGTCATTTCACAGTTCAAAAGTAATTTCTCTAGCCTAGAAGAATCTGCATCCCTAGTTTTAGAGGAGATGTATTTGAAGAAAAGAATAAGTGAATTTATTAACAACTTTGCACTTGACCCAAGTTCACTAAAGAATTGTCAAGCATCCTTGAAGGAGTTTGCAGCAAAGGGCAGAAAAATTATTGCAGATTGTATGAACCAGGACAAGTTGACAAGTGACCTGTATAAAAAGATACAAGAGGCTAAAGCTATGATAGAAAACATAAGGAAATCAGTGGAAGATCCATTAGTTTATGTGAACATGTGCAATAATGTCTACCAAGGACAGATAGATAAGATTGAGAAAGCAGAAAAAGAGATGACCAAGATAAGGGCTAGGAAGACTTAGCTAAGGAATGCTCTTGTGCCCTCATTAGACATACTTAATCAGAATATCAAGGAGATTGATGCCACCATGGTGACATATAATTAAGGTCCTAGCATAGATTTGGAGAAGATGGAGAAGATATAGTATGCATTATGCACCCATCTCCAGATTGTGAATTCACTCATCACATTTTGCAAGAAGGAGATCCAAAACCTGCAGATAGGATATCTAGATGTTTTATCACAATAAGTAGTTGTATATATAGTTTTGAAGCACCTTTGTCATTAATGTCAAAGGGGGAGTATGTATAGAATATGGTTATAGATATGTATAAGGAGATATAAGATAGGAAGTTATGTATAGGGAGATATAAGATAAAAGTTTTTTGTATGAAGGATCAGTTAGCAACTTGGCCATATTCCTTTGTTGCCATCAATGACAAAGGGGGAGATTCTTGGAAAGTTGTCTATCCCATTGTATATGACTTAGTATAGTGCTTTCATTATGGAAACAAGGTCATATAGTAGTTTGGAATCAGCCCACTTGATGAGAAGATCAGAAATCGGCTAAGTGTTGAAGACTAGACAGTATATAGAGTACCTGAAGCTCATAGCATGAGCGCACATGTGTATGACTGAGTTATGGTATGAGCACTAGAAGATAATTTGGTTAGACTATATTCATGCTTAGTCTATGATACCATGATCAGATATGCAAGTATGCAAAAGTTACAAACAGTTGAAGTTACACAGCCAGTGTGTGGTAGAGAAGAACAGACTAAGCAACCGACTATTAGCATTTTGATTTGCATTTTTATTATAATGTTGTAAAGGCTATGCACCTATTGTAATTAGGTTTCTGACATGTAAATATGTTTATCTATAAACACGCTTGAGCTAATTCAATTGGAAGTGTTGTATGTAATCTGTTAAAGGGTCAACCTAGTTATTTATTTTGTATGCGCATATAAATATGAGATGCACCCATTGTAATTAGTATGGAAGTTGATATAGAGTTTTGATAAGAAGAGCATAAGTGTGCAAAGAGTCTATAAGATGTATTAGATCTTTGTAAGAGGTCAAAGAATTAGCACATCAAAGGAACTAATCAGACAAGAAGTGTCACAGTGATAGTTCATCCATAAGATATAGTGTGTATCTAAGATTAGAAGGTTGTAGCCTTCACCACTTGAAAAGTGAGCTCTAGGATAGTGCATCCACCCCCCTAAAAATGACTATTGTAAAAGACTCCTAATAGGGTCCAACCCTTGACAAGGTCTATTGTACTTAATACATTGTAAAGCAACTCCTAACAGGGTTAAGCATCTTCTTACAAGGATCACAAAACACCAGTACATAATATTAGTGGGTATCAATTCCAACTGGGGTTTTTACCTATTTGGGTTTCCCCATAACCACATTGGTGTTATGCATTGATTTCATATTTCATGTTTATGTGGATGTTCATTTTCATACTTAAGTATTTAAGTTAAGTTTGAGAATAAGTAAAAAGATAAAATACAGTGAACACTGATTCACCCCCCCCCCCTCTCTCAGTGTTCCCATTCCTAAGAATTGGTATTAGAGCTCTAGTCCTTAGAAAATAAGTTTAGCCACTTGATTAGATCATGGACAAAGCATAAATGAAACATCTAAAAAGAAATTTTGAAGCTACTCTTGAAGATTTGGACAAATCTGAAAGAGAAATTGAAGAACTAAATGAAAAACTCAGTGATGCTCAATTTGTCATCAAAAGGCTAAGAAAGGATTTGAAAGAATGCTCTACCAGTGATCTAGGGACAATGGTAAAAAAGTTGAATGAAGAAAATACAACCTTAAAAGAACAACTTGAATAATTTGATGATAAGCTGATTAACAATCAGGAAGTCTATGAAGAACAGGTCAAAGAGAACCTTCAACTCAATGAAGAATTAAGGCAAGAAAACATGAAAATCTTGGAGCTAAGAAACAACAAAGAAAGCTTGGAATCTAAATGGAAAGAAGAAAAGAATCACATTGAAAAATTACACACCAGTTCTGATTTGATAGAATCTCAGTTGTATGCAAGAAGAGCTAAAGGAGATACTAGCTACATTGGATACAATGAAGCACAAAATCAGATTGACAACATGCGAGCAATAATGAATACATAAAAAGACTCTACTAATGCTAAGAAGATTGAAGATCAAACTAAAGATAATAGTGAACCACCTAAGAATGAGCGCAAGCCATTAGACTGTATGTATTATGCATGTAACAAGCATGGACATATAGCAAGGAACAACTTAGAGGTAAGACCTTTTAATGGTTATTGTTATTCATGCAATAAATTTGGTCATAGAGCTATGAATTGCAAGACAAGTCAAAAGACCAAGACTCAGTAGAATCAAAGAAATCAGAATCAGTCAAACGTAAGAATTTATCAGAATGTTACATGTCAGATATGTAACTATAATGGTCACTCAACTAGACAATGTAAAATGGTGACTCAAGTCAATGCGCCGAGGAATATAAGGCCTCCAGTTATTTTTCACTCTTGTAACAAGGCTGGACACATCTCAAAGTTTTTCAGATCAAGGACACAAGGTCGAGAAAGACCTAAAAAGCCCAAAGAACTAGTTTTGGATCTCGAAGAAGTTAATTTTGTGAAAGCTTTAGAGGATGCGAGCTTGACTTGGTTAGAAGCAAAGAAGGACAAGGTTGATGAGTATGTATTGGATGCATCCACAGTGGATGAACCCTCTACATCTAGATGAATGGCCCTCGGGGTCATAGGGGAAGTAATTTAGCTATAGACCCCTATGAGGCTAGTATACTCACTCTTAGAGTATGTATCTTTGGACTTAAGCTTTTGGAGACTAGAGGAACCTTCATGCAAGAGTGTACTACCTATTTATTTTCAGAATGAAAGTTAGAAATTTCCAAATGACAACCTGGTTTACGTGACAAGCATTAACGGTATAATTTCTACTTTAAAGTACATAGAAGTTGAAAGATCTCTCATTGCATTCAAATTCAGAGTGTTTGGAGAGTAGAAGAGCCCTAGTAGTTGATTGAGAAGGATTAGAGTTTGATTCATCAAGTGACTTGCTGTCCATTTGATCGATTGCAAAAACCCTAGTTCATTGCATCGATTTAGAATCTCTTGGAAACCTTTGAGAAAGCATTATACAATTAAGTGATGGCTAATCCTATAGTATTTGATGTTGTAGAAAAGAAAAGATATGTGTTTAAGAGGTATCCATTTAAGTCAACACTAGATGACCTAGAAGGGGCATTCTCTCACACACCTATGAGTGTTATGCATGTCAAGGACATTAGGGCATACATCTACTATAAGAAAGAACTAGTAGGATTGGACATATTAAGGGTGCACATGGAAACTATGTTAAAACCAGACAAAAACATCATGGATAAGTATGCGAGGTGGAATAATCACCCTATAGTGGAGTATGCTATGACATATGAGTTCTATGAATCAGAATGGATCAAGATTCTACTGAGAAAAATTCCACTTGAAGAATTTGATGATAAGATGATTAACAATCATGAAGTCTATGAAGAATAGGTTAAAGAGAACCTTCAAGTCGATGAAGAATTAAGGAAAGAAAATATGGAAATCTTGGAGCTAAGAAACAACAAAGAAAGCTTGGAATCTAAATTGAAAGAAGAAAAGAATCACATTGACAAATTACACACTAGTTCTAATTTGATAGAATCTCAGTTGTGTGGAAGAAGAGCTAAAGGAGATACTAGATGCATTGGATACAATAAAGCATAAAATTAGACTGAAAACATGTGAGCAAGAATGAATACAAAAAAAGACTCTACTAATACTAAGAAAATAGAAGATCAAACTAAAGATAATAGTGAACCACCTAAGAATGAGCACAAGCCAGTAGAGCGTACTTGTTATGCATGTAACAAGCATGGACATATAGAAAGGAACTGCATAGAGGTAATACCTTTTAATGGTTACTCTTATTCATGCAATAAATTTTATCAAAGAGCTATGAATTACAAGACAAGTCAGAAGACCAGGACTCAGTATAATCAAAGAAATTAGAATTAGTCAAATGTAAGAAGTTCTCAGAATGTTACATGTTAGATATGTAACTATAATGGTCACTCAGCTAGACAATGTAAAATGGTGACTCATGTCAATGCACTGAGGAACATAAGGCCTCCATTCCTTTGTCACTCTTGTAACAAGGCTGGACACATCTCAAAGTTTTGTAGATCAAGGACGCAAGGTCAGGAAAGCCCTAAAAAGTTTGAAGAACCAGTTTTGGATCCTGAAGGAGAAGTTAATTTTGTGAAAGCTTCAGAGGATGTGAGCTTGATTTGGTCAGAAGAAAAGAAGGACAAGGTTGATGAGTATGTATTGGATGCCTCCATAGTGGACGCACCCTCTACCTCTGGATGAATGGTCATCAGGGTCTTAGGGTGAGATAATTTATCTCTAGACCCCTATGTGGATGGTATACTCAGTCTCAGATTATGCACCATTGGACTTAAGCTTTTGGAGACTAGATGAACCTTCGTGCAAGAGTGCACTAGCTGATTATTTTCAGAATGAAAGTTAGAAATTTCCAAATGATAGCCTGGTTTACACAACAGGCATTAATGGCAGTAGAATTTCTACTTTAAAGTACACAGAAGTTAGAAGATCTCTTGTTGCATTAGAATTGAGAGCATTTGGAGAGTAGAAGAGAACTAGTAGTTGATTGAGAAGGATTGCAATTTGATTCATTGAGTGACCTGCTATGCATTTGATTGGTTATGGAAACCCTAGTTTGTCATGCTAATTCAGAATCTCTTGGAAACCTTTGGGAAAGTGTTATACTAGTACGTGATGGCTACTCCTATAGTATTTGATGTTGCAGAAAAGAAAAGATATGTGTTTAAGAGGCATCCATTTCAATCAACACTAGATGACCTAGAAGTGGCATTCTCCCACACACCTATGGATGTTATGCATGTCGAGGACATTAAGGCATACATCTACTATAAGAAAGAACCAATAGGATTGGACAAATTAAGGGTGCACATGGAAACTATGTTAAACCCGGACAAAACCTTCATGGATAAATATGCGTGGTGGAATAATCACCCTATAGTGGAGTATGCTACAACATATGAGTTCTATGAATTAGAATGGATCAAGATTCTACTAAGAAAAATTCATGATGACCTATTTTGGATAGGTGAAGTACCAGTCAGAATTACTAGTGACCTAATTCATGAGATAACAGGCCTATCAAAGATAGGCATTGTTCTTCTAGTTGGAAAATATGGGAGGAAACTTGTTGAACAATCATGCAAGTTGAGAAGTGATAGGCACGGAATGGCCATAGAGCCTATTGATTAAGATGACATCAATTTGATGTCTATGATACTTGGATACAAGTTTCAACACACCAGCAGGGTAAACAATGTGTCTGCGGCCACAATTCTTGCAGCCATAAGAATTATAAATGAGAATGGAGAGTTCAACCTATGTGAAATCTTGCACGCATAGCTAATTGACAACATCAAAGCAATCAAGCATTATAAGACCAAGATATTCAGATTTGGGTCTTTGATCATTTATATGTACTTCCATATTGTTGGAAAAGTGTTTGATATGTATCTTAACAAATCTATCCCCACAATGCCTCAAATATCTCTCAAGGAATGTACTAAGAGCACCTTGAAGGACTACATGACACTGGAGTTGAAAACATTTAGGGCTAAGATGTAGATGAGGTTCAGAATTCTAGAGAAGATAGTTGAAAAGTATAAGGACACTATTTGCTTTATGGTTGAGACTGATACAACTTTCATAGAGGTGGTTGAACCAAGGACAAAGTGGATTCATTCACTAGGATATGAAGTAGAAGAGCCTATTCTAGAGGATTATGCTCAAGTTCTATTGTTAGCACCCAAAGACCATAATGAGCCAAGATGGGGTACCTATGAGGAGAAAACAAGAGAAGTTGATGCAATGTTAAACAACGCAGCAACAAAAAGGAAGGTTGCTAAAGTTACCTTAGAGATCTTGATAATTCATGGAGTGTCTCAATCAGACCTAGACAAAGCAAGGAAACAAAAGATTACTTTGAAATTAGAAAGCGCAGATGTAGCAAAGGCAGAATCAGATGATCCTAAGTTGAAGAAGGTGATGATAGAAAAATATGATGATCAAAAGGGTAAAACTGATGTTACTTCTTTTGCATCCAAAGAAACCATTGACCTCACTGCTCCTCCTAATTATAAGGTAATGCCTAAGAAAAATAAAGAGATAACCATTGGTCATCCATCCTCGAGAGTAACAAGGAACCAAAAAAACTCACAAGCACCTCCTGAAGTAAGTTTCAAACCTAGTCTCAGTGTGCTAAGTGCAAGAATAATTGATGAAGGCAGAATTGATCAAGTAGAAAAGTTCTATGAGAAATATAGTGAGATTGATAAATCAGAGATACATGGAATGATTCTCAAACACATGTTGAAGTTCAAGAAGATAGTCTTGGAACTAAAGACCATGATTCCTGATAATGTATGGAATATCTTAGAATTCCAAAAGAGACAAGCTATTGAAGAAGATCTAAGGATAAGGGAAAAGATTCTAGATGATACCCTTCTAGTATGTTCCTTAAAGGATAAATCCTTGTTATTAGACTTGGTGAAGCCACATCTTAGAACTAAATCAAGGACCCTCCACATAATGGACAATAAGTATGATCTTGTTGCAAATGAAATAGAGAAGGCATTTGAAAAGGTTTTCATGAATAGGCACATGTATCCATCTAATTCTCCTACAACACAAGTACCCATAATGGTTTCCAAAGAGTTAGAGAAAATCAATGTACCATCTACAGGTCCACATCATTTAGCGCATGTAGTTAATACATCCATAGAGGCAAAGAAGATTGCACCCATGATAGAGACACCTAAGGATGAAACAATCCTCATTGACAATGTTGAGATAGCAATGGCGGCCTCAGATACTGATTTGGACAAGTTTGAAGAGGCATTTGTAAGCACTCAAGAGGCTGAAAATTTATGCAATAAGACTCCTCCTAATCAACAAGAAGATGTATTGATTGAGGATATAATAGATGAGAAATAAGAAAAGATGGAAGAAAAGAAAGAAGAAAAAGAAGCTGAAAAAAAAGGGAGAAGAAGAGGTAAAACAAGTGATGGATAACAATCCTATAACTCCCTCAACAACATTGTTGTCAAGTTTGGCACCTGACACAACCAGTTTGGATTCATGCGGAGAAGAAGACCTAATTAAGTTTAGAATCTTAGCTATGCAGAAGGCCAAGGAGAAACAAGTGATGAGGAATCCCCTCCTTTCAGAGTCAGTGAACATCCTGAATAGTTTGTTACCAGCAGACAAGAAAGTGTCCAAGGTACACTCCATTGGTGATGTAAGTATAGTCATTTCACAGTTCAAAAGAAATTTATCTAGCCTGGAAGAATCTGCATCCCTAGTTGCAGAGGAGAAATATTTTAATAAAAGACTAAGTGAATTTATTAACAACTTTGCACTTGACCTAAGTTCACTAAAGACTGGTCAAGCATCCTTGAAGGAGTTTGTAGCAAAGGGAAAAAAGATTATTGTAGACTATATGAACCAGGACAAGTTGACAAGTGACCTGTACAAAAAGATACAAGAGGCTGAAGCTATGATAGACAACATAAGGAAGTCAGTGGAAGATCCATCAGTTGATGTGAACATGTGAAATAATGTCTACCAAGGACATATAGATAAGATTGAGAAGGCAAAAAAAGAGATGACCAAGATAAGGGCTAGGCAGACTCAACTAAGGAATGCTCTTGCGCCCTCATTAGACATGCTTAATCAGAATATCAAGGAGATCAATGCCACCATGGTGACATATGATTAAGGTCCTAGAATAGATTTGGAGAAGATGGAGAAGATATAGTATGCATTATGCGCCCATCTCCAGATTGTGAATTCACTCATCACATTTTGGAAGAAGGAGATCCAAAACCTTTAGATAGCCTATCCAGATGTTTTATCATAGTAAGTATTTGTATATATAGTTTTGAAGCACCTTTGTCATTAATGTCAAAGGGGGAGTATGTATAGAATATGGTTATAGATATGTATAAGGAGATATAAGATAGGAAGTTATGTATAGGGAGATATAAGACAAAATTTCTTTGTATTAAGGAACAGTTAGCAACTTGGCAATATTCCTTAGTTGCCATCAATGAAAAAGGGGGAGGTTGTTGGAAAGTTGGGTATACTAGTGTATATGACTTAGTATAGTGTTTTCATTATGGAAAAAAATTCATATAGTAATTTGGAGTCAATGCACTTGATGAGAAGATAAAAAATCAACTAAGTGTTGAAGACTGGACAGTATACAGAGTACCTAAAGCTCAGAGCATCAACGCACATGCGTAAAAATGAGTTATGGTATGAACCCTAGAAGAAAATTTGGTTATTCATGCTTAGTCTATGAGCGCATGATCAGATATGCAAGTATGCCAAAGTTACAGACAGTTGAAGTTACATAGCCAGTGTGTACCAGAGAAGAATAGAGTAAGCAACCGACTATTAGCATTTTGATTTGCGGTTATATTCTAATATTGTAAAGCCTATGTGCCTATTGTAATTAGGTTTCCAACATGTAAATATGTTTGTCTATAAACATGTTTGGTCCAATTCAATTGGAAGCATTATATGTAATCGGTTAAAGGGCCGACCTAGTTATTTGTTTTGTATGTGCATATAAATATGAGATGCACCCATTGTAATTAGTATGGAAGTTGATATAGAGTTGTGATAAGAAGAGAAAAAGTTTGTGAGGAGTCTATAAGATGTATTGGAGCTTTAAAAGAGGTCAAAGCATCAGTCCATCAAAGGAACTGATTAGACAAGCAGTGTCACAATGACAGTTCATCTAGCAGATATAGTGTGTATCTGAGATCAGAAGATTGTAGCCTTCACCACTTGAGCAGTGAGTTCTAGGATAGTGCATCCACTCCCCTAACATGGAATATTGTAAAAGACTCCTAATAGGGTCTAACCTTTGACAAGGTCTATTGTACTTAATACATTGTAAAGAAACTCCTAATAGGGTTAAGGATCTTCTAACAAGGATCACAAAACACTAGTACAGAATATTAGTGGGTGTCAATTCCCACCGGGGTTTTTACCTATTTGGGTTTCCCCGTAACCACATTGGTGTTATGTGTTGATTTCATGTTTCATGTTTATGTGGATGTTCATTTCAGTACTTAAGTATTTAAGTTAAGTTTGAGAATAAGTAAAAAGATAAAATATAGTGAACACTGATTCACCCCCCCCCCTCTCAGTGTTCCCATTCTTAACATGGGAGGCATATACTAAAGATATTTTGGACCCTCTGTATAATGATGATAAGATATATACAAGGGCTATATTTAATGAAGAAATAGATAAAGAATAAAATGATTCCATATAATTCAAGGCCATGTATAAGATAAAAAATACCAAAGAGTGGATTAAACATCCATTCAAGATGTATCCTATGCCAATGAAGAAACAACATGACCCACCTTCTAAGGGGGTAAAAGGAAGGAGAAAATTTTTTGATGCTCATGTTTAAAGGGGTGGCTCCTTAAAAGCTAGAAACTATTTATAGGCATGCTTTACCATTCGTTTATGGTTCAAACCCAAAGACAAAGCCATCCAGAACAAGAATGAAAGGGAGCATTTTTTCACCTATTGTTGAATCCTCTGATGTCCAAAGACAAAAATATACCTTTGTAATGTCTCCAACAATAAACTTAATTAGAACTAGAGCTGTTGAGTTGGAGAAAGGAAAAGTATACAAGAGGAAGGGTTCTTCCACATCCCCTCAATTGGAAACTATACAAGAGAAAGAGGAGAAAGAGGAGAAAGTAGAAGAAGAAGAAGAGGTGCCCTTGGCTCAAAGAAAAAGGTCAGGGACAACCTCTAAGATGAGGAGATTTCAAGAAGAGAACCTTTCCACTAATTCCATGACAAGAGTACCAGACAAGGAAATGGATCCCTAGGATTCCCTTGGCCCCAATGAATTCTATGTTTTTGATTTTGAGCACCTCCCTGGGTTTAAGGATCAAGTGCCAAAGCAACCTATGCTGATCGTAGAGACAAATTTTGAGGAGAATTTATCATTCTCTTTTGATCCTCCTCCATCCTAGTTTACTACTCCTTCTTTTGAACAAATAGTGGAAGAGTCGATTATTGAGAAGGAGCTAGAGGCAATGGAGTTTGAAGAGGATCCTGTGCAGGACTTCCTGGAACCACAAATAGAGGAGCTAAATTGAGTGGAACCTTTGCATGAAGTTGATGTAGTCAAGGTTGGGGAATCCAATGAAAGACTGACCAACCTTGCAGCCAAATTGATATGCAGTGAAAATACACAAAAAAAACACAAGATCTAATATAAAATAGAAGTCTTTATTCATCAAATCACCGATTACTTGTAATGTGCCAGGTTGTAAGGCCTTCCCAATTACAGCCAAATACAAAGAAAGTAACAGTCTACAAGATCTCGTAGGATCCAAATATTTTCCACAACATCAGTATTTAGCTAGCCCAGGTCTGCAACACACAGTACACTAGTAGGCACACAGGAAAGATCTAAACTTGTACTCAAACTTCCAAGAAATCTTCCTAGTCCTAAGCTCATAGGCTACTAAATTTTCCCCCTAATTCCTTCCCTAAACAACTACCCCAACATCTACATAAATACTAAATCCTAGCCACAAGTTGGCTCAGCAGGATATACAAATATTACATGCAAAAACACTAGTGGGCTCTCAAATAGCCTTAGAAAATAAGTAAACTCTCTAAGATGGCCCCAAATAGTCATCAGATCTACATAGAATAATGCAACATGCTAGATTTGTCATGCCCCACAAGGGAATCGGGGAAGAGAAAAAAGATTCTCTTTGTAAAAGAAAAAAAAACCTAAGTAATGATTTATGAAAAATTTTGAACTTTAAAAAAAACAATTATATGAACAAAACTTAAACTTAGTTTCCTCCCAAGGTTCCCTTCTATTTAAATGCATGATTCATTTAAGTCCATTAAGTAAATTAACAACAAGATATACTTCTCAAAGCAAATTACATCATATCACTATAAGATTCTTTATTAAGAACTACAAGGTACTTTCATTTCAATTTTCCATTTAAAATCATCTATATTCCTAAGTATCCTTTATGAACAATATAACTTTTAAATCAAATAGAATCATCTAAATCATTTGATACATTTCAAGTAATACATTTGTTTTTTTCAATAGCCTTTCCTTGAATCATCACTAATTAAAATCATACTACTTAACTAAAAATCATTTCCTTTTCCAACATACATCTTATACATAAAGTTCACATCTCCCTTTTCCCTTTTCCTAAGTCTACCCATACCAAATACTTCATTTTGAATTACATCAATGATTTCATTACATTCATCTCCGCTTGGGAGGTAACAATAACTTTACATCATGATAGATAATTACAAAGCCTTCATTCTTCAAAAATTGGTACATAAGCAAGCATGAATCTTCAAACACTACATCCGCAAAAGATACCTCGATAAAAATATTTACCACCCAACCATGTGGATACCCAAAGGTCCACTCCCCCGTGCTAGGAGATAAACACCAGGGTCCACAAAGAAGGAATAGCTAGGCCATACCTAGGGTCGGGTTACCTTTCCCAAATAGCAAAATGAAAAGAAAGTCAAAGTATGAATCTTTTCCTAACAGGTTCTAAGGCTTGGTAGAAACTCTAAGCAACAACCTAAGTGAGTGTCATCGCATAGCCCTCACCCCTTGGGTTGTCCTAGTACTAGCCACTTTGGGCCCTGGCCCCCAAGTAGGCACATGCAGAACTGAATGCCTTTCATACAGACAAGCGTCATTCGATCATACCTACGCATAGGCACCTTCTCCCACTCCCATCCATAGGCTTCACTAGCACTAATGGCATAGCTGAGGCACATTTAATCTTTTTACATGTTTGAACCCATTCCCATAAGTTTTAATTAAATTATCACTTGTTAAAATAACTCTTCAGTCGGTTATCCTGGTACTAGCCACTTAGGGCCTCAGCCCTGCACTGAGAGCCGCTCACTAGGTGTCGTTAGGTTTTCTACCCTTAACCCACATATCGCAACCACATCATACACATAGTAAAAACATATCATAAACACATCTGTAAGACTGCATCAAAGAGTAGAAAATAATAAGATATTTTATGGATGTTTTAGGGGAAATTAGGAATGTTTAAGGATGTTTAGAATGGTCCTAATCTTCTTAGACAACCCTAAACCCTAAACTGCTTCCTACACACATCCTAACCCTATTAAGGCATCCAAATGCACTGAACATAACCTCTACCAAACAAGGAATGAACACATTTACAATTTACTCAAAGTTCCATATACCAAAAGATAATGTTCCATGAACTTCATTCTAAGCCTGATATTTGACTAAGCCTAAAATTTGAGTAAGTCTGATTTTATTAAAAATCTAAAAATTAAAAGTTACAACTTAACTCCTAGGAAGTTGAAACCTATCTCAATCAATCCAAAAGGTACCTAAACCCTTTATACAAGTATAACTTAAAGTATAAAAAATTAATTTATACTTGTATGTTTTAATTGTATGAAGCCTGAATCTTGTTTTCATCGGTTAACACTAATCTGCTCAATTCATATAGTCTGGTCGCTTAACACAGTCTGCTCGGCTGACACTAGTTGCTCGGTCGCCACTAACTTACTCGGTCACCAGTAACTTACTCGGTCATCACTAACTTACTCAATCATCACTAACTTACTTGGTCACCACTAACTTACTCGGTCATCATTGACTTACTTGGTCATCACTAACTTACTCGGTCATCACTAACTGATTGCTAGAAACTATAAAATACGACTGTCAACTTTGGCTTGCGGGTAAAACTGGGCATTATGGGAACTAGGGTTGCCTAATCTGAGCATGACCCATTTGAGATCTCCTATTTTCCCTTTAGAAATGGCCCATCAATCCATCCTATCTATCCAACATATATGTTCTAGATTTGGGAAAAGAAAAGTGGTGCAAAGAAAAATATGAAACTATAGGTTTGAAATAGAAGTTCTAAAGCTTCAAAGAACTCATGGACATTCTGGATAAGAGAGGAAATACAAGGAGAATGTTAAGGACCCTACAAACTCCTATAAATGCATCAATATTTGTTTATACTCAATACAAGAAATAAATCCATTCAACATGTTCCTACTCTTCAAATCACTAATACAGGGACAATGATATATATAAAACATAGGATTATGTAATTTATATCAACAACGAATATACAAAGAAACATTTAACTAGATTTTCATCTTTTCATATCACAAAGGAGAGATAACTCTCAGGATGAATTTCAACCTGGAGTCCTACGGAGATTCGGTTGATGAAGACCAGTCCAATCCTCTCAACCCTTTCAGCACTCCTTCAAATCCTCCTGGGTGCAATCTCCAGCCTCTTCCAAAAATAACCAAATGCCACTCTCAGAGAATGATGAATTTCTCTCCTCATAAATACAATATTCCTACCAGCATAATACTAATCTTGTTATCTTTTCTTTCGCAGATCCACCCCCACTCACACAGAAAAGTCTTCCTGAAAATAGAATAGAGATGGTGGTTGCACGGGTAATCCAACCGATGCAACCATCTCAACTATCCATCGTTTAATAATTAGGCTTAACAATATCATTAAAACCTTTCCCAAAATTGTAAATTTATGTTTCTTTTATTTAAAATAATAATTATTATTATTTACACCCATATCATTACTAATCTAATTATTCATTAATATAATGCAATAATTACTTACTCACCAATAATTATATAAATATATGTTTGCATATGCATATGTGTGCACCCATATGCATATATTATTATTATTATAAATATTATTGCAAACATAATATTATTATTATTAGACATATTATTTATTTACACACTTGATCCATATTATTTACAAAATACAATAGTGATATGTATGTGTGTATATATATATATATATATATATATATATAGATATATAGATATATATATATATATGTATGTATATATATATATATATATACATATATATATATACATATATATACATATATATACATATATATATATACATACATATATATATATATATATATCTATATCTATATATATATATATATCTATATATATATATATATATGTATATATATATGTATATATATATATGTATATATATGTATATATATATCTATACATATATATATATATACACACACACACATATATATATATATATATACATATACATATATATATATACACACACACATATATATATACATATACATACATATATATATATATACATATACATATATATACATATACATATACATATACATATATACATATACATATACATACACACACACACACACACACACACACACACACACACACACACACACATATATAAGGTGAAACATACCCCTATTATTAAAACATTTATTGTTATTATTATTTCCATAGATATTTTGATATTATGAGTATTATAAAAATAATACCATAAAATTATTTATTATTATTGATATTAAAATCACATATTTCAATCACATACTAGCTTGTTTCTAACAAGATATGCTAGTACATAAGTAGCTAATAATAAAGATAAATTACTAAATCATACCTCTAGTGAACAATAATTCACACCAATAATCTACTAACACATTGAACATACCATGAAGACAAGAACTAGCTACAAGATCCACAAATCCAACAAACTGAGAGATCACATAATACATCCACACAAGGGACTGACTCGAAACACCCCCCCCCCCCCCCCCCCCCACCTAAGGATAAAAGGATCAAAGGTGAAGTTTCTTCCTGTGGAACTTGGTGATATCTCCGTAACAACAACAATGATCAAGGATTTTGAGGGATCACTCAAACCTGTGAAGCCAGGTGGAGCCGATACCGAGTACCTGCAATCCTACATCACCAAGAAGAGATACATGTATATACATATGGATATACAAATCAGATATATACAAGTAGATGACCAAGATCGATACATCATGTGGACCTCAACTAAGTGAGTAACTACAACTTTTTCCTGAGTCATGAAAACACATCAGACACATATCCATGAAACATAAAACATCATGATAATGGTTAGATTCAAATCCTTGGGTTAGATCCATAAAAAATATAAAAATAGATGGTTTTCTAATCTCATAGACATACAAATGATAACCATAAATGATAATATCCATCATATCATCATCCACAAAATATAAATGTAAATGTATAATTCTAACCATCATAATAGAATGTCCAAGTCAGAAAGTCCAAGTATCACCATAGGAGAGGTATTACAAGATCTAGGTCCCCACATGTCCAACGGTCAATCCAAAACTTGAGGAGCGTGACCCAATTTAAATGCACTAGTCGACCAAGTCGATTCATCCAAACAAATCCAGTCGGTAAGAAAGAACACTAAGCAATGGAGGAAATAACTGAGTGCTAGTCAACCGGCCACGTCAAGCATGACTGAGCAACACAATTATCACTGAGCATCAAGAAATTAATGCCTTCAGTTACCGAGTGTTCTTCAAAGACTGAGCACCCCAGTAACCACAAAAATTGAGCAACCAGTCTCCCAAACTGAGAAAGTAATCCACCAAACCAAGATCAAAACTAACAATCTACCTTCAAAGACAAACATATTTTTAGTTGATACAGGATTGCCTAGAATTCCTAGGATGCTCTAGCATCAGACACCCCAGGTAAGAAATATTTTCTCATAAGGAAATCAGGAATGCCTCAAGGGAATCAGAACATGTATGCCAAATCTATTCTTCACCCATATCTCCTCTTGTCCTTCATTCCAAGTAGTCTTCACTTCATTCATCTCACCTTGTGGAAAATTATTCTACTTTCCACTTTTCTTATCTTTTCGGTCGGCAACAGATAGCAACCAACTCTTACCACTACCAACCACAGTGTGCTTCGGTAAGTTTCATCCTCCTTAATCAAATCAATATTATCTACATCTCTCTGTGTCATAAATGTCACCATCTATTGTACCATCTCTTCTAGAAAAACCATTTGCCTCTTAATTCTAGCAAACTCTTCAGATATAGCATTCTCCTTCTCCTTCAAACTAGACTTTGTAGAAATAGGTTCCTCAACCTTTTTTTCTTGAGGTTTTTCATCGTCACATGGACAACACCTAATGAATCCACATCCTTTAGTTCTAGCCTCTTGTAAAGCTATCAGCTTATGCCAAACTCCTTCATGCCTAACCACATAAGTGTTAGCATGACCATCAAACAACACATTTCTATCAAACTACCAAGGTCAACCGAGCAACAGATGACAGGCATCCATAGGCAACACATCACACAATATCTCATCCTGGTAAGATCCAATCTGAAAATTAACCAAGCATTGCTCTTCCACTTTAACCTTAGAAACATCTTGTATCCAACTAATCTGATAAGGATTAGGATGATTCCTCCTTTCCAAATTCAATTTACTAACCATTTCTTCTAAAACAAAGTTCTCATAACTGCCACCATCAACTAGGACATTACATACCTTATTTTTGCACTTACATCTGGTTCTAAACAAATTTCTCCTTTGTATTGGTTCAGAGACACATGCAACTAATCTTCTAGTGACAAGACATTCACCTTTCTCTGGAACATTCTCAATGTCTTCTTCAGCAGCTAATGCAACTCTTTTCTTAGGACACTGCCAACTTCTATGACCAGCTTCACCACAGTTATAACAAGTACTAGTGAACTCATTCTTCCACCTTCCTCTCTGTCCAACATTCTTAGTAACTTGATCACTGCTAGATCCCACATCAACTTTCATAGGATTCTCTTTCACATTACCTTTAGCAAGTGTCTCACTAGTCTTACCACCTCAGTTTATACTATTTTGTCTACCTTCAAACTTCTTATTCAGCTTCTCTTCAATCTTCAATGCCATATGATAAGCATCTCTTATTGTTGTCATCTGAATAGTAATTAATTCTTCTTGAATACTAGGTCTCAAACCATAGACATACCTAGCAACTTTCTCTTTATCAGCTTCAAAATGACTAGTCCTAATCACAATTCTGTAAAACTCCTTGGTATACTCCTATACCAATTTGTTAGTTTGCTTCAAAGCTTGCATATTCTTAAACATTTCCAATTCATAATCGACCAGAATGAATTGCTTCTTCAATTTGTCAACCATTCAGTTCCACGTAGTAATCTTCTCTTTTCCTCTTCTACCTCTTTCCAACTGAACTTCTCTCCACCAAATATTTGCATGACCCTTTAACTTAGTCTTTACAAATCTAACTCTATCAGGATCTTCTATTTCTTCATACTTAAAGTATTCATCAATCTCATTGATCCAATCATTCAATTCTTCAGGCCTAAGGCTTCCAGCAAATGTAGAAACTTCAATCTTAGGTCTCTTCCTCAATCTTAGGTCTCTTCCCAATCTTAGACATAGCTTTTAGGATTTGATTCTCCTCTAGGTCTCTACCTTCTTCTATAGCTTCTTCAAAATGATCTTCTTCCTTAGATTCATCATCACTATCCTCTTTCAAGGTAGGCTTCTTTTTCTTCTTCAATTCTTCTTGCAGGTCTTGCACTTGTTTTTGCAAAGCCCTAAAATCATCAAGACTAAATTCTCCAACAGCTTCTTGCTTTGAGATCTCATGATTTCTCCTCGGAGGCATCTTCAAATCAAGATCTAGATATAGACACACAAGATCCACTTGGCTCCAATAGGAACAGACTTTTCTCAAATAGGAACAAACTTCGGTCCATAAGATCAACTCCCTCTAATACCACCTGACGCAGTCAAGGTTGGGGAATCCAATGAAGGACTGGCAGAACTTGCAACCAAACCAATATGTAGTAGAAATACACAAAAACAACACAAGATTTGATATAAAATAGAAGTCTTTATTCATCAAATCACCAATTACATGCAATGTGTTGGGCTTTAAGGTTTTCTTGGCTATGACCAAATACAAAGCATGTAATAGTCTACAAGATCTCGTAGGATCCAAATCTTTTCCACAACATCAGTATTTAGCTAGCCCAAGTCTGCAATATACAGTACACTGGTAGGCACCCAAGAAAGATCTAAAATTGTACTCAAACTTCCAAGAAATCTTCTTGTTCCTAAGCTCGCAGGCTACTAACTTTTCCCCCTAATTCCTTTCCTAAACAACTACCCCAGCATCTACATAAATACTAAATCCTAGCCACAAGTCCGCTCAGTAGGATATACAAATATTAAATGCTAAAACACCAGTCGAATCTCAAATAGCCTTACAAAATAAGTGAACTCTCCAAGATGGCCCCAAACGGTCATTAGATCTACATAGAAGAATGCAACATGCCAGATCTAGGTCTCCACACATCCAATGGTCAATCCACAACTTGAGGAGCATGACCCAAATTAAATGCACCAATGATGATTCATCTAAACAAATCTACTCAGTAAGAAAGAACACTGAGAAATAGAGGAAATAACCAAGCGCTAGTCAACCGACCACGCCAAGCATGATCGAGCAACATAGTTATCACCGAGCATTAGGAAACTGATGTTAGGATTAGGTAATACTGAGGGGGAGGTGAATCAATATTATAGAATTTTATTTTTAACTTTAAACAATTATAAATAATCCAAAGTAATGCATAAATTAAAAGAACATATAAGTATAACACATTACTCATGACACCATGATTTGTTCTCGAGGAAACCTTGATTAAATGGAAAACCCCGGTGGGGATGGTACCCATAAATATGCACTAAAGTATAATGTCCCTGTTAAGAGATCTAGCCCTGTTAGGAGCTAATTGTTACATAGTACATTTCCTTGTTAGAGGATTACAAAAACCCTATTAGGGGCATACAAAACACCTGGTTAAAGTTGGTGAGCACACTGCTCTTACAATCAATACTATCCCAAAATAGTTCACAAAAGGGGAACAATACAAGCACTTATCTTTCTTAGATAGTTCTAGTTGTAGCTTAGCTTCCAAATGATATCACATCTAAATTTTGCTATTATTTTCACAAAATTGACATCTATTCTCATTCATATATTTTCTTTCACAAAACAATCTATATTTATACAAAACTAGCCTTCCAGTCGACTCCACAAATGTCATACAAAACATAATAGAAACTTGTGCAAATAATATATATGGATTTGGTGCTCTTATATTACTAAAGAGTCAGAACTATACTTTATTCACATGACTTATCACGTTATCATATCCATTATGCTTTCCTTAATCTTCACAATTGTTCATGTACCTTGATATATTATTTTACTGTCTTTGCATAGCTTACAAACACTGTATCTCATACACCAGCTATCCAAAACTCATGCAATCTTAATTGAAGCATGTAAATATCCCAAAATAGATTCAATTAACTTCACAAGCCATAATACCTTGTATGTCTTCATTGCTATCCAAAACTGTGGCACTGTACCTTCTCTTCCTGATTCTGGACTTAGTCATTTCCATGACTGTGAGTCCAATGGCAATCTCCACAAGATGTGATCATACTATCATAAGTGTTTCCATAAATGACAACCCTTAGAATATTTCCAGTACTTCAAAACATCACATGCCAACAATCTCTCCCTTTGGAATTGATGAAAACACTTAGAAAAATGACTAAGTGTCACAAAGCACTTCTCTTCTTTTCCTTCTCTTTTCTTTTTTCTTCCTCTCCCTTTGACATCAATGGAAAAAGGTTATTCTTTAAATTTCAAAACTAAAGCATAGGTGGTCTAGTTCTTTCTTACCAAATTTAAGACATCATGGAAAGATGTTTCCAAGGTTTTAATCTCCTCAACCCATGAACTTATCAGTAGCTCACTGACATGGATTAACCCATTCAATGCATATGATGTTGTCTCTACTACCTTAAGCTTAGTGAGAGTAGATACTATCATTGAACTTTCAACCTTTATCATCTCAGAGAGATGAGTCTCCAATATTGAGAGCTTGGGAGTTAATAGGTTTCTTAACAAACCAAATCTGTTTACAACTCTGCCTTTCTCCATTTCCAGTATCCTTATTTTCTCTAGTAACCTGGATGTCTCCTTGTCAATTTCTTCCATAGTTTGTGATGATGACTCACAACTGTCCATTATTCTGTCAAGACTGACCTTGTCTTTTGTTATGGCCTCTTCAACATTTTTCAAATATCTATAGGGATTTATGCAATGGCTATATAGTTTCATGCCTTGTGCCACACAGTTCTTGGCTTTAAGAGTGGTAGCCTTAAGAATGTCTAAGTCCCATGAGACAGACTTGTGAACTTCACTCAAATTCTTCTCCAAGAAGTTTCTTTCAGCCTTCTCCTCTGCTATTTTTAGCAATGAGTCAAAGTGACTATCAAAGCTATCCATTACTATACCGAGCTTCTTAGTTTCACCCTTGTCTTTTAGGATAATTGGAGAGGGTAGTAGCTTGTTTACTGTTTCTACTACCCTTCCCATTATCTTGGCTCTTTTGTCTCCTTTTTGGGCTGATCTCTCCTTATCTTTAGAAAATTCCATGAATGAGAGTCTCATCAATTCATCTTCATCCATGCTATCCACATTAGAACTTACTAGTTTGGCAACACCTTTCCAACAATAGAGATGAATCCATTTTGATTTCAGTGGTCTCCTCTACCTTAGGTTATTTTTCTTGATGTCCTTCTTGTTGTAACTCCTTCTCCTATACTTTTTCTTCTTGTTTTTTCTTTTGATTTCCTCTCTTCTATCTATTCTTGATCTTCGACTTCCATCACACTATTCATCTTGTCTATGAATGGATCATTTATATCCTGCAAAGTGTCAAGGCTAACAAGCACACTAGTGACAAAGAATTCTAGTTGCAAGTCAACTTGAGCACTTTTATCTACTATCTGTGAACTTTCTCCTAAACCCAAGGACATAGGTTTATCCATCTTAGGAGGTGACACCCTTTTAGGTATGGTATTCATTAGAACTTGATCTAGTGCCTTTTGGGTATCATCAATTACCTCATCATATTTTCTAGCCATGATCTTGACTAGACTGGTCTTCATTCTTAGAAGAGGTGTTAGTGCCTTTATAATTCTTTCTCTTTCCTGAATGGATACAACTGGCAACATATCATCAATTGTTTTGTTCCTTATGTTCTCATCTTCTGAATGTGCTAACTATTTTCTTATTTCTAGTTTGCTGTAGAGATCTTTGGGGAACACTTGCTTCAATCTCCAACAAATTTTTCTTAAAGACTAATAGATGCTCAATAATGGTGTCTTCAATGATTGCCTAATCTTCAAGATGTATCTCTCATAATATCTATTTATAGATATCAGATTTCCATCTTTGATGACCCTTTTCTGTAGTGCTTCATATCAGGTTTCCACAGAATTTGTGAATTCTTTTGAGTAACCTTTTCTTCCTCTTTTTCAGTTATCTTCTCTTCCCTTTTATTCCTCTTCTCCTCTATCCCCTTTTCGCTTGGACTGATCTATTTACTTGTCCTAGAAGATCTTCTAGGAGTGACCGTAGGCATAATTTCTTTTTCTTGCTCATCAGTAATGGAAATAGTAGGAACTATTGATTTCTCTACCTTAGAAAGATCAGGTGCATCAATAGCTATGCTAGAGGATGCCTCCATTTTAGCTCTTATGTTCTTCAACTGTTCCTTAGTGATTACTACCTTCATAGTGATATCTTCAACAATTTTGTTGACTTTTCTTTTCCTTGTTACCTTTTCTTGATCTTCTGTTACTTTCTCGTACTTTTCTCTATAAGTACCCCATATTTCTTGGGTAGTTTCCTTCTCTATTGTTAGTACATGCTCTACTTGCATGGTTAGTACTTCAACACTTAATGCATATCCCATGGGATAGCACCACTTGGTTCTAGGTTCTACTACCTTAAAGAAAACACAATCTATTTCAACCATGAAGCATATGGTGTCTTCATATTTTTCCACTAACTCTTCTGGTATCCTATACCTTTCTTTCATCTGTCTTTGTAGTATTTTTGTCATAGCAAACAATTCACCATCTACCTAGTCCTTCTTCTGCCTTCTATAGCTTTCTAATATTTGAATTCCAGTGGGTACATCACTCTTCCATGCTTTGGGATGCATGCTAGGAAAGTTATGAACGACATGAATATACATGTGAACTAGTAGTGATCCAAACCTAAATGCTTTGGATTTTTCTTTCTTAATAATTTTGATGTTATCCAAAAACTGTTGTGCCAATATTTCACAAAGATTGTACTGTTTGTTCTCCTTGACCATTCTATAGGCCATCATGATAACTCCAATAGAAACAGAGTTTGATCTACTACTGTGAAACACCTTGTATCCTAGAAACATTGCCACTAATTTGACATCTTGTAAGTATATGTCATTTACTGTCATCGCTCTCTTATCCCATTTAGAATGAGTTAGGGTTTCTGCCTATTTGTTTAGGTTCTTCTTTGCCATAGGTAGGGCTCCTTCATTTTCAAGACCTATGATCTCATGAATCATCTATGCACAAATTTTTGTAGGTTGCTCACCAATCCATAAAAATTGGTCATCAATTCTACTAAGAATGATTTTAAACCATTCGACCTATGAGAATTTTGCTAGACGGGTTAATTTAAAGATTGATTTATCCTTTAGATGTTTAAATTATTCCGCAAAGGATCCATTAGCTTCTACCATTTTGTCCAACACACCTATGGGGGTTTGAGAAAATGCCCCTTCCAGATCATCCTCACAAGATTTGTATGGATGCCTTTTGAACTTATACCTAGGTCTATCTACCACATTGTAGATTACTGGTGCACCCATGAATTTCAAATAGATTAGGTCTAAATACCTTAAATGCACACAAATCTGATTCTTGTCTTTACACAAGCACAAATGTCTTTGCTAGATTATTGCTTTTCCTTCACACTTCTTCTCTCCTTAGTCGCTGATCAAAAAGTGGTGGAGAAATGAAGTCCTTCAAGTCTTTTATTCATCGTAAGTTGAGTGTGTGCATTAAACATAGGTAGCTCAACTTTGCATGTCATCTAGTCAATGCAAAACTCATGAACATAGAAGATGAATCTTCAGTGGTGCGATCTCATCTAAAGATTCAAGGACATCTATGCATATCATACATAAGCTCGCACGAGCTTATTCTGCTTATACAGGGGCTGTATATTTTCTATTGTCTTCATCCACTGCTCCCCACGAGGCCATGATGCCTTGTAGGTTGATGCCTCAAAGAATTCATCATGTGAAGACACAACATCACAAGTTGTCTCTCCCTGAACCACTGCCTTATTTAGAAATTTTACTTGCCAAACTTTTTCACTCTCTACTTTCTTGCTTTCACTTATGTAATCATTTAGGCTTTTACCAGTGTCACTAATATTTTTCCTTATGACTATAGGTGGTGTAATTTTAGGTTCATTGAATCTTCTTGGTCCTCTTTTGTTGTTATCTCCATTGTATCTACAAAACTTTGCAATGTGACTTGGATTATTGGATTTGTAATAGATGGGTGGTCCTCTTCTGTCTTGACTGGTCTGCAACTTACAATACCATGCTGCATGTCCAAAGTTATTATATTTATGACATTTAATCTTGGCTATAGTTTCTTCTCTGATATAGTCTTTCTTATACCTGGATTGATCAGGTTTTCTACAATCTTCATTTTTGTGTCCATACTCATAGCAATTAAAATAGTAGCTAGTAAAGGGTTTAGAATTACCATTACTTCTACAGTCTCTTTTCATGTGACCAAATTTGTTGCATCTGAAGCATCTACCTCTGAAGGGTTTGAATTTTTCTCTATAATCTTCATTTGTAGGTCTTTCATTTGGAATAGATTTTTCCTCATTCTTGGCTTCATTTGGTTCTTCTTGAGTTTTTGAACTTCCAGCTTCATTGGGTCCACTTATGTTACCTTTAGTTCTTTGTTCATTATTCTTGTCATTTGTTATGTGTAACTCTTCAATGAGTAGTCTGGCTTGAGTGAGTTCACCTTTGATGATCTGATTTTAATTATCCAATTCTTTATATTTATGTTTGTAATGGTCAAGTTCAGTCTTCATATTATCTATCTGAAGGTTGGCTTTCTTTAGTGACTCTTCAACTTTATTTATTTCATCCTTCTCATTCTAAATCTCCTTGATCATCAAGAGATTGATTTGCTCCAGCATCTTTACTTTGTCTGATGTGTCATCGTCAGAACTTTCTTTGATTTTCTCCATAAGGTCTTGTCTTTGATCTTGTATAGTCACAAGTTGTTCTTTGAGTTTCCTCATGAAACCTTCTGCTCTTCTTAATTTGAATTTTAGTTCACCATTTTCAGCTTTCATCTTATCCAAATCCTCAAGTGCAGCTTCAAAGTTTACTTGAAAGTCTTCTGAATCCATTGTGGTCTCCCTTAAGTTGTTCAACTTTCTCTCAAAGGGCCAATAGCTCTGATACCAACTTTTAGGATTAGGTAATACTGAGAGGGGGGGTGAATCAGTATTACAAAATTTTATTTTCAACTTTAAACAATTATAAATAATCCAAAGTAATGCAGAAATGAAAAGAACATATAAGCATAACACATTACTCATGACACCATGATTTGTTCTCGAGGAAACCTTGATTAAAGGGAAAACCCCGGTGGGGATGGTACCCACAAATATGCACTAAAGTATAATGTCCCTGTTAAGAGATCTAGCCCTATTAGGAGCTGATTGTTACATAGTACATTTCTTTGTTAGAGGATTATAAAAACCCTATTAGGGGCATACAAAACACCTAGTTAAAGGTGGTGAGCACACTACTCTTACAATCAATATTGTCCCAAAATAGTTCAAAAAAGGGGAACAATAAAAGAACTTATCTTTCTTAGATAGTTCATGTTGTAGCTCAGCTTCCTACTAATCTCACATCTGACTTCTGCTATTATTTTCACAAACTTGACATCTATTCTCATGCATATATTTTCTTTCACAAAACAATCTATATTTACACAAAATTAGCCTTCCAGTCGGCTCCACAAATGTCATACAAAACATAATAGAAACTTGTGCAAATGATATATATGGAGTTGGTGCTCTTATATTACTAAAGAGTTGGCACTATACTTTATTCACATGACTTAGCATGTTATCATATCTATTATGTTTTCCTTAATCTTTGCAACTATTCATGTACCCTGATATACTATTTTACTATCTTCGCATAGCTTCCGAACACTGTATCTCATACACCAGCTATCCAAAACTCATGAGATCTTAATTGAAGCATTTAAATATCCCAAAATACCTTCACTTAACTTTTCAAGCCATAATACTTTGTATGTCTTCATCGCTATCCAAAACTGTGGCATTGTACCCTGTCTTCCTGATTCTGGACTTAGTCATTTTCATGACTGTGAGTCCAGTGGCAATCTCCACAACATGTGATCATAATATCATAAGTTTTTCCATAAATGACAACCCTTAGAAGATTTCCAGTACTTCAAAACATCACATTCCAACAACCGATGCCTTTAGTTACCGAGCATTCTTCAGAGATCGAGCACCCCGGTAACCACAAAAATTGAGAAACTAGTCTCCCAAACTGAGCAAGTACTCTACCAAACCAAGATCAAAACTAACAATCTACTTTCAAAGAAAAACATATTTTTGGTTGATACAGGATTGCCAAGAATTCCTAGGATGCTCCTACATCAAAAGTCCCATTGGAAAAGGAGAGCGAAGTTGATCCACCTTCTACATCACCTCTCGCTCCTACTCCTTAGCTAACTTTACCTAGTCCCCCACCTTTTGTACCTCCTTCCACATGGACTCCTCCACCTTCTACACCACCTCCTGCTCCTAATCCTCCACCAACTTTTCCTACTCCTTTGAATTTTGATCTCATATTCTCTTTTGAGAAAACCACCAAAAAAGTAGAGGAACAAAAATTCTAGAAGAATAAAAAAGGGAAGAGGGCACTCCTCCTCATGAGGACATTCTAGAAGTAGAACACAAAGAGAATTTAGAAGAGAGAGAAGCTTTGGAGCTAGAAGAGTATTTTTGAGAATTATAATCCCAAGTGCAAAGGGAGATGACCTCTATTTTGATTGCTCCATATGAGTCGATCACCGTATTTTCCAAGCCCACCTAGTTCATGAAAGAGATACAACCAAGTAAAATGGTATACACTAATAAAGAGGACACTTACATGGCTATATTTGGTCTAACCTTCCATCAGGGAGAATCCAACACCCCTCCAAGAAAAATTTCATATGTCACTCCTGATCATAGAGGCTGGTGGAAGGCATAGGTAGCAGTACCAAGAATTAGTGCTAGCATGGTAGAAATAACTCATGAGGACTACACTTTTGATGAGGTTGATTTAGGTGAACCTATAAGGGAAGGGAGTAAGACATTGGCTACACTTGGTCTGAAACATGCCTTATGATTTATGGAAAAGGATGAAGAGAAAATCAAGGTACTAACAGAACAAAATGAAGCCATGAAGAGGTTCATTCTTAAAACATGTCCCATTGAGCTAAATAATCTAGAAGCATCATTACAGACTTTCCTAGAGAAGATAACTACCCTTGAATTGTTGACATATGTTCCACATTATTTCATTCAAGCCTTCTTAGATTGGAAGGAAGATTTTGAAGAGGTCAGGAAGGTCACTATCTGAGCCGTTTTGAGACCATTCAGAAGTATTCTTTGATATCTCACCAAATTTGTGGATATGGTAGGCATGAGGAGGAGATATGCCTATTGAGAAATGGAAAAAGGTTCTTAGAGACATTAAAATAATAAGGAAGTAGTGCTTCCAATTTTTGGTGAAGATTTATGAGGGATCATAGCTAGATAATTTTGAAATATGGATTAAGGACATAGCTCAAGCCCTAAAAGTTTATCAAAAGTGTTTAAATAAAATAAGCAAGAATGATGAAGAAGTAATGTCTTGGGTCAAGGAAATACATAAATTATTTGAGGGGATTGACCTTGATCTTTATGATAGAGAAAACCACATGATATATCCAATAAAGATCATAGTACAATAGTTCATGGGAATTTTGGCTAGTGTAAAAATAAAAGAAGACTTCTAACAACTCTTTTACCAAAAGGAGGATATGCAGAAAATGTTGGGTTGTGAGGAGGAGGTTAAATATTTTGCTACAAAGTTGGTCTCCTTTAGGGAGAAGCAACAACAATGCCTTGATAAATTTCAAATGGAGGACTTAAAATAAGTGCAAGAGATAGTGGAAATAATGCAAAGAGATCATCCATAAATCCTTCCAAGCAATTAAGTATTCAGTTTTGGACTTAGTAAAATTTTTGCAATGGAGAAATTTTGACACAACCATTTTTTTAGTTCAAATTTTTGGCCTTTCGGACTCTGAAAGTATGAAAATTTAGGAGTCATAAGGTTTTGTACTTAGTCATTTTTTCAAGTTGTCTTTTCAGAGTTGGGGTTAAGGTCTGAAATTCCTAGTATGAAAATTTAGGAGTCATAAGGTCTTGTACTTAGTCATTTTTTCAAGTTGTCTTTTTAGAGTTGGGGTCAAGGTCTGAAATTCCTGGGCCATTTCAACATGGAGATATTTTGCATAAAGGGTTTGTTCTAGATCAGATTGCATGCATGTTTGGGGTCATTTTTCCTTGACTAGATGATATCAATCATTTGCATCCATGAAGAGGATAAAAAATGAAGATTCCAATGAAGAACTCTAATTTTAGGAAAACACTCCAGTTCAAGAATGGTGGAGCTCCAAATCTGATCTTTGGTTTACCCGATGGATTTTTCTTGATTTTTTTCTTATAAATGTAATGCATGTTGATTGAATCCATATAGGGTTGTTTAGAGTTCACCTAGGAGTAGTTTTATTTTATTTAGCTTTAGATTTTGAGTTATTTCTAGTTTATTCTGTAAATGAAACCGTAGCTGCAAATTTCTTGTTTTCAAAAGGTGAAGTTCTATTAAAGGCTTCAAAATAATGTAATAAGGGTTGATTTTTTTGCAATATAACTATCTACAATTGCTTCTTAAATCATGGTGTGGAAATTTCTGCTATCTTTGCAAACTTCTTGATTGTGTGATTTCTCATTCATTTATTTCAAAGAGCCGATTGATTGTGTTGTGAATTATATTTGCGATTACTTAATTCTGGTTTTTATCATTACTGCATCATCTTCATGTGACAAAATATTAGGGAATTTCTTCTTTCATGTGTAAGGATAAATTTGTCTTGTGTGTGCGTGCATTCATGGCGGCTTCACGATATGATGAATTTTGAGAAATATTGTTTCTATTATCTACATTCCATGGATGATTGCATCTGCATCTTATGATTTGTGAGAGATTTCAATTCACATTGTGTGGGTTTTCTTTGAAATTCCCTAATGGTTTAATTCTCAAGTTTGATATATCTGTGGTTTATGTCCTTTAGGAATTTTCTTATAAAGTTATTTGATTCCAATTTCTCGTTACTTGCAATATGTTTTTGTTTATTTAGAAATCTAATTAATCATAGATTTACATTTTAAATTTTATAATAGATATTATATGTTCATCTTAACCTAGAAAATACAAAAAAATTATTTTGTTAAGTGTTTTTTTGCAGCCTCTCCAAGAATTGAACCAATAAAGGCCTCCTCATGAACAACTTCACATTTGTCTTCGATTGAGCTATCTATACAGTTGAGATCTAGCATAAAGGAACCTTAAGAGTGATTTTCATCATTATTTAAAGAGGGGAATTTGAACTAAAAATTCCTAGTAATTGTCTCATGTAAAAATGATGCTCAACCATTCCAATAGCTGGTGTAGGAGCATCTTGGGTTTAGGGAAATTTTGCATCAACCAAAAATAGTCTTGTTCTTTCTATTCCCATTTTCTTATATGTGAGATCATGTTGGTGGTTCATCATGTGTTCATGTTGGCATGCATGATCATTGCATCTTATCCATGACCTATCTTTGATCAATTCCACATTATTGAACTTCATTTGGATCAATGTTTCTTGAGGTATGATTCATCTATTCTCAGGTAGCCTATTCATTTCTTGTTCCTGACCATTGGTGGGATTTTGATCTTGTGGTAGTAATCTATGACTTGTGTTGATTAGTGGTACATCTTTCTACATTCTTGGATCATGTGTGGACCTAAATATAGGATTGAAAGGCTTTGTATGGTTTTTTTATTGAGTTCTTATGATTTAGAACTTTCCCTATTTGTTGGAACATGTTTTCCCCTTTTTTGAAAATGTAGTCTTTCTTAGGGATGACTTGTGTGTCGCAATTATTATATTATTGGAAAGTTGACTATACTAGTGTATATGACTTAATATAGTGTTTTCATTATGGAAAAAAATTCATATGATGTTTTTGAGTCAGCACTTATGATAAGAAGATCAGAAATTGGCTAAGTGTTGAAGATTGGACAGTATACAGAGTACCTGAAGGTCAGAGTGTCAGCACATGAGTATATGATAGAATTATGGTATGCACCCTAGAAGTTAAGTTGGTAAGACCACATTCATGCTACATCTAAGAGTGCATGATCAGAATATTTAGTATGAGGAAGATACAAAGAGTTCAAGTTGCACAGACAGTGAATGCCAGACAAGAACAGTGCAAGCAGCCGACTATTGGTATTTTGGTTAGCGGTTATATTTTTATGTTGTAAAGGCTATGTGCCTATTTTAATTAGGTTGTAGAAATATAATTATGTTTTTTTGTAAACACGCTTGAGCCAATTCAATTGGAAGTGTTGTGTGTAATTGGTTAAAGGGTTGAACTAGTTAATTGTTTTGTATGCACATATAAATATTAGATGTGTCATTATAATTAAGCATGAGAGTTGTTATAGAGTTGAGATAAGAAGAGAAGAAGTATGTGAAGAGTTGATAAGGTGTATTAGAGATTTAAAATAGGTCAAAGCATCAGCGCATCAAAGGAACTGATCAGACAAGCAGTGTAACAGTAAAAGTTCATCCAGCAGATATAGTGTGTATCTGAGATCAGAAGGTTGTAGCGTTCACTACTTGAGCAATGAGCTCTATGACAGTGTGTCCACACCCCTAAGAGGGTTATTGTAAAAGAATCCTAACATGGTCTGACCCTTGACAAGGTACTGTACTAAATACATTGTAAAGCAACTCCTAACATGGTTAAGGATCTTCTAACAAGGATCATAAAACACTGGTACAAAATATTAGTGGGTGTCAATTCACACCAGGGTTTTTACCTATTTGGGTTTCCCCGTAACCATATTGGTGTTATGTGTTTTGTTCATGTTTCTTATTTATGTTGATGTTCATTTCATTATTTAAGCATTCAATTTAAGATTAAAGAGTGAAGCAAAAAGATTAAATACAGTGAAGACTGATTCTCACCCCCCTCTTAGTGTTCCCATTCCTAACAATTGGTATTAGAGCTCTGGTCCTCAACAAAGAAGTTTAACCACTTGAGGAGATCATGGATAAAGAAGAAATGAAACATCTGAAAAAGAAATTGAAGAACTAAAATAAAAAGTCAGTGATGCTCAAGTAGTCATCAAAATGATAAGAAAGGATTTGAAATAATGCTCTACCAATGATTTAGGGATAATGATCAAGTAGTTGAATGAAGAAAATTCATCCTTGAAAAAACATATTGAAGAATTGGATGATAATATAACTAACAATCAAGAAGTCTATGATGAACAGATCAAAGAGAGCCTTTAACTCAATGAAGAATTAAGGAAAGAAAACATGGAAATCTTGGAGCTAAGGAACAAAAAAGAAAGCTTGGAATCTGAATTGAAAGAGGCAAAGAATCACATTGATAAATTACACACTAGTTCTGATTTGATAGAATTTCAGTTGTATGCAAGAAGACTTAAAGGAGATACTAGATGCATTGGATACAATGAAGCACAAAATTAGATTGACAACATGTGAGCAAGAATAAAACCACCAGAAGACACCTCAGATGCTAAGGAGACTGGAAGTTAGACTAAAGATCATATTGAACCATCCAAGAATGAGCACAAGCCAGTAGATTGAACTTGTTATGAATGTAACAAGCATGGACATATAGAAAGGAACTATAAAGAGGTAAGACATTTCAATGGTTACTGTTACTCATGTAATAAATTTGGTCATAGAGCTATGAATTGTAAGACAAGTCAGAAGAACAAGACTCAACATAATTAGAGAAATCAAAATCAGCCAAATATAAGAAGTTCTCAGAATGTTACATGTCATATTTGTAACTATAATGGTCACTCAGTGAGACAATGCAAAATGGTAACCCATGTCAATGCGCCAAGGAATATAAGGCATCCAGTTATTTGTCACTCATGTAACAAGGCTGGACACATCTCAAAATTCTGTAGATCAAGAACATAGAGTCAGGAAAGCCCTAAAAAGCTAGAAGAAACAATATTGGACACTAAAGGAGAAGTCAAGTTTGTGAAAGCTTCAGAGGATGTGAGCTTGATTTGGTCAGAGAAAAAGAAGGATAAGGTTGATGAGAATGTATTGGATGCATCCATAGTGGATGCACCCTCTACATCTGGATGAATGGCCCTCAGGGTCATAGGGGGATCTAATTTGGCTCTAAACCCCTATGGGGCCGATATACTCACCCTCAGAGTATGCGCCTTTGGACTTAAGATTTTGGAGACTAGCAGAACCTATGTGCAAGAGCGCACTAGCTGATTGTTTATAGAATAAAATTTGAAAATTATCAGTGACAACCTAGTTTACACGACAAGCATTAATGACAAAATTCTTACTTTAAAGTACATAGAATCTTTTAGATCTCTCATTACATTTGAATTCAGAGCAATTGGAGAGTAGAGGAGCCCTAGCATTTGATAGTAAAGGATTTCAAATTGATTCACCAGTGATTAGCAGTGCATTTGATCGATTGCGGAAGCCCTAATCTGTCGCGCTGATTCAAAAATCTTTGAGATCATTTGGAAAGTGATATACAAGTAATGACTACTCCCATTGTATTTGATGTGGCAGAGAAGAAGAGATATGTGTTTAAGAGGCATCTATTCAAGTCCACATTAGACGACCTAGAAGGTGCATTCTCCCACACTCCCAAGGGTGTTATGCATGTGGAAGATATTAGGGCATACATATACTACAAGAAGGAACAAGTAGGTTTGGATAGAATAAGAGCATACATGGAAATAATGATGAAACCTAATAAAACCTTCATGGATGAGTATGCACAGTTGGATAATCATCCTATAGTGGAATATGCTACAACATATGAGTTCTATGAGTTGGAATGGATCAAGATCCTACTCAAAAGGATCCATGATGACCTATTTTGGATAGGTGAAGTACTAGTGAGAATAAAAGGAGATTTAATTCATGAGATGACATGATTCTCAAGAACAAGCATCATTCTTCCAGCTGGCAAGGACACTAGAAAACTTATAGAATAGGCTTCCAAATCAAGAAGTGATAGGTGCAGAATGAAAATAGAGCCTATAGAGGAGAAAGACATCAAATTGATGTCCATGATACTGGGATATAGGTTCTAGCATACTAGCAGAGTAAACAATGTGTCAACAACCACCATTCTAGTAGTAATAAGGTTGGTAAGAGAGAATGGAGAGTTTAATCTATGTGAAATCTTGCACGCACAACTAATAGACAACATAAGAGCCATCAAACATGACAAGACTAAGATATTTAGGTTTGGATCCTTAATAATCCATATGTACTTCCATATTCTTAGAAAGGTGTCTAATTTGTATCTAGACAAATCTATTCCCACTATGCCACCGATATCTCTCAAGGCATGTACTAAAAGTACATTGAAGGATTACATGACACTGGAATTGAAAATATTTAGGGCCAAAATGCAGATGAGATACAAAATTCCACAAAAGATTGTTGAAAAATACAAGGATAGTATTTGTTGCATGGTAGAGACTAATACAACATGCATGGAGGCTATTGAACCAAGAACAAAGTGGATTCATCCATTGGGATATGAAGTTGAAGAGCCTATTCTAGAGGCTTATGCTCAAGTTCTATTTTTAGAACCTAAGGACCCCAATGAACCTAGATGGGGAACTTATGAAGAGAAAACAAGAGAAGTAGATGTTGTATTGAACAACACAGCAACAAAAAGAAAGGTTTCCAAGGTTACTTCAGAGATTCTAAAAATTCATAGAGTATCTCAAGGAGACCTAGAAAAAGCAAGGCAAGAGAAGATTGCTTTGGAAATAGAGAGCACAACTGTAGCAAAGACAAAATCTGATGATCCAAAGATGAAGAAGGTGAAAATAGAGAAATCAGATAATCAGAAGGGTAAAAATGATGTTACTCCTCTTGTGCCCACAGTAATAATTGACCTTACTACTCCTGAATATAGGGAAATTCATAGGAGGAAGAAAGAGATCAAAACTAGTCATCCATCCTCATGAGTAACATGAAACAAGAAGAATACTTAAGCACCCCCAGAAGTAAGCTTCAAACCTAGTCTTAGTGTGTGGAGTACAAGGATTATTGATGAAGGAAGGATAGATCAAGTAGGGAAGTTCTATGAGAAGTATAGTGAAATTGACATGTTAGAAATTCATGGAATGATTGTCAAACATATGCTAAGGTTCAAGAAGATAGTCTTAGAACTAAAAACTATGATTCTAGATAATGTATGGAACATATTAGAATTCCTAAAAAGAGAAGCTATTGAAGAAGATCTAAGGATAAGAGAAAAGACTTTAGATGAAACCCTTCCAGTATGTTCTTTAGAGGAGAAATCTTTGTTGTTAGATTTGGTAAAGCCACATCTTAGAACCAAGTCAAGGACTTTACATATAATGGACAAGAATTATGAATTGGTTGCTAAGGAAATAGAGAAAGTGTTTGAGAAGGTCTTCATGAATAGGCACATGTACCCATCTACTGCACCTACAACTCAAGTGCCCACAAGGGAAGTCAAGATGGGAGAACCCACTATTGTACTAGTAATAGGTCCTCAAGACTTAGTGCCTACATTTGTAGCAACCATAGAGGTAGAGAAGCCTACACCTATGGCAAAAGCACACAAGGATGAAACAATTTTCATTGACAATGTTGAAATTGCAATGGAGGCCTCAGATATTGATCTAAACAAGTTTGAAGAAACTTTTGTAAGTACTCAAGAGGCTGAGAGCTTATGTGGTAACACTCCTCCTAATCAACAAGAAATATTGATTGAGGATATAACTAATGAAAAAGAAGAAAAGGTGATAGAAAAAGAAATAGAGAAAGAGAAAGAAAAGTCAAAAGAAGAAAAAAGAGAAGAAGAGGTAAAAAGAAGTGAGCCAACAGATAAGCCATCTATTGAAATGCTAATCAAAGTAAAAGAAGTAGAGGAAAACACTCATATCACTCCACCACCCTCAACAGTATTGTTGTCAAGTTTGACACCTGACACAACTAGTTTGGATTCATGGGGAGAAGAAGACCTGATCAAGATCAGTGTCTTAGCTATGGAGAAGGCCAAGGAAAAATAGGTAATGAGGAATCCTGTCTTTGTAGAATTAGTAAATATTCTGAACAACTTGTTACTAGCAGATAAGAAAGATTCCAAGGTACACTTTGTTGATGATGTAAGTACAATTCTTTCACAATTCAAGAGTAATTTCTCTAAATTCAAAGAATCAACATCATTAGTTGTAGAGGAGAAGTATATGCATAAAAGGCTAAATGAGTTGGTTAGTAACTTCTCATTAGACCTTAGTTCACTCAAGGTTAGACAAGCAACTTTGAAAGAGTTTGCAGCAAAAGGAAGGAAGATTGTTGCTGATTGTATGAATCAAGATAAGTTGACAGCCGATCACTACAAGAAGATTCAAGAAGTAGAGGCCATGATAGAACAAGTGAGGAAATCAGTAGAAGATCCCTCTACTGATATAAACATGTGTAACAATGTATATCAAGACTAGTACATTTCACCTAGTTTTTCTACCATTTTTTGATCATGAAACAAAAAGATTTTGGTTGGTCAGATTATAGAAGGAAAACTTTCATTTTTTAAATCCATGCCCATGTTAGTCAAAATTTTGACCACTACCGTGTATGTCAAAATTTTGACGAACACGGGTATAATTTTTCTATAAAAAAGAATTCATTTTTCATTTCATTATCACCACGACAAATTTTTTCAAGGGGTAGTGTGTGAAACAACATTAACCAGAGCGGATTCGACACTGTGTATAGGGGTTGCAATTTTTATTTGGACTTGGGCCTTTAATCTTTGAGCTTGAAACCACATCAGCCAGGGCGGATTCAGCACTGTGTATAGGGGTTGCATTTTTTATCTAGACTTGGCCCTTTGATCTTCAAGCTTGGTTTTGGAAACTTGGCTTTTCCTCTCCTTATCAAATAGAAGCTGATTGAGGTAGGGATTTTGTTATCTCCTCTACATTCCAAGGGCACATCTTACTGTGATATTCACTACTCCATGCTCTATTGTGTCCATGGAGTTGAGTTCATTTCTTTAGATGATTTGATTATGGCATTAGCTATGTTAGTGAACTAGGGTATCATGTTAATGTGTGTTCATTGGATTCTCTGGTTATCCATGAGCTATGACATCCATTTATACAAGCAAGGGTATCATTAATTATTTCCTATCAATTATATGGTGCTGGTAAGTCTTTCCCAGCCCACACAACCATTATTAATACCAATATGAATAGACATGACTGACATCATTTCATTATTGATTAAGTGGCATTGTTTTATTATCTTACACAGTGATACAAATAACCACTAATTAGTGGTTATAATAACACATTAACAATATGTTACGATAACCATTAATTACTAGTTATTGTGTGATCAAGCAATCAACTAAGTCAATCTTAATAGTGACTACATAATATATTTAATGTGATTGCATAATATATTAATAGTGACTGGTTAATTACCCTATTCCAAAGCTCCCATTTTGGCATAGGTAGGGAGGATACTGGAAAAGGTTGTGGAATTTAGCTTTACACCTGCCATTTGCATTTGCTTGAAAATTTCTAAAGCCTTTTCAAAAAATCCATTTTGTACATAGCCCATAATCATGGCATTCCATGATACCGCATGTCTTTGATACATTTTGTCAAAGAGTTCACGTGCCTTGTCTATAGTTCCACATTTTGCATACATGTCTACCAGGGTAGTTGCAACTACAACATCTGACAAAATTTCTTTATCTTTTATGCTTTGATGGATGTCCACACCCTCTTCCAAAACTCCCATTTTGGCACAGGCAGGGAGGATGTTGGCAAGGGTTGTGGAATTTGGCTTAACATCCACCAATTGCATTTGTTTAAAAGTTTCTAAATCCTTTTCAAGGAATCCATTTTGTGCATACCCTACAATTATTGCAGTCCATGAAACCACATTTCATTGAGGCATTCTATTAAACAACTCATGGGCCTTGTCTATTCTTCCACATTTGGCATACATGTCTACCAAAGCATTTCCAACCATAATGTATAATAGAAAAGCTTTTGAAGTTGCTAATCCTTGTGGTATACACTTGATTTTTAAGTGACATTTATCATATAGTATAATATTTGTTAATACTTACACCTTTGAAACTGACATTGATGGAAAATCAAGCTGCCTAACAGAAGCCCAATTATTTGGAGTAGTAAATTGTGTAAAGTGGATTGCTATTTTTTTAATAGATTGTTGACTATTCATTATTTATAGAAGTGTTGATTTTTTATATAAATCTCTGCACTGCTCAGAGGCAATAAAAATTTCTAATTCAAATCTTGATAATTCTTGTACCTCATATGAAGCCATCTTTCATGGGATTAAAACTTAGTGCTCCTCTTCAATGCAGGTTAGGAACCTTCCTCATTTTTGTATTGTGGTTTCATATGTCTGCTTCATCTTAATTCTTATCTTTGTGGACCTCCATCAATTCTATACCAAACAACTTAATATTGTGCTACTAGGTTTGTTTAATAAGTTAATTTGGATAATGATTATTTTCCCCAAGAGCCCAAACTAAACCTTTGTGACTGATACTTTTATTTAGTTTAGTGGTATCAATCATATTTATATCCAATAGAGATTCTTTGCATGTTATAATGTGCTCTCAAGTTTGTTGGCAATTTGGCTGAGGTATGTACATAGATGTTGTCATTATGGAAACATATGTTCCCTATGAAGAGTGCATAATCTGGAAAGTAAGTATGGAAGATAGCAGACTAAAATTGTCTAAGTATGAAACAGTGATTTTGACAGAGCACCCAATATAGTTTGTTTTGGTGACATTCACTGGAGCATGATCAGAGTTTGTGTAGTTGAACATAGACTCTATGGTGTCTAAGGATACCCCATCTTAGTGCGCAAAAGAGTATGGATAGTACAGACAAAGTTATGACTATTTCATTGATGACAGAGTACAGCTGACAGTGCAGTTTTGAAGACAGAACTAGCAAATGAATTAAGGGATTATTTTTCTTGTCAAAATAATGACTTAATATTATAAAGAGATGACATCCTAGATGTTTACTCTTGGATAAAGATATGCAAGCTGATAAGAGAAAGATATTATGTTTGTATCTTGTATAAATAAAGATGTACCGAGCATACTTGAAATGTAACATGTAATATATGTAAATTGTGATAGCAGCGAAAGTTGTTGATGCAAAGTTGTAAGCAGTACCATATTGTAATCAGTAAACATTTGTATTACTTGTTTGGGTAGTGAGCTCATCTGGTAATCAGGTTTTGTATCTACAACTCCTAACAAGGTTGAGGCTTCTAACAAGGCCTATAGTCCCTTAATCAGGACTGATACACTATATGATTGTAACAGGCTCCTAACAGGGTCAACATCCTTAACCGGATATCTTTTGATTAGTGTATCTTTGTGGGTACCATCCCCATTGGGGATTTCCCTTGGCTAGGGTTCCCTTGAGAACATATCATGTGTTATGAGTTCTTTACATTTACTGCTGTGTATGCTATTTAGTTTCTTATGCTTTGTATGCATTAAAGTAATCTATTATATCCATAAGTGGGCAAGAATAAAAGTTTGTGAAATACTGATTCACCCCCCCGCTCAGTATTTCCTATTTCTAACAATTGGTATCAGAGCACAGTTACTTAGAGAAGAAACATTCAAGGAAAGTCTAGCAGCTTGAGTAAGATCTCTATGGATATGGATCAATTACAGAAGAATCTTGAAGAAGCTCTTGAGCAAATTGATATGCTTACTGATGAAAGAAACACTTTGAAAAGGAAGTATGATGATGCAAAGAATCTTATTGACACATTGAAAGGTAAGATAGAAGATCTGAAATCTAAGAAAGAATCTAAAATTCTTGTTGAAGATTGTGAAGACTTAGAAAAAGAAAATGTGATCCTTAAACATGAATTGAAGATAGCAAATCTGAAGCTTATCTTGAAAGATGGAAATGACAATTTGAGATCTGAGAATGAAAGTTTAAAGAATGAAAATGAAGATCTGAAATCTAAACTTGGCAAGGTAACATCTAAATTTGATAAAGTCAAACTGCAGTATGATGAACTTGAGAAATGCAATAAAATTGTGAAAGGTGAATTGACTCAATCTAAACATCAACTTGAAAGGCTATATTCAAACAATGAAAAGATTGATAAGCAAGTATCTTATGGAAAACCATTCTATGACAAAACTGGTCTTGGATTTAACATATTGAAGATAGTTAGTGAAAGCAAGAAACCAGATCTGAATGAATGTGAAAGCAGTGAAGAAAAGAAGTTAGATGAGAACAAATTAGAAGAATCACCTAAGCAAGAAGAACCACTGAAGCAAGAAGATGCACCTAAGCAAGAAGAACCACCAAAGCAAGAAGAATCATCCAAAGGTATGCAAAGATATTTCAAAGGTAGATGTTTTACATGTAATACTATTGGTCATATGAAGAGAGATTGTATAGGTAAACAATTCAAAGCTCTAAATGGCTATTGTTATAATTGTCATGGTTTTGGACATAGAGCTATTGAATGTAGAAGATCTAAATTTATTGAAAATAATTACAATAGAAGAATACTAACAATGCAGATCAGAGATCAACTGAAGACATGAAAAGAGGAAATGGAATAGTATGTTTCAGATGCAACAAAATTGGACATATTGCTAGAAATTGCAGGACACAAATCAATCAGAAAATACCTAGATATGGAACCAATGGAATCACTTGTCAGATATGTAACAAGATTGGACACACAACAAGATTTTGCAGAATGAACAATGGAGGTTATCAACATAACCCTAACCATAGAAACTATGTAAGAAGGAATGAAAATGCAGGAAACAAAGAGAAAGGTTGCTATAGCAATGAAGATGAAGTAAAATTTGTTAAAGGCATAGATCAAGGAGGTATATTTAGCATTGAAGGTATTCAAGAAGGTAATGTATCTGAAGGTAAGAATGAGTCTTTACCTAACCCTTCTTTAAGCACTTAAATTATGAAAATTTCTGTAGTTTAGGAACTTAGAATTAGCATAGAGTTAGATTGTGAATGAGTTAAGTTTTGCACAATTAGATAAAGGTTTGTTATGTTATACTGATGCTATGGTTAAGTGCACAAAAAGAAATATTTTGTTTTGTGAGGTCGCAAAAAGATTTATGGTTGCAGGTTTACAGAATCAGCTTTTTGACATTTTGGCGGCAAAATTATTGAATGCGATGTCAGATCAAGTAAATGATAAGTGTTAAAAGATTAAAATCAAATTTATTATGATTATCAAGTTATTAGAAGTGATTTGGAAGTGAAGAAAGGATTTTGGAAGTGATTTGTAGAAGTTTGAAGCGTCGATCTAGCGAAAGCCCTAATTTTGTGAATTTAAGGTATTTATCCGACTACGATCTTGAATCAGCTTAAGAAATTAGATATAATCATGGACGTGTCATTGATTCACAATATTAAGGATAAGAATAGACCTAGAAATAAGAAAGATCTAGTTGAACCCTCAGAAAGAGATGCTAGTTGAGCCTTATCATCCGTACCAGACAAAGTTCTTCATTTAGAGAATGTTAAAGGTTATCTTGGATGCAAGTATGAAACCCTAAGGGAAAGTGATTTTAATGGTGAATATAAGAAATTTTACAACTCATATATGTCAGTGAAACAAGGTTATGAACATCTAGAAAATAATGAAATCATTGAGTACTCTATGAAATATGAATTTGATGATGAGGAGTGTACTAAGATCATTTTGAGTAGGATACATAATGACAAATTTTGGTTAGAAGATAGAGTTATAAACATAACTGCAGACCTAATTCATGATGTGACTAGATTATCAAAAGTTGGTGCAATCCCATTGAATGAGAAAAATATGAGAAAGATTGTGATTGAAAACACCGGTTCAGTATACAATGGTAGAGGTATAGTCATTAGTAAGATTAAGCAAGATGATGTAAAATATTTGTGTAAGATTTTGACAACAAAGTTTTGTGGAAGCTCTAGAGAAGATGATATGCCAACAGGTATGGTACACATTGCTTATTTGATGTGTGTGGAGAAGAAGCCTGTGGATATGTGTGAAATTCTGAGAATACAATTTTTTGAGAATTTGGAGAAGATAAAGAAAGCTAAATACGTCACTTTAGATTTTCCTCATTGGTTACTTACATGTTCTTCCACTTGTTAAGAAGATTTCCTTACACTATTGAATGGAATGATGGTGAGAATACTATGGAAAGAATCAATAAAGTCTATATGAAACATCTTATTGAGAAGGTTAATGATAGTGTAAAGTTAGTATTGAAAACTTTTCAGAACATTGTGGTAAACAGATCAAGAATTCCTCCATCCCTAGTTGAGAAATACAAAGATGATATATGTTTTATGGTTGATACTAATTTCACTTACATTGAGGTAGTAGAACCTAGACATGAATTCATAGACCCTCTTGGCTATGAAATCTCTGAAGTTGAAACAGAAGGTTATGTTAGTAGATTGTTGAAAAGTAAAGTTGATGCTCATAGCAATAGATTTGGAACATATGATGAAAAATTTGGTTCAACAAAGGCACTTAAGGAAGAGAAACAATCAAAGAAGAGAGTGGAGTCTACAATAAAGAAAATTCTAAAAGAATCAGGTATGAGTGAGCAGGAATTTGATATTACAAAGAAGATTGCAGAAGCAATAAGGCAAAGTGAGATATTATTAGTCCCACCTTTGGCATCAAGTGCAGAACCTATTCAAGTAAAGGTAAAGGCTGAAGAACTTGAGAAGGAACAAGGAATTAGTCAGATAGAGAAACCCTTTTCCTCAGCACCGAGAAAAAGAATGAAGGAAAGTGCTTCAGGGCCAGGTAAAAGATAGAAAACAATTGTTCCACCAGTACCTAGAAGAGTTGCAGAAATAAAAGATGATGAAGTGACAACAAAGAAGAAATCATGGAAACCAAGGATAGAAAGAGTTAATGAAGATATAATGTAGCATGGAGACTTTACCAAAATGAATAAATACTATGATTTATATGGATCCTCTAACAGATTGAATCTTGAGAATGCAATGGTTACACATATGATTTTGTCAAACAAGAAATTTGATACTATTCATGGAAAGATACCAGAAGATTTGTACAATAGACTTGTGAGAAGAAAGATGAGAGCACAAGAAGAAGATACCAAAATGAGAGAGAATGTGATTAGACAGTTCTGTGAGATAAGAGATGATGACCATCTTAAATAGATCCTCAAGCCACTTGAGACCCTATTGAGAACCAAAAGAAGAATTATACAAATAATGGGAGGACAGTTTGAACAAGTAAAGACTGAAACTAAATAGGCAGTTGTGCAAGTGCTAGCAAACTTGGTAGTAGGAAAAGATAAAAAAGATCAAGTAGTTGCAGAAGTAGTAGAGAAACAGAGTTTAGAACAAGCAGAGGTAGCAATAGAGGTAGTTGAAGTTGATGATATTCCCTTTTCTTCCATAAACATTGGCACATAATCTATGGACATTGAAGGAACTAAAGTTACTTTAGATTTAGATGATGCGGTACTCAATAGTTTGGATAACATTGTTGACAATTTGGATTTGGGAGAGCAAGAAAGGACTATTGAAACAAAGACTACACATACTAAAGTGAAAATGGAAATAGAGGCCTCTACACCTACTGAAACACAAGAAGACATCAGTCTTACTCCTAAGACTGGAAAGAGAAAGGAATAGAAACATTGATTGAATATTTGAGCAAGGAAGTTGATGATGATGATCAAATAGAGTTGATCACTTCTTTAAACAAGATTATTGGAAAGAACAAGAAAGTTAAGAATTTAGAAGGTAGTCTGAAAGACTTGACTGAGAAGCTACAAAGTGTCATATCTACAAAATTCTTTGATTCAGATCCACTTGAAAGAGAAAAGATGGTAATTAAATCTTTTGATGTTGAGTTCACTAATTTAACTGATATTGCTAAAGTTAAGGCTCAGGAAGCTTATGAAGCAAAGATGTTGCAGAACATAAGTCAGAATATCAAAAATGACATTGACAGCCTTGATAGACACATTAAGGACTTAAGGAAACATCTTGAGACTGGAAAGTGTTTGTACATTCAGTGTACAAAATCTGAGAATATTTTAATTGAAGAAGAAAAGAAGATAAAAGAGAAGCAAGATGAGATTGTAGTAGAGACAAACTCTTTGGCCAGCCTAAACATGAAGATCGGTACAGTTGAGAAAAAGATTAGAAAATTATGTGATGAAATAAGGACTTTAAATGATGAGAAGAATAAGAAATCTATCAGAATAAACATCTTGAGAGAGCATGTCTCAATCAAGTTGACTATAATAGAAGAGCAGCTAGATGAATGTCTTACTGCTAAGATAGCATTTCAAAAATTCAATTTTGAGTCCCTCCAAGCTTGTCAGATTGCAGCATACGGACTGAGTACTTTACTCAATGTAGCAGAATCAATAAAGAAGGCATGGGAGAAAGATTTTGAGACCTAGAAGATAGATTTTGTAGATTGTATTGCAATCCTATCAGCTTTGCAATAAGACAGTAAGGTAAAAGTTTTGACACAATTTTTGTATATCCCTTTCCACCCTTTATTTTGTCATTGTTGTCAAAGGGGGAGAGATACTTAGAAAATTGTCTATATATGATAAGGAAGGATACTCATAGGGGGAGTTCTATGGAGTATTATGAAGTGTTATAGATTATTGTATATATTTTGAGGAGATATAAGGATAGTATACTTATTTTATACTATGGCCACAATTTTGATACAAATTTTGAGATTTTGACTTGTACACTTAGCCAATTTTCTCATATATTGCCACCAATGACAAAGGGGGAGATTGTTGGAAATTTGGCTCAGGTATGTACATAGATGTTGTCATTATGGAAACATATGTTCCCTATGAAGAGCGCATAAGCTAGAAAGTAAGTATGGAAGATCACAGACTAAAATTGTCTAAGTATGAAATAGTGATTTTGACAGAGCACCTGATATAGTTTGTTTTGGCGACATTCACTAGAGCATGATCAGAGTTTGTGTAGTTGAACATAGACTCTATGGTGTCTAAGGATACCCCATCTTAGTGCACAAAAGAGTATGGATAGTACGGACAAAGTTATGACTATTTTACCAATGACAGAGTACAGCTGACAATGCAGTTTTGAAGATAGAACTAGCAAATGAATTAAGGGATTATTTTGCTTGTCAAAATAATGACTTAATATTATAGAGAAATGAAATCCTAGATGTTTACTCTTGGATAAAGATATGAAAGCTGACAAGAGAAAGCTCTTATGTTTGTATCTTGTATAAATAAAGATGTACCGAGCATACTTGAAATGTAACATGTAATATATGTAAATTGTGATAGCAGTGAAAGTTGTTGATGTGAAGTTGTAAGTAGTACCATATTGTAATCAGTAAACATTTGTATTACTTCTTTGGGCAATGAGCTCATCTAGTAATCAGGTTTTGTATCTACAACTCCTAATAGGGTTGAGGCTTCTAACAAGGCCTATAGTCCCTTAATCAGGACTAATACACTATATGATTGTAACAGGCCCCTAACAAGGTCAACATCCTTAACCGGATATCTTTTGGTTAGTGTATCTTTGTGGGTACCATCCCCATCAGGGTTTTCCCTTGGCCAGGGTTTCCTTGAGAACATATCATGTGTTATGAGTTCTTTACATTTACTATTATGTATGCTATTTAGTTTCTTATGCTTTGTAGGTTGTAGCCTTCACCATCTGAGCAGTGAGCTTTAGGATAGTGAGTCCACTCCCCTAACAAGGATCATTGTAAAAGACTCCTAATAGGGTCTGACCCTTAACAAGGTCTACTGTACTTAAAGTATTGTAAAGCTACTCCTAACAGGGTAAAGGATCTTCTTACAAGGATCACAAAACACTAGTGCATAATATTAGTGGGTGTCAATTCCCACTGGGGTTTTTACCTATTTGGGTTTCCCCGTAACCATATTGGTGTCATGTGTTGATTTCATGTTTCATGTTTATATGAATGTTCAATTCAGTACTTAAGCATTTAAAGTTTAGTATAAAGATTAAAGTGAAAAGTTAAAATTAAGTGAACACTAATTCACCCCCCCTCTTAATGTTCCCATTCCTAACAATTGGTATTAGAGCTCTGGTCCTTAGCAAAGAAGTTTAACCACTTGAGGAGATCGTGGACAAAGAAGAAATGAAACATCTGAAGAAAAATCTTGAAGCCACTCTTGACGACCTAGACAAATCTGAAAGAGAAATTGAAGAACTAAAAGAGAAATTCAGTGATACTCAATTAGTTATCAAAAAGCTAAGAAGGGATCTGAAAGAGTGCTCTAACAATGATCTAGGAGAAAAGGTTAAAAAGCTAAATGAAGACAATGCATCTATGAAAGAAGTACTTGAAGGATTTGATGATAAGCTGATCAACAATCAAGAAGTCTACAATGAACAAGTCAAGGAGAACCTTCAACTCAATGAGGAATTAAGGGAAGCCAATTTGGAAATCTTGGATCTAATGAATTGCAAAGAAAGATTGGAGTCTGAATTAAAAGAAGAAAAGAATCACATTAACAAATTTCACACCAGTTTTGATTTGATAGAATCTCAGTTATATGCAAGAAGAGTCAAAGGAGACACTAGCTGTATTGGATACAATGAAGCATAAAATTAGATTTATAATATGCGAGCAAGAAAGGAAACATAAATGGACTCTACTAATACTGAAAAGACTGAAGATCAATCTAAAGACAATGATGAACCACCTAAGAATGAGCACAAGCCTGGAGAATGCACTTGTTTTGCATGTAACAAGCATGGACACATTGCAAGGAACTGTAATGAGGTAATACCTTTTAATGGTTACTGTTATTCATGCAATAGATTTGGTCATAAAGCTATGGATTGCAAGACTAGTAAGAAGAATAGGATTCAACATGATCAAAGGAATCAAAATTAGACAAATGTAAGAAGTTCTCAGAATGTTACATGTCAGATATGTAACTATAGTGGTCACTCAGCTAGAACATGTAAAATGGTGACTCATGTCAATGTGCCGAGGAATATAAGACCTCCAGTCATTTGTCACTCTTGTAACAAGGCTGGAAATATATCAAGATTCTGTAGATCAAGGAAGCAAGGTCAGGAAAGCCCTAAAAAGACCAAAGAACCAGTATTGGATCCTAAACGAGAAGTCAAGTTTGTGAAAGCCTCAGAGGATGTGAGCTTGATTTGGTCAGAAGAAAAGAAGTACAAAGCTAGTGAGAATGTATTGGATGCATATGCAGTGGATGCACCCTCTACATCTGCATGAATGGCCCTCAGGATCATAGGGGGAGCTAATTTAGCTCTAGACCCCTACGTGGCTGGTATACTCATCCTTAGAGTATGTGCCTTTGGACTTAAGCTTTTGGAGTGTATAGGAACCTTCGTGCAAAAGTACACATGCTGATTGTTAACAAAACTTGAGCTAGAAATTTTGAAGTGACAGCTTGGTTTATGCGACTTGCATTAATGGCAGAATTCTCACTTTAAGTACATAGAAAGTTGTTTCATTACTCATTGCATTCAAATTCAAAGTGATTAAAGAGCAGATTGAGCCTTGGAAGTTGTTGTGAAGATTTGGAGATTGAACTATCAGTGTTTTGTAGTGCATTTGGTCAGTTGCAAAAACCCTAGCTCATTGTGCCAATTTAGAAGTCATCAAATTATCTCATAGATCAGTTGGAAGGTGATTATCAAGTAAGTCATGGCCACTCCCATTGTTTATGATGTCATTGATAAGAAAAGATATGTTTTCAAGAAGCACCCATTTAAATCAACCCTAGATGATTTAGAGGAAATGGAGATTTCTCCCACACGCCTATGGGCATCATGCATGTGGAAGACATTAGGGCTTACATCTACTATAAGAAGGAAGCAGTTGGGTTGGATAGGTTAAGGGCACACATGGATACCATGCTGAAACCAGACAAGACATTCATGGATGAATATGTCAAATGGAATCAACACCCTATTGTTGAGTATGCCACGACATAAATTCTATGAGACGGAATGGATTAAGATCTTATAGAGAAGAATTCATGATGATCTATTTTGGATTGGTGATGTGCTGGTAAGTGTATGCACCCTAAAATGGTCGCCTAGACTTTGGGCCCCATTTATTCAATTTGTCAAATATCAATTTCCTGAATCAATGCTTTGCAATTTTCAAATCAATTCCTTGATCAAATCGCAATTAAATCAATAATTCAAATATTTCTAAGGTTTGATCATTTCATCAATACTTTTATTTAATTAAAACAAATATTATCTTTTAAATAAATAAAATAGGCTTATTTAATTAAAAGAAATATCTTAAATAAAATAATCTTATTTAATTAAAACCCCTTTTAATTGAATGATTTTATCTTATTTAATTAAATATTCCTCTTTTTATTAAATAAACTGATCTTATTTATTTAAAAGATAATTCCTCTTTTAAATAAATAAAATCCCCACTTAAAGCAAAATCTGTGATGGAAAAGGAAATAAATCAAATAAAAACAAAACAAAAATCCTTTTCCTGATTCTTTCAATAATTTTATTTAATTGAAAGAAATATTCCCTCTTAAATAAATAAAATAACTTTATTTAATTGAAAGAAATATCTTTTAAAATGAAATAAATTTATTTAATTAAAATCTTTTTTAATTAAATGATTTTATCTTATGATATCTCTCTTTTAATTAAATAATGTTATCTTATTTAATTAATAGAGAATCATTCTTTTAAATAAATAAAAAATCCTCTTAAAGCTCTTTGTGATGAAAAAAGGGAAACAAATAATTAAAAATAAATAAAATCCCTTTTCTCCCCACACTTTCTAAAAAATGAGCTTTATTTCCTCTTTTTGGATTTATCCCACATTGCTCTTGAGGATGCATTCTCTTCCACATTTTCCTATATAAGGAGCCCTCTCCTTCTCATTTCAGATCCCAGAATTTTCATGTTATTGTTATACTGTAGGTTTGGAGAGCAATCTTGGAAGAAGCTTTTGAGCACATTTGGAGCTTGGATATTTGAGACTTCTTTCTTCTTGTCTTCTTCTCTCATGCCTTATGGCAATCCATAGTTTAGATTCATTCACATAATAGTTTAAATTCATGTTTCCTTTCATAGATTAACATTGTATAAGCATTCATTTCAATAGAATAGTTTATTTCTTGCATTGTTATCATCTAGAATAGTTTCATTTGCATGCAATAAATTGATGATCATGGAGATTAGCATGCTTTCTATTCATCTTTGAATCTCTCATTTCTTGGTGTACTTGCATGGGCATAACTAGGTCAATCTGAGGGCCTCATATACAAACCCCTACACTCCACGAATAGAGAGCTGTGAATCATTGTTTGAGACCTCATTCTTGAGTGTTCTTGAATGTAATGATTCACAGAAGTGTGACTACTTTCTAGCACACATTTTTTGCGCCCACCGTGGGGCAGAAAAGATTAATTTCTAGCCTCATTCTTGATTGGTTTTTCAATTTTAGTGTTGGTTCCAGGCCTTGTACAGCCATGTAAAGATTGGAAACCTATAATATAGTAATGGATGGATATAATGATGAATCATCTTTCTCATAATTTTGGTTTGGTTCATTTTTATAAAGAAATGAATAAGTTATGATCATTTTGGTGAAAGGGGGTATTTGCAGATTTGAGATTCTCTGAATACAGTCAGATTGAAACGTCTAGTACAGACAAAGTATGAAGAATCAAGACCTATAATAATATTCATTGGAAAGATACATGAATTATCTTTTATTTCCTTTTTGTTTGAGTCATTCTTATTCAGATTTGTGAAAGTTATGGGCATTTGACTGAAAACTAGTTTTTAACAATCTGCATTGGAGTTGCAGGAAATGATTTTCTCTTAGAAAATATTTTATGAATGGAAAAAATAAATGGCTTACATATTTGGAAACTAGATTAAATAATAGTTGTTTTGAAATTGGTTTGGTTTCATTTGGATTCTTTTTGAGAAAGATATGTGATTCTCTAGACGGGGTTTGGTGTTTTAAATTTGATTTATGACAGAAAAATTGCAGTCTGAAAAGGTTATTGGTTGAGGAACCAAATGAAATCATAAGACTTTATAATTTTGAGAAATGGTAGTTCTTGATGTTGGCTAAAAACTTTATTCTTTCCAAAAATTTTAATATTGTGATTTTATGGGTCAAATAAATCAATCTTTAAAGACTGTCTTGAAGACAACAATGTTAAATCAAACTCCTAACAATTGATTTTCACATCTAACCATCTTAGGGTTTTTTTTCCGAATGTGTGCTAAATGCTGGAGTGCAGATCTTTGGACCTAAGGTGAGTTCTTAAAATCTCTATAACACTTGGTTTGGGCATAAAATCAATCTCTCATGTGTTTGGCTTGAGTGTTACATGCTTTCATAGAACACATTTTTGATGCTCTTAATGGGAAATGAATGAACATAGATTTGTTTTTATACAAGTTTGTGTTTAATTGAATGCTTGTGTTTAAACATTAATTAATTCTTGGTTTCAAATATCAAAACATCTCATTGAGTAATCTAGGGCATGGATTCACTCCTAGTTTACATGAAGAGTTAAATGCACCACTTTGTGGACTCACTTCATGTTTACTTGGAAAGTTAAATATTCCATGATTCAAACCCTCTTGCACTTATGAGTAGTATTGATTAGCAGTCTTAGATTACTTGTGATTGATCTAGATTGCTATCTTGGGTTATTGGACTCGCTAATCCGTCAACCCCTCATTTCTGTCCTGTGGTTGCAATCTCAGCGCCACATTAAAGGGGAGGGGTCTATAGGAAAGAAGCGTTAATTGTTCCACTAGGAAACCCTTTTGTGCTTTTTGGAACTCACTTGTTTTCTAGGTTGTGGACTCATTTGTAGCTTATGTGAGGTGTTAAGTGTTCCACCTTGTGGACTCACCTCATATTTTCTTTAAGCGTTAAGTGTTCCACCTTTAGTGCTTTTCAATACTTTTTGATAGAGAATTACTTACTTTTCATTTTTTAGAAGGCCTGCTTGGGGATTTCATCACCTTAAGGGACGACCTTAACTCTTGTGTTCTGGCAGAGTATAAATATCGGGAGGTGAATCCAAAGACACCTCTCTTGGGAATGAGTTAGATTTCACTCTTGGCTAAGCCTCAAAGAACTTTATACCTTTGAGAAGTGAAGGAGGAGATTTGGGTTACCGTCTCCCCCCAGCTATGTGATTTCTAATTCTTATCATCTATGGATTTGTGTCTCACGTACCTTGCATATATCAAGGACACCCTTTAGAAAAGCCATGTATATCCTTGTAGACAGCTTTCTAGGATGTTGTTATGTTCTACGTGCCTGCTAAAACATTTTCAAGAACATACACAAGTAGAATCTTTAAGGAGTAGCATACTAAGTCACTTGATTGTTTATGTGCAAGGTTGCTTTGCCCCTTGTTCATTGTTTGAGGACAATTGCTTGCTTGAACTCCTTGATTGTTATCTTATGTGCTTGATCAATGATAAAAATCTGTTGATGTACTTGATCTTTTAAAATGAACATAAAAACTGAGTTCCTGAGTTGACACACCAACTTTTTACAGCTTGCTCGATCTTCTACCTTGTTGTCACCTTGGGAATAATTGTCAAGTTAAAACACTATTCTTGGTGAGAGTTTATCTCTAGAATTTCTAGCCACATTCTTGGAGAATTTTAGTACTCTTTTTGTCCAAACCATTTCCATCAAATTCAATTTCAATTATATTTTGGCCTAGTCCAACCTCCCGATTCAAAAGTGCAAGGGTAGTCACCCTTTGATTTGAGGCACCTCTTTGACAGTGTTGGTAATGCCTTTTGCAATTTCTATCTTACCATATCCCTTTGGACATTAGAGAACTTTGACTATTCTAGTTTAGTGTTGACATTTTGTGAGGCCATCTTATCGCCAAGTGTCTTCAATTCTCAGTCTTCCTTGGTCAATCTAGGTTAGATCCTAGGTGTTGTTATGTTGCTCAACATCTTAATGAATGTTAATGGTGTTAGTTGCACAAGATGACTCTTAGTCTTCTTCTTTCTTCTTTCACTTTTCATGTTTTTCTTCTAAAGTCTTCTATTCACATGGGAAATTCATCTTGTCTTCCTTATTCTTTTCCTCTTATTATCTAGTCTACTTCTTTCTATTCTTTTCCTCTATCATTCCTACACTTGATTCCTTTTCCTCTAGAACTATGAGTTTCAACTATCTTGCTGTGGAACCTCTCTTGAAAATGGATGATCTTGATCTCCTTGCTCAATTTGAAGAGCATTATTCCTCAAAAACTCTTGTGGGTGAAAAATTTATGGCAAAAATAGAGGAAAAATCAATTAAATCAGGTGCCTTTGCTAGAATTATCAACATGATCCTATCACAACCTCCTTCTTCCAAAATTCTTTCATCTTCTAAATCTTCCAAATCTTATCATGACTCTTCTAAACACTATTCACATTCTTCATCTTCCAAATCTTATCATGAATCTTCTAGACATTATTCACATTCCTCATTATCTAAGTCTTCTTCTTCCACCAGGTCTTCACTTTCCTCTTCTTTACAATCTCGTTCCTCTTCTACTTCTCCCAAGAGTCTTACTCCTTGTCTGAAGACATACCATGATGAGCAATATGATAGCCCTTGTGATACCTCTCCCATGAAGAGTGACACACCCATCTTTGATGACTATGATGACTACGATGACTATGATGATGGAAAATGTAATGATACCTATGAAACCCCTATTCCTAAGAGTCCTCCTCATCGTGTGCTCGTGCTTACTGGAAAGGGGTCGTCACATTGGATAGATTGTGATGGTGATCCATATGACTCTGATTTTGAAAGAGACTTTGATGATTTCTATGAACAATACCTAGATGATACATCTACTTCATTTGAAGAAGAGAAAGCTCAATGCACTAAGTATAAACGTAAATACTATAAGAATCTTTCCTCTAAGAAATCTCATGCTGAAAATAAAAATCACACTCTTGAGCAAGATCATGTTAATGATGGACCTTTGTCTTGTGATGGTTCCCTTCCATCCCCTACTTCTTCCAATACCCCTACATCTCCTAAAGTCACCAAGTCTTCCAAATCTTTCACAAATCCTACATCCGACATAAATCCTAATGCTTTCCATGTAGTTCCCTATAGTTATCCTCAAGGGCCATCTCTTAAAGATACTCAAGCTAACCTTCACTTGGCTGCAAATACTTCCGATAATGCTAAATATAAAGAGCCTAAGCCTTTATGCTCTATAATGCCTACTTCAGCTATTCCTTCACCATCTCTACCAAAGTCTTCCATACAACTCCAACCTACTTCATTGGCCTTAGAAGTGGCTTCATGTCAAGAGGACTCTAAAACTGATACAGAAAAGAATATAAAGAAAGATCAAGATCAAGAACCCTCCATGTCATCCACTCCTTTTCATGATGTTCTCTATCCACGTAATGGTTCTTTTGACCCTTTACACCCTTCCTCATTTATTCCACCATGTCTTAAGTCTTCTCCGAAGCAAGGTCAAGTTGCTACTCACACTGTTGAGCTTATTGACAATCAAAATAACCTTACTACACTTGCACTTTCCAAAGATGATACTTCCATTAAGGTTATTAAAAATGGTGTTGTTACTTCCAATGTTAAGCCTATTCAAGAGAAAAATTCTACAATTGTGCTATCCAAAGATCCTTGTCAAGATCAAAGTCTTCCATCTTCTTGTTCTACCATTCCATGTTCACTTTTGCTTTCTACTCTTCCTAAGTTTTCGCAAGCTTTGAATGATCCTATCAAAGAAAATGCTCTTATTCAAGATGTCCAGGATCCTATTGAAAATTCTAATGCTCACTCTGAAGATGCTAATATCCTTGGTTGTCATATAGATGCTGATGAACTTATTGATTATCCTTTTGCATCTTCCACTTCCATCCTTGGACCTCTTCCACCACTACTAAGGACTTCACATCTTCCTTCGATATTGGGTCCTTATGTCCCTTCATTTTCCCCTCCTAACTCTCCTAATTCATCATCTATCTTGGGTCCTTATGTCCCTTCATCTCCTATCTTTCCTCAAGATCAACATAGATGCATACCTTTGAATCCTTTTCATCCATCCACCCATCTACACCAGTCATATTATCCTTCTTCTTCTACACATCCCAGGTCTTTTAGAAGTAACTTGAATGTTCAATATAAGAAAAAGAAACAATACAAAAATCCATCAAAGAAAGAAGATCACCATGTCTCCTCTAATCAACATGGGGGCATAAAGTCAAAAGAGATATCTAAGAGGAAAACTACAAGACAAGTATGGGTTCCAAAATCCATCATTCAAGATATTCTCTCTAAGTCATCAAAAGGAAATAAAAAGCCTAAGGCTATATGGATTCCAAAGTCTCTCGTAAGAGAGTCTCATGTTGAACAAAAATTGAAGTTGACATTCAAGCTTTCAAAGACTTCCACCTCATATTCTTTCAAAAATATTCTTCCATTCCATGCACCTGAACCGCAACCTCTACTAAACATTCACCATATTCCTTCACGTATTCCTTCATTCAAGTTTCCTCCATCCTCTCACCACCCTCCAAGGTGTGCGTCGATGTTGATCTTGCCTTCCTTTCCATCTACTCTTTCACAATCCTTCCATTCATTATTCTCTTGTCTTCTATCATTTTTCCTCATTTGCATATTCCTCCTATCTTCCAACTCCACTCGCTTTACATAACACCGTATCCTCCATTTTTCTCTTCCATCTTCCTTTCCCTATCAGCATCTTTGAGCATATAATTTTGAATCCTTGGCATATCATAGTTTATCCTTTCAAGGAGCATTATCTAAAAGCTTGCCTTCTTCCAAAAATTATAAAATTCAAAAAAAAAAGAAAAAAGAGAAAAAAATTGAAAAAATTGAAAATGTGCCTTGGTGAAAACCTAGAAATAGGTGCCTTGGTAGCAAAAATAAAAAGAAATAAATTCATCCTATGGTGAAAACCACTCCCTTGTGGCACCTTGGATAAGTACCATGATGAAAACCTGGCAATTAGGCATCATGCGTAGTTCTTCTACATATCTCATCCATTTCGTCTTCTCTCTTTGATCTTGACAAGGTTGATCTATACACGTATATTTGGCTATCTCGAGAGCTGTCTTATGATGATCCTGCTTTCATTTCTTTCATGTCTAGCCTTCATATCTATTCTCCTCCATTCATTTTAGTCTTTTGCTATCCTTTTCACCTTTGGTCTTGATCTAATCTAATATCTAAAAAAGAGAAACACGATGCTATGAAGCCTCTTGACATGTCTACTCCTTTAGACTACATCCTTTCCTTATTTTGCATTACACCTTTGAGACTTATCCTATGTTGGCCTTTCATTGCTTTTCCAAATATGCTTTACATGATAATTTTTCCCTAGCTTGGGTACTCTTGAGGAGTTTTCCTTTGAGGATTTCTCCCCTTCATTCTACTTCATTCTCTTGTCTTCCATCTCTCTCACCAGCTTGCTAATCCCTCTTGTTCTCCACCTCGCTTGACATTGAGGTTGCATGATGCGATCTTGCTTGGGAGTGTGATGCCCATTCTATCTAGGGGCATCCTTTGTATATATTTATTGATCTTGAAAAAATTCTAAAAAATTTCATATATGATGTTGAAAATTTCTAAAAATCAGAAAATGTCCTGAAAAAATGATCATCTTAGTGAAAACCTAGCAATAGGCGCTTTGATGTATCTCAAAAAAATTATATATTCCAAAAATACCAAAAAAATAAAAAATTCAAAAAATTCAAAAAAAATAGAAAAAGTGCCTTGGTGAAAACCTGGAAACAGGCGCCTTGGTAGCAAAAATATAAAAAAATTATAAAAAGTCCTGAAAAAATTCTTCCAAGTGGTGAAAACCTGGAAACGGGTGCTACTTGAGGCCTTTGCACCCCTATTTCTTAGCATGCATCCTCGACACTTAGTCTTTCTCCATCATACCTTGTCCTTGTTGCCTTGGTTTGGAATTAGTCTTTGTCTTTGTCTAGGAGGCATCACTATGTTAGCTTTGGTCTCTTGGATATGCTTGTCTTTAGGACACCTCGCAAACGGTGTTTTTCAACACCAACCCAACTATTTTTTTCAACACAACCCCCGACATCGAGTGTTTTTCAACACTTATCAGTTTGGTCTTATCCAGTTTGGTCATGTGATCTTACCTGCTAGCAAGCATTCGATCCTTATCCTCGGAACTCAGTATCAGTTTACACACTTAAAATTTTTAAATGCAACACTTAATGCTTGAGATATGTCATAATTTTTTTTTTGTGTCCTGACTGTTATTGATTTTTGTTGAATGTCCTTGTCTAATAAGTCTCTCCATGATGCATCACTAGAAGACTTGGGGCATGGGGCATGTTTTTATTTGCTTTCTGCTTGTGGGTGTTGTCTTGAACCTCTTTTGTGTCTCTTTTTGTCTCCTTGACACACTTAGGAGATTTAAGGCATCATCCTTGACTATTTTTTTGCACAACCATTCTCATGGTCATCCTAGCGTTTATGCCTTGATGCGAGAATAGTTTTGCTACATTAAATTGGGTAAGCTAACATTGCAGTCATCTTGACCTTTGTGTCTTTGATGCTCATGTTAGAATCTTTCCACATTCCAATCTGATATAAATCACATTCATATCTTCATAGTTGCATTTTTTACTAGTGTTGATTGTGTGATTGTCCGATGTCTGGTAATAATGGCCCTATGATGAAAATAAGCTCTTTTTCATTCTCTAATGAATGATGAACACAAAAATCCTATGTTACCCTATTGCAAGTACACCTTTGCATTTTCCTGTAGCTCGCATTATTTAGACTTCATGTTAAATTTGCACTTTTAGGCTGCATTATGAGTTTGAGAGGGTTTCCTTCATCTTTCTTGTGGAATTTTAGTCAACTGTGGTCACGTTTTGATCTTCATTTCCTTATCTTCTTTCGTGATCTCAATCGAAATTCCCTATCTTAAACAGTTGATTGATTTTGGGACATCTTTTTTCTTGAGGCAAATTCTCTTTCTTCTCTCCATTTCTTTCCATTTCTTTCAAACTTCTATCTTCCATTCACTTTCACCCCACTTCTTTTCTTCTAATTCAATCTTGGGGCATAATCTTTCTTGCTGATCTACCTTGGTTCTGTGATTTTTTTAATTTTTTTTTATCTTTCATCTTATGTCAAGAACCTTATGTTTAGTTCGATTTGATCAAATTTATCAATTTACTATTTCTCCTCTATCTCATTTCGATTTCGATCACGAGGGGGCAGTACCTACCAAACTTCAATGCTTGATTCAGCTTTATCAAATTTATCAATTGCTTCTCTTGGGGCAACCTTGCTTGAGATTCTTATCTCTTATTTGAGACTTGACAATTACCTATTCACAGGTGTTGGCCTTGTCTTTTTCAGTCTGCTTATCTATGTCCTGATGTGTTCCCATCCGTCGAACACACATCTGGGTTGTTTTGTGATCCCAAATCGATCTCACACTTCAATTCCATTCTTTGACTGCATGTGATCCCGAGTCGACCTCACATTATTCAAAGAGGGGCAAATGTATGCACCCTAAAATGGTCGCCTAGACTTTGGGCCCCATTTATTCAATTTGTCAAATATCAATTTCCTAAATCAATGCTTTGCAATTTTCAAATCAATTCCTTGATCAAATCGCAATTAAATCAATAATTCAAATATTTCTAAGGTTTGATCATTTCATCAATAATTTTATTTAATTAAAAAAAATATTATCTTTTAAATAAATAAAATAGGCTTATTTAATTAAAAGGAATATCTTAAATAAAATAATCTTATTTGATTAAAACTCCTTTTAATTGAATAATTTTATCTTATTTAATTAAATATTCCTCTTTTTATTAAATAAACTTATCTTATTTATTTAAAAGATAATTCCTCTTTTAAACAAATAAAATCCCCACTTAAAGCAAAATCTGTGATGGAAAAGGAAATAAATCAAATAAAAACAAAACAAAAATCCTTTTCCTGATTCTTTCAATAATTTTATTTAATTGAAAGAAATATTCCCTCTTAAATAAATAAAATAACTTTATTTAATTGAAAGAAATATCTTTTAAAATGAAATAAATTTATTTAATTAAAATCTTTTTTAATTAAATGATTTTATCTTATGATATCTCTCTTTTAATTAAATAATGTTATCTTATTTAATTAATAGAGAATCATTCTTTTAAATAAATAAAAAATCCTCTTAAAGCTCTTTGTGATGAAAAAAGGGAAACAAATAATTAAAAATAAATAAAATCTCTTTTCTCTCCACACTTTCTAAAAAATGAGCTTTATTTCCTCTTTTTTGATTTATCCCACATTACTCTTGAGGATGCATTCTCTTCCACATTTTCCTATATAAGGAGCCCTCTCCTTCTCATTTCAAATCCCAAAATTTTCATGTTATTGTTATACTGCAGGTTTGGAGAGCAATCTTGGAAGAAGCTTTTGAGCACATTTGGAGCTTGGATATTTGAGACTTCTTTCTTCTTGTCTTTTTCTCTCATACCTTATGGCAATCCATAGTTTAGATTAATATTTCATTCACATAATAGTTTAAATTCATGTTTCCTTTCATAGATTAACATTGTATAAGCATTCATTTCAATAGAATAGTTTATTTCTTGCATTGTTATCATCTAGACTAGTTTCATTTGCATGCAATAACTTGATGATCATGGAGATTAGCATGCTTTCTATTCATCTTTGAATCTCTCATTTCTTGGTGTACTTGCATGGGCATAACTAGGTCAATCTGAGGGCCTCATATACAAACCCCTACACTCCACGAATAGAGAGTTGTGAATTGCTGTTTGACACCTCATTCTTGAGTGTTCTTGAATGTAATGATTCACAGAAGTGTGACTACTTTCTAGCACATAGTAAGAATGACAAGTGACTTGATACATGAGATGATAAGCCTATCTAGAATAGGCATCATCCTTCATATTGGAAAGGATGTTAGGAAAATGGTTGAGCAAGCATCTAAGTCAAGGAGCGATAGACACGGCATGACAATTGAGCCTATTGAGCAAGAAGACATGAAATTGATGTCAATGATATTGGGATACAAATTTCATCACACCAATAGGGTGAATAGTGTGTCTGTGGGCACTATTCTAGTAGTCATCAGACTTGTGAAGGAAGATGGAGAGTTCAACTTGTATGAGATCTTGCGCGCATAGTTGATTGACAACATCAAGGCTATCAAACATGACAAGACCAAGATATTCAGGTTTGGTTCCCTAATCATCTATATGTACCTTCATATAGTTGGGAAGATATCAAATTTGTATCTGGAAAAGACTATTCCAACCATGCCATAGATATCTAACAAAGCATCCATTGAAAGTACTTTAAGAGATTATATCATGTTGGAATTGAAGACCTTTAGAGCTAAGATGCAGATGAGGTACAGGATTCCAGAAAGCATTGTGGAAAAGTACAAGGACTCAATATTCTTTATGGTTCAAACAGACACTATATGTATGGAAGTTGTTGAGCCAAGAACTAAGTGGATTCATCCACTTAGCTATGAGGTAGAGGAACAAGTTCTTGAAGCTTATGAATGGGTACTTTTATCAGCCCCCAAAGATCCCAATGAATCTAGGTGGGGAACTTATGAGGAAAAGACCAAAGAAGTTGATGCAAAACTTAACAGTGCAACAACTAAAAGAAAGGTTGCTAAGGTCACATCTGAGATCTTGAGAATTCATGGTGTGTCACAAGTAGACCTTGATAAAGCAAGGGATGAAAATATTTCCTTAGAATTGAAAAGCACAGTAGTAGAAGAAGAACAAGAAGATATTAAGTTGAAGAAAATGAAAACTGAAAAAGATGTTAGTTAGAAGGGTAAAGAAGATAATACTCCTTCTACGCCCAAAGATACTATTGACCTTACCACTCCTCTAGAGTATAAGACAATAGTCAAGAGGAAGAAATAAGCTAGCACTAGTCATCCATCCTTGCAAGCAACAAGGAGAAAGAAAAACATTCAAGCACCTCCCAAGGTAGGATTCAGACCAAGCCTTAAAGTTTTGAATACAAGAATTATTGATGAGGGAAAAATTGATCAAGTAGGGAAGCATTATGAATCATATAGTGAGATTGACAAATTAGAAATACATAGCATGATTGTCAAACATATGATCAAGTTCAAGAAGACAGTCCTTGAATTGAAGACCTCTATTCTAGATAAAGTATGGGATATTTTAGAATTCCAAAAGAGACAAGAAATTGAAGAGGATTGAAGGATCAGAGAAAAGATATTAGAAGGTATTATGCCAGTATGTTCTAATGAAGAAAAGGCACTGATATTAAATTTAGTGAAGCTTCACTTAAGGACAAAGACAAGGACTCTACACATTATGAACAAAGACTATGAGCTGATAACAAAAGAAATAGAGAAGGCCTTTGAGAAAGTGTTCTTAGAACAATGCATGAAACCTCCTTTTGTGCCCATCACTCATGCACCAAGTAAGCAAGACAAAGTAGCAGAGACCTCCAATATACTAGTGACAGGTCCACAGGACTCAACACCCACAGATGGAAGAAAATTAGAGGTAGATAAGTCTGTGCCCATGTTATAATCACCTAGGGACCACCATTATCATAGATAATGTGGAAATAGCCATGGCGGCCAGTGACACAGAGTTGGATAAGTTTGAGGAAGCTTTTGTGAGCACACAAGAAGCTAAAATCTTATGCACCAGCTCACCTCCAACTCATCAAGAAGAAATACACATTGAAGACATATCTAATGAGAAAGAAGAAGAAAAGAAAGAAGAAGAAGAGGGAAAATAAAATGAACATAAGGATGAAACATCAGATAAATTGGTCAAGGTGAAACAAGAAGTGATGGATAGAACTCCCATCACTCCCTCCTCAACATTGTTGTTAAGTTTGATACCTGACACAAGTAGTTTGGACTCTTGGAAAGAAGATGACCTGAATAAGTTCAACGTCCTGGCTATGGAGAATGAAAAAGAGAAGCAAGTCATGAGAAATCCTCTCCTTGTGGAATCAGTGAACATTCTGAATAGTTTGTTTCTTGTGGATAAGAAAGTGCTAAAAGTGCACTCAATTGATGATGTGAGTACAGTCATCTCATAGTTCAAAAGCAATTTTTCTAGCCTAGAAGAATCTACATCCATAGTGGTAGAAGAGAAGTACTTAAAGAAGAGATTAAATGAACTGATGAGCAATTTTGCACTGGACCTGAATTCACTTAAGACTGGTCAAGCATCCTTGAAATAATTTGTAGATGAAGGAAGGAAAATCATTGCAGAATGCACAGAACAAGATAAGCTTACTAATGCTCATTTCAAAATAAAAGAGGCAGAAGCTATGATTGAGCAAGTAAAGATTTTAGTAAAAGACAAATCCACTGATGTGAAAATGTGCAACAATATCTACCAAGGTCAGTTGGACAAGATTGAAAAGGTAGAGAAAGAGATGGAAAAGATAAGGTCTAGACAAACTCAGTTGAGGAATGCTCTTGCACCCTCACTAGACATTATCAATCAAAATATAAAGGAGATTGATGCCACCATGATAACCTATGATCAAGGCTCAAGCACAATTTTGGAGAAGATGGAGAAGCTACAGTATGCTTTATGCTCCCATCTCCAAATAGTCAATTCACTGATAACCCTTTGGAAGAAGGAGATCTAGAACCTCAAGGTAGCATATCTGGATGTCTTCCCTCAGTGAGTATGTATAGATATAGTTTTTTATAACACCTTTGTCATTAATGTCAAAGGGGGAGTTGTGTATAGAATATGGAGTATATATATGTATAGGGAGATATAAGATTATGTATAAATAATGTATAAAAGACAAAAACTTTTGTGTTAAGGGACAATTAGCAACTTGGCCATATTCCTTTGTTGCCATCAATAAAAAAGGGGGAGATTGTCAAAAAGTTGTCTATACTAAGATATATGACTATAAATAGTGTTTTCATTGTGGCAAAAAAGTCATATAGCAGTTTGGAGTCAGCGCACCTAATGAGAAGATCATAAATCAGCTAAGTGTTGAAGACTGGACAGTGTGCAAAGTTCTTGTAGCTTAGAGCATCAGCGCACATGTGTACGGATGAATTATGGTATGCACCTTGGAATTTAAGTTTGTTAGACTATACTTATGCTTAGTCTATGAGCGCATAAGTAGATATGCAAAGATGTGAAAGTTATAGTCAGTTAAAGTTGCACAACCAGTGTGTGCCAGTAGAGAACAGAGCATTCAACCGACAGTTAGCATTTTGGTTAGCGATTATAATATAATGTTGTAAAGGGCATGCACCCATTATATTTAGGTTGTCAACATGTTTATATGTATAATTGTAAGCACGCTTAAGCCAATTCATTTGTAAACATTGTTTGTAATTAGTTATAGGACCAACCTAATTGTTTAGTTTGTATGAGCATATAAATATAAGATGCGCCCATTGTATTTGGTATGGAAGTTGTAAGAGAGATGTGTTAGGAAGAGAAAAAGTGTGCAAAGACACTATGAGATTTATTAAAGCTTTGTAAGAGGTCAAAGCATCAGCGCATCAAAGGAACTGATCAAACAAGCAGTGTCACAATGACAATTCACCTGTAGATATAGTGTGTATCTAAAATTAGAAGGTTGTAGCCTTCACCATTTGAGCAGTGAGCTCTAGGACAGTGAGTCCACTCCCCTAATAGGGATCATTGTAAAAGACTCCTAATAGGGTCTGACCCTTAACAAGGTCTACTATACTTAAAGCATTGTAAAGCTACTCCTAATAGGGTAAAGGATCTTCTTACAAGGATCACAAAACACTAGTGCATAATATTAGTGGGTGTCAATTCCCACTGGGGTTTTTACCTATTTGGGTTTCCCTGTAACCATATTGGTGTCATGTGTTGATTTCATGTTTCATGTTTATGTGAATGTTCAATTCAGTACTTAATAATTTAAAGTTCAGTATAAAGATTAAAGTGAAAAGTTAAAATTAAGTGAACACTGATTCACCCCCCATCTTAGTGTTCCCATTCCTATCACTATCTACTAAGATGTCACACTGAATCTTCTCCACAATTGTAGCCACTTAGCCTAGCACCGTTGACTATCATAGAGACACTCTAATATAATTGATCAAGTTAGATTAGGGTCAATCTAGAATGGTCAATCAATGGATTCACATAGTAGGTACAATTGCCAAGGATTCTTCAATGTGCCCAAGACTATCAAATTCAATCTATGATTCAATTTCAATCTTCCTATTACTACACTGCTGCAAACTTGTCATCTTCTTATTGGTTAAATACATGGAAATTATCTACCTAGGGCATCAAATCTTGAAGCAATATGCCTCCTTCCACAGTCTGAGCACTTATATTATTAAAGTGCATAACCTTGGCTTGCTTCTCACCCAATGGCATTGGAATCCAATGGGGAAACTGCAAGTCAAAGTTCCACCTTCATGATAGAGCTGACTATAAATTTTTCTGAGTCGGTCTGTCAGTGAGGTTGGGTTCTTGCATAGATCAACACCAAATTTAAAATACAACGTTTGTAAAGTCTAGTTAAATGAACTCTAACAAGAACTGTGGATGCACAAATGAACCTGTAGTGACATTAAAACTCTCTAACCATTACATGATCAGGTTTGCTATGATAGTCAAGCCATGTGTTCAATTCATAATTGACTATGTAAATGTAACCAAAACTTGAAATCAAATGATAGTAAAAAATAAGATGGATTCAAATAAATAATGCATACAATGAACTTGCGGAATGATCAATCCATCTACCTATTTGCAATAGATAGAGTATGATAACAAAAACATACTCAAAATGTTTTTTGGGTTTCTTTTATGTAATGTTGCTTCGAAGATCATCTCCTTGTGCCAATCTTGTGATTGGACAAGGTTTAAAAACCACTTCCAAAAAGTCTTCCAACTGATCCAACCAACATGAAATCAGTTGCGATTGTTGGAGAACCAGACTTACAATTTGCCAACAGTGTTGCAAAAAATTAACAACATTTCACAATCTGTGCAACTTTGGAGTGCAAATTTGTAAAAAATGCACTAAAACTCAATAAAAACTTCCTAAAAGAATCAAGAGGTTGATCTAAGGTCTAGATCCATCAAATTCCTTAAAACTAAAGAAAATAAACTAAAACATACTAAAACAAAGTTTAGCCATTCAGAGCCAACTAGGATCCCAAACCAGCCTGGGAACCAATAGTTAGTTATATGAGGAAAGAATTTCAACATTCCTTAACGATGAGTTAGGAAAAATTTCCCAAATGATGGGAAACACACTTAACTCCCACTAAAACATAAAAAAACATAAACAAACTTAACCCCCACTAGAACAGTCTAATGGACTAAGACATCCCTAGTTTATGAAAACACCAAAAGATTCTTGACCACACAAAAGGACCAAACTCAAAAATAAGGAAATGGATTCTAAAGATCCATTTCCTTTTATTACAACCAAACTAAAACAAAGACTATCTGGAAGTGGACTTGGGTGCCCTGCACCACGCTGCATAGGATAAAGAAACTCAAGTCCCTTGAGTTGGTAATGTGGACAGTGGAAAACCAAGCTGCACAATAGCTTCAGGAGTAAGCCAGGTAGCATCCTCCATGGGCTTATGCTTCCATTGTACCAAATACTCAAGATAGGTGCACCTCCGGGTCTTCCGTGTGACTCTAGTGTCCAAAATATTGTCAATATTGAAAGGAGATGACTTAGGAATGTCTTGGAGCTGGGCCTCTTACATAGAACCAGTACTACATGCAACCACAACATTAGCAACCAGACCTTTATAGAGATATAGGTCAGCAACATTAAATATAGGTGATTTGTCATCTAGGAACATAGAGAAGATTTATGATCTCCTTAACATCTTTGTCTTCCTCTAATTCAATATTTTGAGTGTGCTCCTACACCAGAAATTGCATTTGAAAGAAGTTTATTTATCAAAAACTTAGCACAGTCTGTACACCAGGCCTCTTCTATTGTACAATGAAACTTTGGCATATTTGATGGACTCCTAGAAACTTTGGCATATTTTATGGACTCCTAGAAACTCATGTACCTATTTTAAAAATCCCAAAAGTCTGCATTTCTAGGACCTATAACCTGTGTGGATAGTTCTTGTTTATATCCCTATTTCATATTTAATTTTGAAAGTATTGAAAGTATTGAAGTTGACTAATTCTAGCTCAGGTATAGTTAAATTGTCCTTGCTGCCCTATAATGACATCTTTGTTCAAACCATTGATTGCAAACATTTTTTAAGTACTTGAATCTACAATAGAACAATAGTGGTGAATGTATGATTATTATAATCATACGATTATATGTTATAATATTTATGTAATAAATGTAGTAACGATGGTGCAGTGCATTATTGATATAGGCTTGATGGCTCTTGTCAATGTGCCAAACTATCAATGTGGTGGTGGGTAGTGTGTGTTGAAGACTTCATGGACACAGAGCAACCCTGGATGACAATTTTGGTGCTACCCAAATAGAAAAAAGGTTGCTAATGTGTATATATTTAATGTTTCTAATGTAAATACTATTCATTATATTATAAGAACTAATGTAGATTGGGCATCATAGGGAAATAATGGCTATGAATACTTTAGTTGGGTTGATGACAACTCATCTGCATCTATCCGCCCATCTCCACTTATCCGCGATGAAGGATTTGAGTGCAAAATGTGTCAGGCTAGGGAAAATTCTGAAATTATATTTTTACGATGCCTTCTCTGTATTGTAATCACATATCATTATTGCAACCATATGCAGAGATGAACTCAAGAATTAGTTAGTTTAGTATTTTCATATTGTAACTAATATTTTAATATGGATATGATGTAACTTCTCTTTGCCTCAAGTGCACATATATATGCTTTACATATTTTTTTAGAATAATTCTTCATGTTTATGGCTTAGGTGAGCCCCAATCTACTATCAATCACATGATTTAACATATAGTGTTTTCTTGGTTATTCCATTTGTTCCTTGACCTTTGAAGGCCATTTGGTAATTTCAACTACACCTAAGGATCCATCAATAGTTGTGGAAAATAGGATTCATGTTGCAATGCCCAAGCTACGAGATGGGAAAAGAGAGGCAAGAAGAGTGGAAAGAAGATGATATTCCTAAGATCATGGATCATTTTCAAGCTTCAGTGAGGCTTCGTACCATGCACTTTCCATAGATTTGTCCGCAATGTTGATTTAGGATGGAGGTAAACTACATGTGTCATGTAAACAACATGGTTGAATGAAATCTCTTTTGCACATTTTCAAGAGTTTTCCCACCAATAAAAGCATAAATAATGCATTGAATGTAATCTATGAACACTATGTGGTATGAAGTATAGTTGAAGTTTAAAATACAAGAGCAGGTGACATGGATCCCCCACATGATAGAGGTCATGGAGATACTCCTCCCACCCATTAGTGATCTTTATATCTATATCATGTAACATATTTCTAAGATTTCATAGGTTGTAGGACATATCAAAGGCAATAAAGGCCAGACTGTAAAATATTTCACAATAGCTGACAAACATAATTGTAGGCATCATGGTCACAATTTTTTTGAGACAACGTAATTGAGTTGTATACCTAGATGATGGAGAGGAACTTACTCTCCTCCAATTCCAAGTTGACACTGTAGGATCAAAAGACCATAGATATGTTAGGAATGAATGCTAAATGTTTGGCAGCCATTCTATAGTAGTTGTTGTTGCATTCATGACTATGATTGTCATGATGTCAACACAGTGATTTACCGAAGACTTGCACAGAAGCAGACAGAGTTTGGATTAGCGCATGTGGGTTATTGTAGTTGGAGCTATGTGATGTTGAGGATATACTCTTTGATATGTTATATGTCTATGGTTAAGAGTACAGACAATAATTCATTTATTCATGAAAGTTATGATCATTTTGGTGGAAGCAGTATTCAGGCAGTGTTCTTGAGTAGCGGTTTGTGGAAATCAGGTGATATATCCTAATCAAGATGGAATCTAGTTTTGTGCAGTTACAGGAAATTTGAAGACACATTGATAGTGATGTGGATGATAGCATAGACTTCGAGGTCACACGAGTGAAGATTTATTATATTTGGAAGCTGATAGTTTTGTGTAATTTTGATGTAGCATGTGGAAACTTTTATGTTGTAATTGTATGCCAACTCATTTGTAATTATTTGAGTGTGGTATAAAGGAAGGAATTTTTTTCCTTGTTGTAGTGTAGTGGAGAAATATGAAGTGAAGAATAGAGCTAAATGTGAAAGTGAATATGTGAAGGAAGACATGCGAAGTACAGAGATCTGAAATTGAGATCTGATGTAACTGTGAGTGTGGTTTGGCACAGTCAGAGAAGAGGTAACATATTATTTTATTGAGTAATGCAAAGATTATTTGGACAATGTGTTCAGTGATCTTACCCTAAAGCTGTTTGGGCAGTGGGTCCTCCTGTCTTCCATAACTCTTAACAGGGTTAGAATCTTCTAACAGGGATTCAAAATCTCCTAACAGGGATTCATATGTACTGAATGTATTTCATAAGACTCCTAACAGAGTCCATCCTTTCACAAGGAATATTCATATTAGTGCATCTTTTGTGGGCATCATTCCCACTGGGGTTTACTCTTTGATCAAGAGGTTCCCTAGTCAACATATCTTGTGTCATTGTGTTATTGTGTATGAATATCTTTCTATGGTTGGTAATTACATTGCTTATATGGTTTAATGCTATTGAAGATGATAAAATTTATAATTATCTAATAACTAATTCACCCCCCCCCCCTTTTAGTTATCTTAGTGGACTTTACTTTCTAACAATTGGTATCAGAGCAGCAGGTCCTTGAAAAAGAAATTTAACAACTTAAGGAGATCCATGGCGAATTTCAGGAAAGAAAGCCCTAAGTTTGATGGAGTAAATTTTGACAGCTAGAAAGAAAAGATGAAGACACACCTACTGTGTTTAGGACCAAGTTATTGGCTGATTAAAAATAATGATAAGACTATCATTGAAGAGGAAAATATTGATACATGTACTGTTGATGAGAGAGATCTATTCATGTGTAACATACTTGCAAGAGAAGCACTTTTGATAGCACTTCTAGAGAATGAGTACAGTGAGGTAAAATGTTTGAAAAAATCTCATGAAATTTGGAAAGCTTTACACTCTACTTTTGAAGGTGATGAACATGCAAAAAGAGTTAGATTACATAATTGGATATGTGCATTTGAAGATATAAGAATATTGGAAGATGAATCTATTAGAAGTTATATTGGTAGAATGTCAAAAATCATTATAGGTATAAAATCTTGTGGAGGAACAAAGACAAAGAATGAAGTGATATGGAAAATTCTGAGGACATTGGCTCCTATATTTAAGCAGACAACATAGATGATTGAACAAGTTATACCTTGTACTACAAACTTTACAAGAGAGACTCTTCTTGGAAGATTGGAAGCACCAGAAATGAACCTGAGATTATCAGGAGACTTACCTAGAATGGAGATAGCATTAAGTGCTCTTAGTGTTGGCCCTACTTTGTCAAGAAGCATCAGTGTGAGTGGAGATTATGATGGCAGCAACAGTTCTAGAAATGAACAAGACAAGAAGATTGAAGAAAACATTGCCTTGCTTGTAAAAAGAGAACCAGACGTTAAGAAAATATTTAAATGTTGGACTTGTCAAGAATATGGTCATTTTGCATCTAAGTGTCCTAAGAGAGTTAAAAAGTACAGAAACAATTTCAAACCTAGAAGATCTAAGGAATGTTATTATGCTAATGATGAAGATCTTGAAGCTAGTATAGAAAGAACTTTAAGTGAAAGTGATAATGAGAATAATGATGACATAGGATTTGTAGCAATTAAAGAAGAGAATTCTGAAACTAATGTTAAGGAAGAAAAAGCTTTAGTTTCTCAAGTTGAAAAGAAACCTGATTGGATTATAGATAGTGGTTGTTCACATCATATGACTGGAGGCATGAAAAAGTTCATAAAGTTTAATGAATATGACAGAGGAGTTGTTAGAGTTGGAAACAATGCACCTTGTTTGATTAAAGGTATAGGATCTATTACTCTTGATGGAAAGACTAATACTGATGATGTTTATTTTGTGGATGGATTGAAACATAATCTTTTGAGTGTTGGACAGTTAGTTGATAAGGGATATCAAGTTTGGTCTACTAAGAAAACTTGTGTGATAAAGGATAAAGATGGAAATCTGATTGGAACTGGATCTAGAACCAAAGGTAATGTATTTCAGTTGAATCCTATTGAGATGACATGTTTGATTACTAAGATTGATGATAGTTGGTTATGGCATAGAAGGTTTTGTTATATAAACTTTGATAACATTGTGAAAGTAAGTACTACACTTGCATTAAGAGATTTGCCTAAGATTATGAAGCCTACTAACATGATTTGCAAAGAATGTGTAATGGCCAAATAGAAGAGAAGTTATTTTCCCAGTAAGAAGTTTACATCTACAGAGAAGCTGGAGATTCTTCATATAGATTTGAACGGTCCTACTAGGACTAGAGGATTCTATGGAGAAATGTATTTTATGATTCTTGTTGATGATTTTACAAGAATGATGTAGATTGCATTTCTTAAAGAAAAATCTAAAGCATTTGATAAGTTTAAGATTGTTAAGAATAAAGTTGAAAATGAATCTAGAATGAAGATTAAATGTTTGAGATTTGATAGAGGTGGAGAATTTACTTCTAGAGAGTTTAACACCTTTTGTGAAGAAAATGGCATTAAGAGATAGTATTCAGCCCCTAGAACACCTGAACAAAATGGCATTACAAAAAAAAGAAATAGACCAGTGACTGAAGCAGCAAGAGCTATGTTGTTTGAGAATGATTTGGTGAAGATATTCTAGAGAGAAGAAATGAACACAATAGTGTATACAATGAACAAAGTATAATTCAGAGCAGACACAGACAAGACACCTTATGAATTATGGTTTGGACATGCACCCTCAGTTAAGTATTTTAGAATTTTTGGAAGCAAATGTTATATAAAGAGAGATGATGATATTGGAAAGTTTGATCCTAGAAGTGATGAAGGTATATTTCTTGGATATTCTTTGAAAAGCAAAGCATATAGATGTTACAATAAAAGAACTAAGACTATTGTTGAAAGCACAAATGTTAAAGTTGATGAAAAGTTCAAAATTTAGGAAAGAATGCTTGATTATGAATTAGATGAAGAAGATCATCCTAAACCTAACACTGGATCTACTAAATTATTTTATGAAATTGACAGTGATTTTTTAAATGAAAGCCATAGTGAAGTCATTGAAGAACCTACATCTGAAGAGAGATCTAAGATAGTGACACCTAGCAAGAGTTTGTTAAGAAATCATCCTATTGAACAAATTATTGGGAGCATCAAAAGAGGAGTTCTAACTCAAAATAAGGTACAAGAATAGTTATGTTTGATTTCTCAAATTGAACCTAAGACTACTAGTGAAGCTTGTGAAGATGAAAGTTGGACTAATACTATGAAAGAAGAACTAGATCAGATTGAAAAGAACAAGACATGGGAATTGGTCCCTAGACCTAAAGACAAGAATGTTATTGGAACTAAATGGGTATTCAGAAACAAGATGAATGAATAAGGAGAATTAGTAAGAAACAAAGCAAGATTGTTATGTAAGGGTTACTCACAACAAGAAGGAATTGATTATGAAGAAACCTTTGCACCTGTTGCAAGAATTGAAGCAGTAAGAATGTTTTTGGCTTATGCAGCTTACAAGAAATTCAAAGTATATTAGATGGATGTGAAGTCAGCATTTTTGAATGGAGAATTGGAAGAAGAAGTCTATATTGAGCAGCCTGAAGGTTTTCCTTTAACTAAAGAAGGAGACATGGTATGTAAATTGAAGAAATCTTTATATGGACTTAAACAAGCACCTAGAACTTGGTATGCAAGACTGGATAAGTATTTGTTAAAATTGGGATTTACAAAAGGAACAATTGATAGCAATCTATAAACAAAAGAAATTGAAAATGGTTTGTTGGTTATAGTTATTTTTTTTTATGACATCATTTTTGGAGGAGAAGATGAAGCTAGTGACAAATTTGTTGATGAAATAAAGACTGAATTTGAAATGAGTATGATTGGTGAGATGAAATACTTTTTGGGATTATAGATAACATAAAACAATGATGGTATCTTTGTAAGTCAGACAAAGTACTTGAATGACTTGTTGAAAAGATTTGGAATGGAGAATTGTAAACCAGTTGGAACACCCATGGTGACCGGACATAAGTTATCTAGCATAGATGAGACTCTTGCAGTAGAACAAAAGAAATACAGATCTATGATTGGAGGATTGTAGTATTTGACTCATACAAGACCTGATATAGCACATTCAGTTGGAATTGTAGCAAGATTTCAAGCGAAACCTAGAGAATCACATTATGTAGCAGTACAAAGGATACTAAGATATCTTAGAGGCACAATGGACTATGGACTATGGTATGAAAAATATGATGATTTTACCCTATGTGCATATACAGATGCTAATTGGGGAGGCAGTGTTGATGATAAGTAAAGCACCAGTGGTGGAGCATTTTTCCTTGGAGGAAGATTAGTTTCTTGGCTAAGCAAGAAGTAGAATTGTATCTCACAAAGCATAGTAGAAGCAGAATATGTAGTAGTAGAAAACAATTGTAACCAGATAATTTGGATGAAGCAAATGTTGAAGGATATTGGAATAAAATTTGTTGAGCCTATTGTCATACATTGTGACAACACCAGTATAGTTAGTATGTCTAAGAATCTTGTATTACATTCTAAGACAAAGCATATAGAGATTAAGTATCATGTTGTAAGAGAGAAAGTTGTTGAGAAAGAAGTCAGACTTGAGTACATAAGTACAAAGGAGCAGATAGAAGATATATTCACAAAGCCTTTGCCTAAGGATACATTTGAGTATCTAAGAGGTATGCTTGGGGTTATGCCCCAGCCTACTTTTGAAAAGTGATGCAGTTGGTTGCATTCATCCAGTGGTATATGAGCCTTATCTTTCTTCTGGACTAGATGTTGGTACTTCCTCTATGGGGGAGTATGTGTATCTGAGCTGAGTCATGAGGACTCTAGTAAATGTATTTTCTGAACAGTGTCTTTTGACATTGATTTGTTGTTGACATAGTGATGAAATTTTTGTCATTGATGTCAATGGGGGAGAAGTATACATGAAAAACAATCTGGAACATCTGTTGGAGAGAACTTAATAGGATAACGAAGCAAGATTTGATTGATGAAGAGGATTTGAAGAAGCAGTGTTGCAGTATTGGATTTTTGGAACATTGGATGTTTTTCATCTATGTTGCCATCAATACCAATGGGGGAGATTGTTAGGAATGAATGCTAAATTTTTGGTAGCCATTCTGTAGTAGTTGTTGTTGCATTCATGACTATGATTGTCATTGATGTCAACACAATGATTTACGAAGACTTGTAGAGAAGTAGACAGAGTTTGGATTAGTGCATGTGGGTTATTGTAGTTGGAGCTATGTGATGTTGAGGATATACTCTTTGATATGTTATATGTCTATGGTTAAGAGCATAGATAGTAATTCATTTATTCATGGAAGTTATGATCATTTTGGTGGAAGCAGTATTCAGGCAGTGTTCCTGAGTAGCAGTTTGTGGAAATTGGATGATATCTCCTAATTAGGATGGAATCTGGTTTTGTGTAGTTAAAGGGAAGTTGAAGACACATTGATAGTGACGTGGATGATAGTGCAGACTTTGAGGTCACATGAGTGAAGATTTATTGTATTTGGAAGCTGACAGTTTTGTGTAATTTTGATGTAGTGTGTGGAAAATTTTATGTTGTAATTGTATGCTGACTCATTTGTAATTATTTGAGTGTGGTATAAAGGAAGGAATGTTTTTCCTTATTGTAGTGTAGTGGAGAAATATGAAGTGAAGAATAGAGCTAAATGTGAAAGCGAATATGTGAAGGAAGACATACGAAGTACAGAGATCTAAAATTGAGATCTGATGTAATAGTGAGTGCGGTTTGGCATAGTCAGAGAAGAGGTAACATATTATTCTATTGAGTAATGCAAAGATTATTTTGACAATGTGTTCAGTGATCTTACCCTGAAGCTGTTTGGGCAGTGGGTCCTTCTGTCTTCCATAACTCTTAATAGGGTTAGAATCTTCTAACAAGGATTCAAAATCTCCTAACAAGGATTCATATGTACTGAATGTATTTCATAAGACCATAAGACTCCTAACAGAGTCCATCCTTTCACAAGGAATATTCATATTAGTGCATCTTTTGTGGGCATCATTCCCAACGGGGTTTACTCTTTGATCAAGAGGCTCCCTAGTCAACATATCTTGTGTCATTGTGTTATTGTGTATGAATATCTTTCTATGGTTGGTAATTACATTGCTTATATGGTTTAATGCTATTGAAGATGATAAAAGTTATAATTATCTGATAATTTATTCACCCCCCCCCCCCTTCTTAGTTATCTTGGTGGACTTTACTTTCTAACAAGATAAGGAATAAATTTAGAGAGCAGAGGAGGGCCATAACGACCAAAATAATGCAGGGTAAACCTCAAGGTAAATGAGGCAACTACAAAAATTTTAATACATTTTTATTATTAAATAATGAAATTTGCATATTATAGTGTTCTAAGCCCTGTCTATGCAAATTTCATTATCTAATAATAAAATTCTATTAAAATGTTTGCAGTTGCCTCATTTAACTTGAGATTCATCCTATATTATTTTTGTCATTATGGCCCTCCTCCACTCTCTAAATTTATTCCTTATCTATGGTCTTGGGATCCTACAGTGTCAACTTGGAACTGAAGGAGCAGAAGTTGCTCTTCATCATCTGGGTATACCACTCAATTATATTGTCTCCAAAAAAATGTGACCATGATGCCTACAATTATGTTTCTTAGCTTTTTTGTCCTAGGATCCCTTATGACCCTTTACGACCATTTACGACCTCTAAGAATACATCTTAGAGGTCTTAAAATGCCATAAAGGGTCATAAGAGGCTCTAGGAGGGGCTAGATGAGCTTCCACCTTCACGTGGTTGGCCCTGTTAAGTAGAGAATGTTAATTAAACTATTCTTGAAACAAAGAGAAGCTCAATAATTTAAGGTCTCAGTCCATGGACAAATTAAATTAGACTTACCAAGCCTCTTATTATAGTTTTTAATAAGATTGGTTTGCAACCACTAGAGACTACTCTACAACATTGAAGAAGTAGTATATTTTGCAAAATTAAGAGTGGACAGAATATGATATTCCTGAGATCATGGATGGACATAATGTTGCAGACTTTATTGATCTAGATATCTTGCAGAGGCTTGAAGAACTAGAGAGGGAAGAAGGGCTTAGGATGGTAGCTAAGGGTGACAAGGATTTCACAATAGCTGACAAACATAATTGTAGGCATCATGGTCACATTTTTTTGGAGACAACATAATTGAGTTGTATACCCAAATGGAGTGCAACTTCTGCACCTCTAATTCCAAGTTGATATTGTAGGATGGAGAAAAACTTGGAACCAGAGGTGTAGAAGTTTCTCTCCATCATCTAGGTATACCACTCAATTACGTTGTCTCCAAAAAAATGTGACCATGATGCCTACAATTATGTTTCTCAACTGTTGTATCCCAGGGCCCCTTATGACCCTTTATGACCATTTATGATCCCTAAGAATACATCTTAGAGGTCTTAAAATGTCATAAAGGGTCATAAGAGGCTCCTAGGAGGGGCCAGATGAGCTTCCACCTTCACGTGGTTGGCCCTATTAAGTAGAGAATGTGAAACTATTCTTGAAACAAAGAGAAGCTCAATAATTTAAGGTCTCAGTACAAGCACTAGAATTGAGTTTTTGGGCACAGGCTAGGAAATTTTTGTATATCAACATGTGATAAAGTTTGGGAAAAAACTCTATCGCATGTTGATATACAAAAATTTCCCAGTCGTGCCAAAAAACTCAATTATAGTGCTTGTACTACATGACTGGTGCCAAAACAGGGCTCTCCCAATCACTGACTATGACCTACTGGCAACAAGCAATAGAATGAGTGTGGACACCTGAAGATAAATATCAGATAGGGGAACAACACCTGCAATAATAGAGGCAATAGCTATAGATATAGATGAGGGTATCCCAGATCCCTAATATAATAAATACGATGAAGAAAAAGAGTAATGCATAAATTATTACTATTTTGGAAGATGCAAATCCAATTGAGGAGATGTTGAAGAGGAAAGATGAATTGATGGCGCGAGCACATCATTTTGAAGTAAGTAGTAATGAATCTTTAGTTATAACACAAGTTCAATAAAGGTTTATATTTTATACTCTTTTATGTCATGAACTAAAATACGTATTTGTTCTTGTTATAGGATTTTTTTCTTGCTCAATTACCTGGTCAGGGACATCGTGGTGAGGTTGGTAGTAGCATCATGCAAAATAGTAATAATTTTTGCATTGACTCTTTTTAGTTTTTTCTTCACCGTATTTATTATATTAAGGATTTCTGGGATATCGTCATCTGTATCTACAACTATTGCCTCTGTTATTGCAGGTGCTTTTCTCCTATCCTGAACATCAAATTATGACAAAAATATCAGTAAAACTATCATAATAACTCCATGAATGTTGTTTTAAGTAATTATCTATGAATGTTGCATATTAATTGAATTATATGTCATGTTAATAAATATTGTTATGTATTAATGGGGAATTTAGATTGATGTTAGGGGGAGGGGGGTGAGGCCAAATGAGCTTCCACCTTCACGTGGTTGGCCTTGTTAGGTAGAGAATATTAAAGTATTCTCAAAACCAAGTGAAGCTCAAACTAACATACCTTCATTATTTAATCAATTTCATTCATTCTAGGTCTTTGCTCATAAGTGCATTTTGAATGTGTCATTATTAGGCAACTATCAAATAAAAAACTAGAAGAGCCAATAGTCAACTTCTCATTGTCATTGTTTGGCATGATTCGACTTCATTTTGTGTAAGTATTCTCATATTGAATGCGTCAACCTATCTTGGCCTAATGTGGATTATTTCATTGGTTTGTGTTTTTGAGTAAGTGAAGTGTTAAATCAGTTCCTATCTTCTATTCTTAATTCATTCAAATTGCAGGAGGGCCTGACAAATATACTCAACATAGAATTGACTGCTAGTCTAGGCAATTGAACACATTGAGTCTTTGGCTTGAGAGAAAGAGTTGGGTAATGTTGTTTCTAGAGACTTGTGCAATTGTCCTCAGTGGCCTCCTTTTTTTCTAACAGGTATTTATATATATATGTAGTGTCCATGTTTTTTTTAATACAAATTCTTTTTGTGTATATGCTAGTGCTATGGAACCTAAATAAAAAATTATAAATGTAATAGATAATGTCTTCGATGAAGGAATTGTTGTACCACATGTAAACCAAAATCCATGCTTAATGTCATTTTGTGCAAAATGAGTTTGTTTATTAGCATATTAGATTTTGTTACACCCTTCATGATTGTAATGTTTAAGTTAAGTATTGATGCAATTTTCTAAAGTAGCAAGTTTTGTTGTCATTGTTTTTTTTCTAGTGGTTCTGAGGAGATCAAGAATTATCAAGGAAATATATTGAAGTGGAAAGGAAAAGTTTCTAAGAGGTTACAAATATTGAGTCATTGATCAGGTATACTTTTTTTTAAGTAATCGCTATAGAAATGGTTAAGTTTTCCTGAATTTTTAAAATAAGTCATAATTATTCAATATCATATTCTTAGCCGCAAGTTGAAGGTCTTCATACCATAAATTTTAGAGTTCAACTCTTACATGAACAAAGTTGTAGGTTATATTGAACCATCTTTTATCTTTTTTGACTCTTTAGTTGTTAGAAAGATTAAATTCACATCCTAGTTGTCATTGTGTTTGGGACATAAAGCTTTATTTAACTAAATTAATTCTTTTAATATTGAGATAAAAAATGTACAAATAAAGCCTAGACTGGGGACTACATAGAAAACTATCATATGAAGATCTATTGAAATGGCGGTATCAAAGTTCCTTACAAGAAATCCACATATCAAAATCTAGTTGTAGGATTGAAAAAAAAGACAAGATAAAAAAGTTCATAGGCCCATACAAGACACCCACCAAAATATAGAGCATCAGTTTATAGAACCCTTGCAAGATATCCCAAGGAACGACGGGTAGTGAAAACCAGATAGATAGAAAAAAGAACATAACCATATGATGCCTCACCTGTTTGAGGTAAGCCAAACTCAGTCCAATTCTCTTAACAATGGTACATATCTATCCAAGTGTAGCAACCTTCAAATATTTGCAATGGTAAAGAAAATCCCCATATTTTATCAGCCTAACATAGTCTTTGGCCACTTTGGCAATGAGATTGCGAGCAATATTGATCTGGCCAAGGGCCAACTTGTAGTGATCCTTATCATATAAAACATTTAGTAGATCTCCATAAAATGGATGCACATCATCTTGGCAAGGGAAATCATCTTAGAAAATACATCCGAAGTAGCAGCAACACCAAATACATCAGTGACACTTTTTGGGCATATTTCATTGACTCCTCAAAATGAGCAGCCTTTATTTCAGCTACCTCATCACTATCATCCTCATCCATTGCCTCAGGTTCTCACTTCTTTTTATTTCATGTACAATATCCTGTAAAAGTGTAGAGGAAAGAGAACATGACAAATTGAAACAATAAGATACAAGTTGAGGAAAATTGAATCAAGAAATGTAAAATTCTAACAAACCAGTTCAAAAAAAACCATTAAGAAATTCATAACCAAATCTAGTTTGCAAAAGCCACTGCACTTGAAACTCACCTTCTCAATATTTTGTCTAATAGCATACTTGCAAGCCCGCTGACAAATCTTTGTAATATCAGCTCCATTGAATCCTTGGGTATAACAAGCCAATTCCATTAGGTATAATGAAAACTATTTTCTTTGTTGTCATACCATCCATCTCCATCAACAACTAGTTAAGGACTCTATTTGTAGCACCACCAGCATCCCCAACACTACTTCCACACTGAAAACATGCAAACCAATTATGCATCACCAGTTAGAGCCTATCTCTCAAATAGTTCAAACAAAATGAAAAAACCCACAATTTCACGCAGAGTAGAGCAGATGGATTGCTAGATCCCACTGACAAATCTCTATAATATCTCATAAATAAATATAATGGATGGGGAATTCTTCTCAGACTTTTCAAAATCCTTCCAGATATTGCTTTCACTTTCTCCAACCAACTTTGACATGATCTCAAGTCCATTGATACAGAAAAAGAAGGCACCGGTTTCATTTGCCACTGCCCTAGCAATTAAAATTTTCCCAAAACTAGGAGGTCCATAGAGTAGAATACCCTTTGGGGGCTTCACACCAATAGATTTGAAGAGTTGTGGGAATCTAAGATGAATCTCTACCAATTCATGGATCACTAGTCAGAATTAGTTGAACTAGACTTTCTTTGTTGTAGAATTGATTTAGTATAGAATATTTTCCAGCAAGATTTTTTTTTAAAAAGCAAGGTTTTCGTAGCATTACCTACCACTTGAGAAAAGGTTTTCGTAGCTAAATTTCCTTTCCATAGTTAATATTTCTCTAAAGACTTACAAGTTAGTAAGTCCTCGGCTAAAGGGTTGATAAACTAAATAAAGTTTCAAACATATGAATAGATAAAACTCATACAAGAAAAAGCCGGAGCCAAATTGAATAGCATTGGCTATTTGTCAGCGGAAGGTCCTTGCTAGAAAAGACACATTTGTCACTTCATTAAGATGACAATTGTGTACTAAATTTTATAACTATATAATTCATCGTCATCTTTATTATCTATTGTAGCAAATACATCTGAAGCACCAACAGGTCTATCTGAAAATCAAAATTCAGAACCAAAGCCTCAAGATTGTTGTAGTGTTTGTGCAAAGGCTTGATAATTCTGAATATCAGCATCACTGACACTTCTTCAGGCATATTTCATTGACTCCTCAAAATGAGCAGCCTTTATTTCAACTACCTCATCACTATCATCCTCATCCATTGCCTTGGGGTTCTCACTTCTTTTTCTTTCACGTTCAATATCCTGTAAAAGTACAGAGGAAAGAGAACATGACAAATTGAAATAATAAGATACAAGTTGAGGAAAATTGAATCAAAAAATGTAAAATTCTAACACACCAATTCAAAAAAAACTATTAATAAATTCATAACCAAATCTAGTTTGCAAAAGCCACCACAATTGAAACTCACCTTCTTAATATTTTCTCTAATAGAATACTTGCAAGCCCACTGACAAACCTCTGTAATATGTCATCAATAAATATAATGGACGAGGCATTCTTCTCAGCCTCCTCAAAAGCCTTCTGGAGATTACTTTCACTTTCTACAGCCAACTTTGACATGATCTCAGCTCCATCGATACAAAAAAAGAAGGCACCGGATTCATTTGCCACTTCCCTAGCAATTGAAGTTTTCCTAGAACCAGGAGGCCCATAGAGTAGAATACCCTTTGGGGGCTTCACACCAATAGATTTGAAGAGTTGTGGGCATCTAAGAGGAAGCTCTACCAATTAATGGATCACTAGTCAAGGCCTATCTCTCAAATAGTTCAAACAAAATGAAAAAAACAATAGTTTCATGCAAAGAAGAGCAGATGGATTGCTAGAGCCCAAAGCAGTCTAGAAAATAGAACGAGCAGGGACCTGCTAGAAACAAGCAGCAGAATGAGTATGGACACCTGAAGATAAATATCTAGACTAATCGCTGATCAGGATGTCGTTGGTGATTAGTTTGGATATTTATCTTCAATTTTATTTTAAACACTCCGCGTTGCGTCAAAATTTTAACCTACCTGCGTCAAAAGTCTAGCCAAAAATCAACCATTTTGTGTCGAAATGTGGCATCACGGGTTTGGCATCCTAGTCAGAGCCCCTAAATATTTTGACCAAATTTGGTGGAAATATAACCGTTGTGAGTTTTGCATCCTGGTTGGAGAGACCAAAGTTTTCAACCCATATTGGTCAAAAGATCAACCAATACACAAACACTTACCAATGTTATCTTTGGCCTAGGTTGCCCTCATTTTTGACCAATAGTGGAGTCGATCATTCGATGGGTTCAGTAATTGGTCAATATTTCAAATAATAGAGACAAACCCATTGGTTGACCATTTGATCGAGTTAGGTAGAAACTTCGACCAATAGTGCGTCGAAAAATGGTGCAAAATTTACTAGTGCAAGGACAACTTGACAAATTGAGAAGGGAGAAAAGGAGTGTAATACCCCAAAAATGGGCTATAGGTTCATTAACCTCCTACATCCTCAAATCGAATGAAATCGACATCAAAGTCCTAACCTAAGGCACATCTGCACATCATCAAAATTCTAATTGATTTTATCTTAATTCTGCATCAGGGAATATTCCTTGAATATTCCTAATTTATCCTAATTATCTTTAATGTAATAATTATTTGGCAATAAATTTAATTTATCCTAAAGTTTGATTAATTGAATATTTTGAATATTTAGTTAATTAGACTTAATCCTACCACTTAATTATTTAATTAAATCTAATTATATTTATTCCTAATTGTATTATTTAATTTTGACAATAAATCAAAAATCTTATGACTAATTGATTAAATTCTTATTTAATTAATTAAAGTCAATTGTCAATCTTTAATAATATAGTTTTTGAATAAAGTTTGATTTAATAATTGATTAACCCATAAATCAATTGTTTTAATTCAAAATCAATTAAGTTGAGAATAAATCATTTTATTTTTAAATTAATTCATACTAAATCATGCACAATCAGAAAAGCAGTTAACTTTAAATCAATTTTCAATTTTAATTTGTTAACTTTCTAAACTCAACATCTGATGATGAGTTGAAAAAGAGAACTAAACTCTATTTTTGAAATAAAAATTGCTTTTGCATGATTTTATGATATTTATTTTTAATTTATTGATAACTCAAAAATCAACCTGAGTTTATCAAGAGTGATTTATGGCTTTTCTCAATGCATCCTCAAGCCTTGGATTTCTATAAAATCAAGGCTCAACTCTTCATAATTAAGACCTAGAATTTGCACAATTACTTTGGTGAATTTACAACTAAATAACAAAGCTTTTGCGATAGGCAATTTTGTGAGATCATTTCATAGTTTTTCATAGCTTTTGCATAGTTTTGCATCCATCTTCATAGCATTGTTAGATTAATTGCATATCAATTTCAATTTCATTTCTAGATTAGATTCATATCAAGTTTTTCATCCTCTTATTGCATTCAAAATCCAAAAAAATAGATTAATTTGCATTCATACTAATTTCATCTTTTTGCATTTTAAATCCTTCATTTAGGTGTTTCATTGTCACTGATCTCAGTCTAATCTGAGAATACCATACTCGCACCTACTAGAAGGCAGTAAATCATCTAGTTAGCTTAGTTTCAATTACTTGCAAATTTTGATTTTGCTAACCTCTAAAGTTTTACTGAAGTGTTGTGTCCATAGCTAGGTACAATTTTCACACACACATTTTTGGCACCCACCGTGGGGCCCTAAAATGGGTTTCCATTCTATTCTATCAAATTTCTATCATTTTTCTCCAATCCACGACCTCAAGGTTAATTTTTGTGAGTTTTGTGATAAATTTATGGGTTGTTTTTTCAGAAATCTGACTAATGTTTTTATTGGTACATGCACATATGAAATGATATAGATCTAAAATTTATATTTCTGGAAAGGTATTTTAATTATCTTTCATTTTCCATTGGTTTGGATTAATTTAGTTTTGATTTGCAAAAGTTATGATCATTTTAGTGAAGACTGGTCTGAACCTGATTTAATAAAATCTGACTGATGTTTTTATTGGTACATGCATGTATGACATGATAGAGATCCAAAATTTATATTTTTGGAAATTTATTTGAGTTAGCTTTCATTTTCCATTGGTTTGAATTAATTTCATCTTGATTTGCAAAAGTTATGATTGATTTAGTGCAGATTGGTCAGAATCTGATTTTTTTATGACAAGAAGGTTTTTCGATTATCAAATTACATATTATCTTTGACTAACCTGATTTTCTATGACATGGGGTTGACAAGTTGTGTTTCTTTTTTGATGGATTTTTATAACAGTGGGTTTCATGTACAATAATAGGTAAGTTTTTCATAAAAAGGGTTTGCAGGTGCAGGTGCAGGTACGTCCTGTGGGTACAAAAGATAGAAGACAAATGCTCAAAAATTGCTAAAACAAGTAAAATCTACTAATCACATTGCAAGGAACTCAAGTATTATGTTACATCTAATAACACTTCATTTTGGGACATAAAAAGAACTCTCTTGCATCAAGCTTGAGTGCCTTCACAAATTTCATAATTCACACTTCAGTTTTGGGCTCTAAAACAAACATAGATTTGTTTTTTGCATATCTGTTACATGTAGTAATTAGGCCCTATGAACACTATTTGCAGATGATCTTGAGAGAGTGGGATTATTTCACTTGTTTACATGTGAAGCTCTTCTTGATGAAGAATCCCCTTGTAGGTAGGGAGGATACTGAGATTGTCTCACATTCCCTTGATTTGCATCCTCAACTTTTGATTGATGCATTCCCTCTCGGGAGAGATTGATAGACCATAATTTGTTGACATCATAGATCTTGGTGAGATAATTTTAGTCTTAGTGTGTTAGATTAATCTGTCTTTTTTTTTTTGGTGAAGTGAAGAGGTTAGGGGATTATTCTCTACTTCCTTTTTGGATAGTACCAGAAATCCAGATCCTTGAATCCGATCTAGTCCCCCTGTGGTATATTTTGCGAGTCACCTTTAGAGAGGGTTAACCATAGTGGACATTCTCTTAATTGGGTCATCTACATGGATGGAACCTCAAGCGGTAATAGCCATTTTTCATCGTGGTAGCAACAATCACTATATAAATGTCCTTGTGGAGGAAATCTTCATAGGTGTGGTCTCTTATTGGGATGTCAGATCTCCCTAGTAGCTCCTGATTGATTAAATTCTCGAACTGTGTCAAAACCCCGGTGCACTTGGATTGGAGTTTGCCCTCTTGAGATCACAAAAGTTGTAGATTCAAACCATTACTACAAACCCTAGTGAGGCCAATTTTTTTATTTTCTAGGAATATGTGCGTTATTAAGGAACTTTTGAGAACATACAAAAGTAGCATTCCTAGGGATTAGCACAACATGTCACTATTGTTTGTTCATGTGCAAGGTTTCTTTTTCCCTTGTTCATTATTTTTAGATGATTGCTTGCTTCCCTTGCTTGTTGTTTTGTGTGCCTAGTATCTATTTGGTTATTGAAAATGAACAATCCCAAAACAAAATTCAAATCTAGACAAAAATATTTGCAAACAATCTGAAACTGAAAACCTAAAAATTGCAAAATCTGAAGCAAAATTCCTTTCTAGAGTCAAAAGTCATCCCACAGTCTCAGAAAGTTGTATCCAAATTTTCAAACAGTTGTCAGAAACTTGTCAAATTTGTCAGGAATCCAATTTTTGTAGCCTATTTCCAGATTCTGTCAAAAAATTCATTGTGTCAGGAACAGAGCAGAAACCAGTAGAAATCCAATCCATTTGCCTAAAAGTAGTCTCTTGAGTTTGATCTAGCCTTCTGATCTATGACATTTGAGAAGAGTCAATTCGCTCTCCATTTCCTATCCTCTGACCTAGCATCAGGTGTGTGTTCCAGAATCCCTTTTGCTCACGACTATACACTTTTCACACTTATCTACTAGCTAGATGGCAGATTCTAGTCTTACCTAGGTTTCTCCCATCCAAAATGCTAAACATACTACTAATCCTGATTGGGGGCCATTCGCTAATATCTCTCACATCCTGAATATGCCTTGCGGTATTCCTATTATGAACTATTCCACCACTGTTGCTACTGAACAAGATCCTTCTACAAAGAATATTCCTCTTATTACAAATGATAGTGATGAAGAAGACCTACCTCCTACAATGTCTCTATCTGACTACATGAGGCAATATCGCAACGTCAAGACAAACTCAAAAGAAAGAGAATAGGATTCCTCATCTGATACTACTATAACAATACAAGTTGATGTCATACATAGATATGCTCCTCTTACCATCTTTGGAAGGGGAGAAAGTTCAAAATATCAAGAGCAAGAAATTGATGATGATCCTTTCCACCCTTCTGTGGAAATCATCCCTATGGCTCCTATGCCATTTACTTCAAGCTACACTCCAGCTGCTCTAGCAGATCATGGGTACATAAGACCCCATCCAATTACAACTTCATGGAATATTGGCAGGTCCAAGATTGAGATGATTCCTATCCATGCACTATTCCCACCTGAAGAACGACCTAGCTCTCGGAATGGATCATCTCAGTTTGACTCACATGATACTCCTTTAAACTTATCTGACTATTCTAGGACAATTTGTAATCGACAACATTTTATGGAAGATAACTTTCTTGATCTATCTGATTCATTCATGAATGATGAGGATGATGTTGAACTCTTTGCACTTGATCCCATCCCATCAACCTCTCTTCAACCCACCTCCCTAAGATAAGTGGCTCACCCACTTCCCACTCCACCTCTCCACCTCAACTAGCCATATCAACCTCTTTCATCCATAATTCCTAAGTGTTTGGAAGTAACTTGGCTCTGTAACAAAAAAAAATATCAAGATCCACTTATGTCTCAAAGTCACTATGTTCCACCTAATTGACATGTGACTACTAAGCAAAAGACAACATTCAAAAGACCATAGAGGTCTTCAAGGAAAAAAAGAGAAAATAAAATCAAAGCACAAATGGATCTTGAAATCCATCTTACTACTAGGTATCTAAGAAATCTAACTTAGATCCCTGAGGATCAAGCTTCATTTTGGAGAGGATTTTGGAAATCTTACTACTAGGTATTTGAGCAATCTAACTCAGATCCCTGGGAATCAAGCTTCGTTTTGGAGATGATTCTAAAAATCTATCTTATCAAAATTGCAATCACATTTCTCAAGAAGAAAAAGAGAAAAAAGTCAAAAGCTATGTGGATTCCCAAGCTAAAAGACTTGGATGTCAAAAAAGTTGCTATTCAAGCTTCCAAATTCTCATACCTTCCTCCATTTCACCCTCCTTGCCTCTCATACTTTCTACTCTTCACTCCATCTTTCCTATCCCAAATTGCATATCGGTATCTCCTCATTTCTAGTGACATGACTAAGAGAAATCTAGAGTGTACTATTCCTGAATGTTTAGAGTGTGGGAAATCCGATGAAGAGTTAAGACACGTCCACAAGGATATTCGTGAGTCTCACTTAAGTGATCTTTCCTTGACTATGGATCTCTCGATAGTTGGACACTACTGACCAGATCTCCTAATCACTACTATAGAACAAGTATTAGAATGCCCATTGGGGCTACACCATTCGCTTTAGTTTATGGGTCTAAAGTGGTACTACCTATTGAGGTTAAAATCCCATCACTAAGAATCAGAATGCATGGTCTAGTAACTAATGATGACTACAGAATGTGTAGGTTACAAGAACTTGAACTACTAGATGAGCATAGACAAGCATCGTATGATCATCTCAAAGTATATCAGAAGAGAATGTCTAGAGGCTATAACAAGAAAGTTGGACACAAAGAATTTCAAGTTGGCGATCTAGTCTTGAGAGAGAATCCTAAAAATCAATCACATAGAGAGCGCAAGGGAAAGTTTGAACCCAACTGGCTGGGTCCTTTTTTTGTCACTGCTACTTTTGGCTCGGGAGCCTATCAAATCTCAACGACTAAAGGAGAACAGCTCCGAGAACCAATCAACGTTCTGCATCTGAAGAAATTCTATGCCTAAGGCATTTAGTCTATGGTAAAATGTCCTAAAAAAATCTTAAAAATCAGAAAAAGTCCTAAAAAATGATCATCCTGGTGAAAACCTAGCAAATAGGTACCTTGATGTATCACAAAAAAATAAAAAAATATCAAAAGTACAAAAAAATTGAAAAAATGAAAAATACAAAAAAATGAGAAAAAAAAGAAAAAGTGCCTTGGTGAAAACCTGGAAACAAGCACCTTGGTAGCAAAAATAGAATCTCTACCAAGATGATGAAAAATTGGAAAATGGGTGCCACTTGTTAAAAAATGCTCCATCTATCAACACAATCTTGGTCTTTCCCAGCTTTCAGTCTTGCTTTAGTTTGTACATATCTCCTGGTTTATTTCTGCTTTCCTATTTTCAATAAGTCAGTCTGTACACCATTGACAAAAGCATCTATATCCTATCAATGTTTCAAACTTGGGGGCAATCAATGTCATATCCTATGGTCTCCAGTATACTTTAGACGTGTCATATCCAGTTAGAGTCCTTTGAAGCTTCATCCGAGTCTGTCTATTTGTCTCCTCTCCAGAAAGGATTTTGCATCTACAACAATGCAATCAAACATCAACACAAACTGAAAACAATCTATGCTTCTTCATGATTTTATCTCCTTGTATGCTTACTAATTCGCATTGAGATTTTTGCATATTGTGTCTCTTCGAGCTCTTCGATGATGTCCTTTACATGATTTAGAGAGTGATGACTGGGGGCATAATCTTTTCTTTGTCTTCTTCTTGTATGTGAACATCTAACAACTTTGGAAATTCTGGATTGAAATGGTGTCCGTCTGTAAGAGCCTCCATCTCGTATTGGATGGCCATGAGTACCTCGACTATTGATACCTGGAAAATTCAAGGAAGTTTGATCTAACTATTGTCTTTTTGAGTGAGTTCTTTCTCCTACTGTGAAACACAATCTTGCCTAAGGAGGTGAACGATAAAGGGTCACTATGGGTAATTCACATTGGATTTAGAATGATCTATTGACTATTTGATGTGTTTGTAAAGCAAGGCGTATTCTGGTCACTACAATGTCTATGTTCTGATGCTTATACAAATTGCTATATCAAAATGGACATGATATTCAAGTCATCCTGGCATTTGTGACTTGGTGCTTATATCTAATCCGACATTCTGAAAACAAAATCAATATTCATATGTCCATGATTGTCTAACCAGTGGGTGTTGTATTGATTCTTGTGCATACAAATTGATATTCATATGTCTATGGTTTCCTAACTAGTGGGCATTGTATTGATTTATCTGGTTACCTAAAAATTCAATGATGAAAACAACCGAAACATGATTAGTGATTAAGTCCTAGGTCCTAGGTCTGCATTTCATTTTGCACTTTGCATGGTTGCATTTATCTCACAAATTTCTGAATACACTTGAATGCTTGATAATTCTCCCAAACTATGCTAAACATGACACAAGGACTAAGCATTGTATGAAGGTCCCTCCAACAAAACAAGTAGAATCCATTTTTTGGATCAAAATCAAAATCTGAGATCATTTATATTGTCGACTGTTTGTATAATCGACCTTCAATCATCACAGAAATCCAGAATTCAACTTAACTGATTATCTAACATCAAACTATCAAAATTTCAACTTGGTCAACTATGGTCAACTCATGGTCAAACCTAGTCAAACTTGGTCTCTAAGACCTCTAAACAATGCAGAATGCATTCTTAGATGTGTATAACCAATTCTCAAATCAATTAACATGCTTCTAAACCACTCAATGCTGACTTTTCTTGTCAGATTTCAATTTTAATCCCGAAGGGGGCATGGTATTGCAAATCAATCAAATCTGTAAATCAAATCTTTCTCTCAGTAATCAAGACAACAACCACATCTAGTTACTGATTCATCAAAAGACCTCGTCACTTGGGGCACGTCACTTGGGGCATATTAGATTCATCGAGATCCATATCAATTTGATATTCTCTTAATCTTGTAAACTGTATCAGCTTTTCGTAACCATCGGTTCATTAGTGTTATTTCCTTGGTTCTTCGCAACTGATGGATACCATTATGATTCTTTTGGACAATCAGGTCTGGAATTGGTCACTCACTTCTTCGCAATCATAAGGTTCAAAATCAGGCATTTTGGCACTTTTTTGTAATCATCAGTTCATCGTTGCTATAGTTAACATTATCTTTGGTCAATCAGGACCTAACATCTTCAAATCTTTTAATCAGTTTCTATCTTGGAATCAGTTCATCTTTCAAATCAGTTTCAGTATCATACACAGACTATTCTTCGAACCATTGTGCTTTGCACAATAATTCAAAGAGGGGCAAAATGTAATACCCCAAAAATGGGCTATAGGCTCATTAACCTCCTACATCCTCAAATCGAATGAAATCGACATCAAAGTCCTAACCTAAGGCACATCATCAAAATTCTAATTGATTTTATCTTAATTCTGCATAAGGGAATATTCCTTGAATATTCCTAATTTATCTTAATTATCTTTAATTTAATAATTATTTGGCCATAAATCTAATTTATCCTAAAGTTTGATTAATTGAATATTCTGAATATTTAATTAATTAGACTTAATCCTACCACTTAATTATTTAATTAAATCTAATTATATTTATTCCTGATTGTATTATTTAATTTTGACAATAAATCAAAAATCTTATGACTAATTGATTAAATTCTTATTTAATTAATTAAAGTCAATTGTCAATCTTTAATAATATAGTTTTTGAATAAAGTTTGATTTAATAATTGATTAACCCATAAATCAATTGTTTTAATTCAAAATTAGTTAAGTTGAGAATAAATCACTTTATTTTTAAATTAATTCATATTAAATCATGCATAATCAGAAAAGCAGTTAACTTTAAATCAATTTTCAATTTCAATTTGTTAACTTTCTAAACTCAACATCTGATGATGAGTTGAAAAAGAGAACTAAACTCTATTTTTGAGATAAAAACTTCTTTTGCATGATTTTATGAGTTTATTTATTTTTAATTTATTGATAACTCAAAAATCAACCTGAGTTTATCAAGAGTGATTTATGGCTTTTCTCAATGCATCCTCAAGCCCTGGATTTCTATAAAATCAAGGCTCAGCTCTTCATAATTAAGACCTAGAATTTGCACAATTACTCTAGCGAATTTACAACTGAAGAACAAAGCTTTTGCGATAGATAATTTTGTGAGATCATTTCATAGTTTTTCATAGCTTTTGCATACTTTTGCATCCATCTGCATAGCATTATTAGATTAATTGCATATCAATTTCAATTTCATTTTTAGATTAGACTCATATCAAGTTTTTCATCCTCTTATTACATTCGAAATCCAAAAAAATAGATTAATTTGCATTCATACTACTTTCATCTTTTTGCATTTTAAATCTTTTGTTTAGGTGTTGCATTGTCACTAATTTTGGTATAATCTGAGAATACCATACTCACACCTACTAGAAGGAAGTAAATCGTCTTGTTAGCTTAGTTTCAATTACTTGCAGATTTTGATTTTGCTAACCTCTAAATTTTTATTGAAGTGTTGTGTCCACAGCTAGGTACAATTTTCACACACACGAGGAGATGTCAAAGATAAGGGCTAGGTAGACTCAGCTTAGAAATGCTCTTGTGCCCTCCTTAGATGTGTTGAATCAGAATATCAAGGAGATCGATGCCACCATGGTGACATATGATCAAGGTCCTAGTTCAGGTTTGGAGAAGATGGAGAAACTTCAGTATCCCTTATGTGCCCATCTCCAAACAATCAATGCATTGATTGCACTTTGGAAGCAAGAGATTCAAAATTTACAGATTGCATACTCGGATGTACTTTCAGTGTAAGTACTTGTATAGATTCAGTTTTGTAACACCTTTGTCATTAATGTCAAAGGGGGTGTATGTATAGAATATGGAGCTATAGCTATGTTAAGAAAATATATTGTAAGAAGATATAAGGGAGACATAAGATAGAATATGATTAAGTATTTTTTGTATTAAGGGACAGTTAGTCACTTTGCCATATTCCTTTGTTGCCATCAATGACAGAGGGGGAGATTGTTGGAAAGTTGTCTATACTGGTGTATATGACTTAATATAGTGTTTTCATTATGGAAAAAAATTCATATGATATTTTGGAGTCAGCGCTTATGATAAGAAGATCAGAAATTGGCTAAGTATTGAAGACTGGATAGTATATAGAGTACCTGAAGGTCAGAGTGTCAGCGCATGTGCATACGACAAAATTATGGTATGCACCCTAGAATTTAAGTTGGTAAGACCACATTCATGATACATCTAAGAGTGCATGATCAAAAGATTCAGTATGAGGAAGATACAGAGAGTTCAAGTTACACAGACAGTGAATGCCAGCGAAGAATAGTGCAAGTAGCCGATTGTTGGTATTTTGGTTAGCGGTTATATTTTTATGTTGTAAAGGCTATGCGCCTATTGTAATTAGGTTGTAGACATATAATTATGTTTGTTTGTAAACACGCTTGAGACAATTCAATTAGAAGCATTGTGTGTAATCAGTTAAAGGGCCGACCTAGTTAATTGTTTTGTATGCGCATATAAATATTAGTTGTGCCATTGTAATTAAGCATGAGAGTTATTATAGAGTTGAGATAAGAAGAGAAGAAGTATGTGAAGATATGATAAGATGTATTAGAGATTTTCAATAGGTCAAAGCATCAACACATCAAATGAACTGATCAAACAAGCAGTGTCACAGTGATAGTTCATCCAACAGATATAATGTGTATCTGAGATCAGAAGGTTGTAGCTTTCACTACTTGAGCAATGAGCTCTAGGATAGTTTGTCCACACCCCTCACAGGATTATTGTAAAAGACTCCTAGTAGGGTCTGACCCTTGATAAGGTCACTATACTAAATACATTGTAAAGCAACTCCTAACATGTTAAGGATCTTCTAACAAGGATCATAAAACACTAGTACAGAATATTAGTGGGTGTTAATTCCCACCGGGGTTTTTACCTATTTGGGTTTCCTCGTAACCGTATTGGTGTTATGTGTTGTGTTCATGTTTCTTATTTATGTTGATGTTCATTTCAATATTTAAGCATTCAAGTTAAGATTAAAGAGTGAAGCAAAAAGATTAAATACAGTGAACACTGATTCACCCCCCCTCTCAATGTTCCCATTCCTAACATATATATTGTAAGTTGATGTAATTCTATTAGAATTTACAATCTTTCCTTGGTTGTATTATTTAAATAAGGATAAACCAAAGTATCTTTCATATTTTTTTGTCCTCTAGTCCAAGTGGGAGGACAACTCATATTTTGTAATTTCTTAATAAGGAAATTAGTTTATTCCTCCTTAAGAGGATATTGACACTTGTCACACACATTTATGAATGGTGGCATTCATAGACTTAAGAATTACATTCTAACTCCTCTCTCTCATCTCTATTTAAGAGATGCTCCTCTCTCTCATTTCTTATGATGAAGTTATTCTCTCTCTCTCTCTCTCTCTCTCTCTCACACACACACACACACACACACACATTCTCATTCTCATTTTAAGCTATGGCCTCATTCATAATGTCACAAAGGGGTTTTCTTTGTTTTTCCCTTTCAAAATATTTGTCCCATTGTGTTGATCTTGGAGAATCTTCATAGTTTTGATAGATCTTGAAGCTATCTCCCTTTCATTGAGTTAATGGTAAAATATTTCCTTTTTCTTCACTCACTTGGATTCTTTCTTTTAAAGTTCTTTTTATTTTTTTGAATATTTCTATAATGGTATTAGAGCTAGCTAATCCTTGTCTGAGTGTTTGCATGAAGGTACCATTCGAAGGATATCTCATTTGATTAACTTTTGTTACAGATTTCTCATTTTTTGCAGATCTGACATTTTTTTTCTAACTCTCTTTAGAAGTTTTTAAATTATTTTTTGGGTTTGGACGGTTCATTGCTAAACCCCATTTTTATTATTTGTTTATCTAAATCTAATAGTTTTGTTTAACTAGTTTTGGATGGCTTGCTGCCAGATCTAAGGTTATAATCTTCATTTCAAGTTTTTCTTTCAGATCTAACAGGTTTTAATCTAATCGTTATTTTTGTCATGCCCTCTGTTGGTTTGATTCTTGCAAGTTTCAAATAATAATAATCTCAACATTTTACAATATCTCTGGTTACTAATATTTGATTGTTTTATAGTTAGTTTGATACGTTTCTGAGTGTGAATTATTTTGTAATTGTAATACCAAAGGGCCAAAAACTAATTCAAACTAAAATAAAGTTTTAAAATTTTACGTACTAAAATTGTTTGAAAATATAATACCCTGCAACACCTACTGCCACGTCAAAATATTTTACTATCTACTTTGAATTTAGTAAAGGAAGTGTAAGTTTCAAGTTAATAAGGCATTTTTGGTTATAAATTTGCCTCTTATATAATGATTACTGTATATTTTGTACTTTTGTTGCCGTTGCTTCAGAATTTTGTTTTCCTAGGATTCTTTTTGGTTACCGTCGCCGAGAACTTTTGTTATTTTCTATAAGTGAAACCTGAAGAAGGTTTCAAGGGTTGTTCTTCTATGGCTTTTTTATGTTATGCATCCGAGTATTTTTTCTCAAATCCAAGGTTTTTTAGGAGTTGGTAGAATTTCATTGAATTTGTAATTGTTGGAAGAATGATTGCTTCCAGTATTAGCAATTATTTACTATTTCTTTGCCCTCTTATTTTGTCTGTTTTTGGTGCTCTGTCCTGACGCTGCCAGCATTCATCATTATCTTCGCGCAATCATTTCAGTTTTCCTTTCACACCAACTTATCTCTGCAAAAAATGTCCTTGTTCACCAAATTTAGAGTCCATGTGAACCATCTATTTCTCTCATCAAGTTACTCCAAGATTTTGTGCATTATTATAAAAAAAATTTGGTTTGAACTTTGACTATTTTAAAATAGTTTATATAAACAATCTCTTTAAAACAAATAGTGTTCCTCATTTTTTGGGTATATTTTCTATAGTTTAATCATTTTTAAATAAGTTTCAATTAAATACTATTTTAAATAGTTAATATACTTTCTTTTTTCAATAAAATTTACTCTTTTTTGTTTTAATCTTTAAAGAAAAAAATATATAATCTAAATCTTATATATTTAATTTCTAACTTCAATTAACGCTCGCAACCTATATTCCAAATTCGATTCATTACCAAAATTTATCACTCATCATTTATCTCATTGTTTTTGTGCTACTATATACTATCAAAACTAAATCATTCATGTTTTTAAAAAATAATAGAAATGATTAAAAAAATTTGTTATTGAAATGCTTATAAATTCCCTTTTCTTTTAATCATTTCGTGCCTTTTAAATCAAATCTCTTTCATTTTTTAATCACCAAAAATCCTCACTTGCGTATCTATTTTCATATTTCTCATTTTTAGACAGCAAATATGGTTTATTTGGCAAGTTTTGGAAACAAAAGAGAAGCATTCACTTTCCCTAATTTTAAGTTTTTAAGTTTAAAATCCATTATCCTTTCTTTTAATTCAAAGATACTCCTTCACGTGGGTCCTTAAGATTTTGTCTTTTTTGAATTTAATTTGATTAAAATTTTCAATTCAATTCATTTTAAATAAGATTTGCAAGATTTTTTTTTATTAATGTAATTTTGTTTTTTAAATTACAAAAGCTTTTAAAACTAAAATTCAATATAAAGCTTTATTAAATTTCTTTTTTAGGTTTAATTAATTTGTATTTAGGAAAATTTTTTATTGTATTATTTTTTAAAATAATATGTGTTTATCTTAAAGTCTTTAATTTTTCTTTTGTTACTCTAAATTATTGTAATCATACTTACTTTAATTTTAAAAATTAAGTTAAATAATTCTAATTATGTGGCATGAAATTTTTATTTATTTTTTATTATTATTCGCACTGATGGAGATTATATTAATCTCACATGTGGGTCATTGTTATTTTGCTAAATTATAATTATTCAAGTATTGTGAATTATCTAACAAAATTGTCTTTATGAGTATTATGAAAAGTTTAGGTGACTCCTTGGTATAAGTTCAATATAGCTTGATCATAGCCTTGTCTTATAATTTTGCGAGTGTGTTTCAATGTGGTTAAAACCTTAGATAAGTTATAAATGAATAGTGTTTATTGATTCCAAGCATATGTAAAACATATTTTGTGACGTTGATACTATGAGTTGTGATTATATGCATTAGGTTGGCCTTGTGTCACCCGAGGTCATATGTATCCTTGAACTATAGTGTATCAAACCTTTTATAAGCTTCTCGCTTACTCCTTGTTTAACATTCTGTTAAATTGACTTTCTCCTTAAATTGATTTTGCACTTTCAACTGTCATGCACTTTAAATTGATTCGCACTTTAAACTGACTTCACTATTGCTAATTGATTACTCAATCCTTGCCTTGTTCAAATCTCTCTAACCTCTTTCTTCATTTATTCATTTTTTTTTTCTAGGTACATGATTTAATTCTTTCAAATATTTTCATGGTGGGCCCATCCTTTCAATATTCACACTTGTGTTCACCTTGCATGGAGATTTTAACTGATATCAAATAATTTATGCTTATTGCTCTTCCAAATATTTCTTACTCATCTCAAATTATTCGGGTTTATGAGTTATCTTACACTATTGCCTTCATTATTCAATGATTTGATTCTATTTTACTATTTTCTATTGATCTATCTGCACATAATTGTAGTTTTATGCTTTTATAGCATCTCTTTATGCTCATGGTAGTAGTTTATGGTTTCATACCATTGTTTTATATGAATTTTATTTGATCTTGTGTAAATTGCACCAGGGCCCAATTTTTCAAGGTTAACTATGATGGACCGACCAATTTTAACTGACTCATAGTTGCCTTATCTAGCCCATGGAGTATCGCTCCATCCTATAATTGGTGTGCACTTACGTTTGTTCCACTTTGAAAGTATTTATTTGGTTCTATTTTGACCCACTTTGTTCCTCAGTGACAAGATGATATTTTATGGAGCTTTCCCCTCCATTTGGTTCTACATATGAAGTTTGATGATTGGTTCTGCATATGAAGTATGCTTTTTTTCTGGAGCTTTGTCCTCCATCTGGTTCCACATATGAAATTTGATATTCATGAAAGTTGATATGACCCATCTTGATCTTTTTCCTCATGGTAAGGATTATTCTCTTGAAATACCTTGTGATCCATGATGGATTTCTTATTTGAAGGAAATATGTTGTTTCTCCTCATAAACCTCTCCTTGATCTACATCAATAATCATGCTTGAAAATTTAGAATCTTGTATTGATCTACTGCTTAAGACACATGTTCTATCTTTGTCTCTCTTATATTTCCTTATTAAATATACTAACATGATAATGCTCTGCATACTTCATTGCTTAGATCGTGAGTCATGCAGGTTGTGGATTGGATACCCATTCACTTGCAGTGAGATGACTCATTAATGGACTATCTATATCCATTTAATTAATGCAATGTTAATGTAGGTTTCATTAATTTTCCTTGTCTGTGGTCATTTGTGCTTTACTATGTTCCTTTTATGAGAGATTTATTATACCTATCATGTTATTTTTGAGATTATGATTTATGTTATATATCATGTTAACTCTATTGCATGTTGGTGAACAAGTTCATTTATCCTCATCTCTCTTAGTTCCTCTATGATTGTTTCTTATAATTTACTAACTTGACTATTCGATGTAATTCTACTTGTGGATCAGTCCTTGTTTTTTTTGTTCTTTGCCTTTTTTTTTCTTTTTTCAGGTGATCCATCAAGGCACATTCTCTTTTTTTTCACAAATCTTATGAAGATGTGGCTATGCTTCCACTTGATCACATTCAAAGGACTCGTGTACTTCTATTAGATCTATAAAAGTACCATATGACTTGAAGAAAATCAAATTACTTCATCTTGAAGAACAAGTTGTAGATTTTTTTAAAATTGGGTTTGATACCCCTTGTTGTAAAATCCCCAAGTAAAGATTAAAGGGGGTGTTATAATTTATAATCTTTCCTTGATTGTATTATTTAAATAAGGATAAACCAAGGTATCCTTCATGTTTTTTTGTCCTCTAGTCCAAGTAGGAGGACAACTCATATTTTCTAATTCCTTAATAAGAAAATTAGTTTATTCCTCCTTAAGAGGATATTGACACTTGTCACACACACTTATGAATGATGAAATTCATAGACTTGGGAGTTACATTCTAACTCCTCTCTCTCATCTCTATTTAAGAGATGCTCTTCTCTCTCATTTCTTATGATGAAGTTATTGTATTGATTGGGTCTTTGCATGTATCTGGCTTTTCCCCCTATTCTTCTTTCCTTTGTACCTGATTTTCACTTCATATATGCATTTCCTAGCATTCTAGGTTAGGATCCTAAGGTTTTTTACCACAAGGTCAAAGTCAATCTTATGGGTCAAATTTGACCTCGACCCTGACCTAGGTCAGAGTTGACCTTGACTCTGACCTAGGTTAGAGTCAAGCTCGTCCTTGACCCCTTGTCTAGATTTCAAATTTCTTTAATTTTCAGGTGTCAGGTTTCGGGGATATTTATTTTCCTACCTCCGGGTCGGCCATTTCGAGTTTTGGAATGGTAAATCCTTAAATTACATTTAATCTAGGTATATTTTCTAAAGGTTAGGACCTAATTGGGATTTAATTATCTAACATGGCCCCTCTAGAAGATTGTGCCCTAGTTCACTATAAAAGGAGGCCTTCCTCCCTCATTTTCTCCATCAAGTTTTTCCATCCACATCTCTCAAGCAATTTAATGAGCAAGCTCTCAAGTGCAAGCAAGTGAATTTAATCATTCAAGTGTTCAAGCATTCATCCATCAAGGAGATCCATTGTTAGCCATTGAAGGATTCAATCTCTTTGGAGCCCCCTTGAAGATCCATCCTTCTACATTCATCCAAGCCTCCTCATATGAAAAGATCAATTCAAGATTGGTGTTGAAGATCAAATGCCATTGATTTGAGACATCCTACATTCATTCTACATCCATTGGAGCATCCCTACTTGTGGTTTTGAGGATTCGAATCCTCTACAAGAACTTCAACATAAGCGAGGTGAATTGTTTCAATTGCTTTGTTTATGCACACTACATTTCAATTCAATTTCAAGGTTAATTCCTAAATTGGGGTTTGACCAAGGCAAACCCCCCATACAAACAAAACCCCCTTTTTATTGCAAGTACAGGTGGGAATTTCAGATCTAAGAGAGGATTTGAATACCCTTTTTGGAAAACTTTCAAGATCTACGAACAAAGTCAGAATTGACCTTAAAATAAAGAATCTAGCCTTTGACCTTTTATGAGGGTCAAAGACTCCCTGCTATCAGAAAGATAAAAGATTTTTGGGTTTTCTTTGTCTCGACATTTCCAGTCCAAAATAAGTTGCAAAATTTCTCGAAAGTACACACAGACATCAAAAATTGGCATTTTCCAGATTTTCCCTAATTTGAGGTTAGTACTTGTATTTCAATTATTTCAGATTTCAAGTACAATTCTCCATAGGGAAATATAGGATTTTTCTCTCTCTTTCATATTCTCCATAGATTGATTCGATTGTGCATTAACCTTTTGGTTGATCAAATTGGATCTCTCCTTTGGGAATTTGGATTTAGGAGTGGATCTCATATTTCCCCCATAAATTACATTTGAATAGGTGTGATTCCATTTTACAACTATTCAGTTAATATATTAGATCTTGCATTTTCTCTCCTATTCTTGGTTTTTTATTTCTTGTGTTTTCTCTTGCTGCAATATCAGACATCTTCTTTGGGGATTTCTTTGGTATTGTCTGCATCAAGTGGTATTAGAGAAATATTTGTGTTCTTTGGGAATTGGTGTTAAATAAGAACTTGTTGCGAAACCCTAAGTGAATTTGGTTGTAGGGGAGCACACTTGTGAATCTAACTTACACTTGTAGAGGGTTACAAGATGGTTTGTAGAAGGAGAGATATTGATCCTATGGTAATGAATTTGTTGAGATAAATTGTAGCTAGAATTGAAGCTATGGAGACATCCCAAAGAAGAGGAAAACCTATTGAGGATTTAGTAATGATGAATCCAAGGAAGTTTGTGAGAAAGATCTGGATCTTGAATAAGGTGATAAAATATTCTTGAGGGCTTTGACAATAGTGAATGAAAAAAAATATTTCAATCCTCTTGATTATGATGGAAAGCTTAATTTTGATGAATTATTGGACTGGATCTCTTAGATGGAGAAATAATTTGAGTATAGAAGTAAACCTACAAATAAGAAGGTGAAGATTAAAAGCACAAAATTGAAAGCACATGCATCTCTATGGTGGGCACATCTACAAACTGATAGAAAAAGTAGAGGAAAAGAAAAGATCAAAACTTGGGTTAAGATGGTGAACAAGTTGAAGGGTAAATTCTTATCAGGTGATTATCAAGTTAGTTTGTTGAGAAAGTTGCATAACTTGAAGTAAAGGGACACTACTATGAAGGAGTATGCTGAAGAATTCTACCAATTGGATATCAAATATAGACATATGGATGATGAATTTGAAAGGATTGTAAGGTACCTGAATGGGTTGAGGACATGTATAAAAGATGACATCAGTCTAGTCAAGATAGATAACATTGAAGAAGCATATCAATTTTCATTAAAGGTAGAAGAGAAATTGAAAAAGAGACATGAACATAGACAAAGAGGAAGAGGTGTAAGATTTACTAGAGGAAGAGGTATATCATATAGTAATTGTGGAAGGTCTCATGTTGATCCAAAAAAAACAAAATCAGAACAAAGGAAAATCAGAATGGAAGGAAGAGAACTCATACAGAGGAAGAGGAAGTTATTCAAGAGGTCATTATAATTAAAAGAATAAAGATAGAACTTGGTTTAAAGGTTCTTTTTTTAAATGTGGGGAAGAAGGACATAGGGAATTTGAGTGTACTTATGATAATTTGAGCAAGAAAAGTGGTAGCAATAGTATAAATTTACTTGTGCAAGAAGATTCACGCGATTCTCTGAATAGGCCAGAGGATGGAGAAAACTTGATAATTAGGAAGCTTTATTGAATGAAGAAATTGATGAGAACCCTATGATGAGGAAAAGATTATTCAAAAATAGGTGTAATATTTATAGTAAATGTGTCAAGGTGATCATTGATAGTGGAAGCTTGGATAATTTGGCATTATAGGATTTGGTTACCAAATTGCAGTTATCCAGGATGAAACACCCTAAGTATTATCTGATTTCTTGGATTAGGGATGATCATAAGTTATTTCTAAGTGAACAATGTCTTGTAAAACTTAAGATTGGATCTTATCATGGTGAATTTATTTGTGATATTATGCTGATGGATTGTTGTCACATCTTGTTGGATAGACCATGAATATATGATAGAAAAGATTTGCATGATGGTAAATTGAATAGGTATACTATTGTGGCTAATGGAATGAGACAAGTCTTGTTACCTTTGGTAGAAGAATCTAAGAATGAAAATTGTAATACTATTAGAGTTTGTTTGGTTGTAGGAAAATAGTACATAATAGATTTGAAGAAGCATAGTATGTGTTATGCCTTGATTCCTAGGAAGCCTAATAAGAGGATAGAGAATGGACAACCACTGGAAATTAAATAATTGATAACAAACTTTTAAGATATCATTTTAGATAATGTACTTGATAGAATACCTCATGTTAGAAGCATTAGTCATTGTATGGATTTGATACTGGGAGCTACTTTTCAAAATAAGCCACCCCACCGGTTGACGCCAGAAGAAAATGAAGAATTGAATAGACAAGTCCAATAATTGTTGTAGAAGGTTTTAATCAAAGAAAGTTTGAGTCTTAGTATTGTACTAGTTGTGTTAGCACCTAAGAATAATGGAGAATGGTGAATGTGTACTAATTCTAGAGCTATAAATAGAATCATATTGAAGTACCAATTTCCTTTACTAAGGATGGATGATATAATGGATTGTTTGAGTGAGGCAAAGTACTTTAGCAAGATTGATTTGAAAAGTGGTTATCATCAAATTAGAGTTAGAGAAGGAGATGAATAGAAGATGAATTTCAAGACAAATGAAGGTTTGTATGAATGGTTGGTTATGCCTCTTGGTTTAACTAATGCACCTAGTAGTTTTATGAGGTTAATGAATGAAGTATTGAGAAAATTCTTGAGTAAATTTGTGATTATTTATCTGGATGACATTATGATATTTACTAAGAGTAAATAAGATCATTTGTTTCATCTGAGACAATTTTTATAGAGGTTGAAAGAGGAAAAGTTATTGATTAACCTAAATAAATATTCTTTCATGAAGGAAGAGATAATGTATTTGGGTTTTGTGATTTCATTTGAAGGTTTGAAGATGGATCTTGAGAAATTTAAAGCAATATTAGATTGGCCTACACCTAAAAGTGTTTGAGAGGTTATATCTTTCTACATATGGTTTGAATAGTTTGTATCATAAGTTCATTAGGAATTTCAATTCAGTTTGTAATCCTATGACAAAGAAAATGAGAGGAGATAAGAAATATTTCAAGTTGACACATGGAGTTGATAGAAGTTTTGAAACATTGAAGCAGAAGGTAGGTGAATTACTGGTATTGGATTTACCTGATTTCACCAAGGTATTTCAAGTTGATTGTGACACAAGTGGAAGTGCAATTAGAGAAGTATTGAGTCAAGAAGGTAGAACTATTAATTTTTATAGTGAGAAATTGAATGATGCTAAGAGGAAATATTCAATTTATGATCAAGAAGTTTATGCTATTGTTCAAGCTTTGAAGAAGTGGAGACATTATTTTATGCCTAAGGAATTTGTGTTATATAATTATCATATGGCATTGTAGTATTTGGGAAGTCAAAGTAATTTGTATCAGAGGCACATGAAATGGGTTCAATACTTGCAAAATTTCACTTTTGTGTTGAAACATAGAAGTGGAAAGCCAAATAGAGTTGTTGATGCATTAAATTGGAGAAGGATTTTGTTGACTGAGGTGAGAGTAGTAGTTGTATTTTATGATCTGAAGACCTTATATGAGATTGACCCTAATTTTGTAGAACCTTGGAAGGCTTGTAAAGAACCAATGATAAATAACCAGAGCAAATAGGTAGATTATTTCATTCAAGAAGATATGTTATTCAAAGGAATTAAATTGTGTATAATAAGAGGATCAATGAGGGATAATATAATCAAGGAGAAGCGTAGTGGAAGATTTGAAGGACACTTTGGTATTGATAAGACAATGAGTTTGATTAATGCAAAATACTTTTGGCCTCAAATTTATAAGGATGTTCATAATTTTGTCAAGTTGTAGAGTTTTCCAAGTTGCTAAGGGAGTTAGTCAGAATGTGGGATTGCATACACCCTTAACTATTCCTAGTAGACCTCATGAAGATATTAACAAGGATTTTTTTCTTGGTTTACTAAAGACATAAAGAGGTAATGATTATATCTTTTTTATGGTGGATATCTTTTTAAAGATGTCACATTTCATACCTTGTATGAATACATCAGATGTTATACATGTTTATGATCTATTCTTTAAGGAAATTGTGAAATTTCATGGATTACCAAGGAGTATTGTTTCAGATAGAGATAGTAAGTTTGTGGGTTTTTTTTGAAAAACACTTTGGAAGTAGATGAATATTGATTTGAAGTTTAGTTCTACATTTCATCCAGAGAATGATGGACACACAAAAGTTGTGAATAGGAGCTTGGGTAACTTGTTGAGATTTCTAATTGGAGATAAACCGAGTAATTGGGATTTAGTTTTGACACAAGTGGAATTTATATATAATAATTCAATAAATAGAGGTACATGCAAGACACCATTTGAATTTGTTATTGGCATGCATCCTAAGGGAGTTCTAGAATTGAAGGATCTTGGTCAAGAGGAGAAAAGAAGTGCTAAAGAAAAGGGTTATGGTGAATTCATGAAGACTTTGCAGGAGGAAGTAAAGTATAACTTGGAATATAATAATCAAAGATACAAGGATACCACTAATATAACTAGAAGACATAAGAATTTTTCAGTTGGGGATGAAGTCATGATTCATTTGAAGAATGGAATATCTCCTCTTGGAACATATAGAAAGATGAAGATGAAGAAGTCTAGACCTTGTAAAATACTGAGGAAATTTGACAGTGGTAATTCTTTTGAAGTTGAGTTGCCTATTGACATGGATATATCACCTATATTCAACATTGTAGATTTGTATGAGTATTATGAGCCTAAGGATGATTCATATTTGACATAAAAGTATCCTAAGAAGAAGATGGATGAGGTTGAGAAAATCTTGTACATTAGAATTAGGAGGACTAGAGAAAATGAATACTTGGAGTACTTAGTTAAGTGGAAAAATAGATCGGTTGAAGACTCTACTTGGATTTATCAATCTAATTTGGATCATTTTGGATCTTCTCATTTTTAAAAGAAACTCTGATGCATGAGCATCTTGGGTTCAAGTTAGTCTTCCATCAACCAAAAATAGTTTTATTCTTTTTGTTCCTATTTCCTTTCTATGAGATTGTGTTGGTGGTTCATCATGTATTTGTGTTGGAATGTGTAGTCATAAAATATTATCCATGACCTATGTTTGATCACTTTCCCATGGTATCACTTCATTTGGATTGATTTTTCTCAAGTTACGATTTATCCGTTCTTGGGTAGCTTGTTCGTTGCTTGTTCCTAACCCTTGGTGGGATTTTGATCTTGTGATAGTAGTCTACAACTTGTGGTGATTGGTGGCACATATTTCTATGTTCTTGGATCATGTGTGGACCTAAATATAAGATCACAAGGCTTCACATAATTTTTTGATCTAGTTCTTATGATTTAGGACATTCCCTCTTTGTTGTAACACATTTTCCCATTCTTGGAAAATGTAATATTTCTTAGGGTTGACCTGTGTGTTGTAATGGCTATATATTGTAAGTTGATGAAATTCCATGGGAAATGAGTAATAGAGATATGATTTTAGACCTATAATAGATTAAAAGGATTGTTTAGATATATTATAAGGCTGCAACTAGGTAGGCCATATAGCCTAGCATGTATGAAGGCAAATTACCACTAGTTTGATATCAATTAATAAATTGGATCTTGCATTTTTTCTCCTATTCTAGATATCAATTAATAGATTGGACATCTCCTTTGGATATTTGATACCTTGTAGGAAGACATCAAATTTTGTACATGTTGCTGATCTATTGTTTAAGGAAATTGTGAGATTACATGGATTACCAAGGAGTATTGTTTCATATAGAGATAGTAAGTTTGTGGGTTATTTTTGGAAAACACTTTGGAAGAAGATGAATAATGATTTGAAGTGTAGTTCTAAATTTCATCCATAGAATGATGGACAAAAAAAATTTATGAATAGGATCTTCAGTAACTTGTTGAGATGTCTAGTTGGAGATAAAATGGGTAATTGGGATTTAGTTTTGGCACAAGCGGAGTTTGCATATAATAATTCAATAAATAGAAGTTCACGAAAGACACCATTTGAAGTTGTTACTAGAATGCATCCTAAGGGAGTTCTAGAATTGAAGGATCTTGGTCAAGAGGAGAAAATAAGTGTTGAAGCATAGGGTTGTGCTAAATTCATGAAGACTTTGCATGAGGAAGTGAATTATAACTTGGAACATAATAATCAGATATAGAAGGATACAACTGATAGAACTAGAAGACATAAGAATTTTGTAATTGGGGATGAAGTCATGATTCATATAAAGAAGGGAATATTTACTATTGGAACATATAGAAAGATAAAGATGAAGATGTTAGGACATTGTAAAATACTAAGGAAATTTGACAGCGATAATTATTTTGAAGTTGAGTTTTTTTATGATATGGATAGCTTGTATGATTTGTATGAGTATTATGAGCCTGAGGATGATTCAAATTTTACACAAGAGCATCCTAAGAAGTAGGTGGATGAGTTTGATAAAATATTGGATAGAAGAATTAGAAGGAGCACTAGAGAAAAGGAATAATTGGAGTACTTGGTTAAGTGGAAAAATAGTCTGGTTGAAGACTCTACTTGGATTTCTCAGTCTGAGTTGGATCATTTTGGTTCTTCTTAGGTTGTAAAGAAGATATGATGTAGGAGCATCATTTATTAATAACCCCAAGTGTCTGATGTAGGAGCATCTTGGGTTTAGGGAAATCTTGCATCAACCAAAAATAGTTTTATTCTTTCTATTCCTATTTTCCTGTTTGTGAGATCGTGTTGGAGGTTCGTCATGTGTTTGTGTTGGTGTGCACGGTCATATAATCTTATCTAGGACCTATATTTTATCACTTTACCATGATCACACTTTATTTAGATCAATATTTCTCAAGTTATGATTCATCTGTTCTCGGGTAGCTTGTTCTTTGCTTGTTCCTAACCATTAGTGAGATTTTGATCTCATGCTAGTAATCAATGAATTATAGTCATTTGTAAAAAATCCTTCTATGTTATTGGATCATGTGTGGACCTAAGTATAGGATCACAAGGATTCACATATTTTTTGGATTGAGTTCTTATGATATAGGACTTTCCCTATTTTTTGTAATAGATTTTCTTGTTCTTGGAAAATGTAATCTTTCTTAGGGCTGACGTATGTGTTGCATTGGCTATATATTGTAAATTTATGTAATTCTATAGGTAGTGAGTAATAGAGATATGATTCTATATCTTTAATGGATCAGAAGGATGATTTAGATATATTATAAGGATGCAACAAGATAGGCCATATAACCCAACATGTATGAAGGCAAATTGCCAATGGTTTGATCTTAGTAAATATATTGGATCTTGCATTTTCTCTCCTATTCCTGGTCATTTCTTTCTTGTGTTTACTCTTGCTACAAGATTGGACATACCATTTCAGGATTTCTTCAGTCTTGTCTACATCAATAGAAGAGATTGTAGACAATGAAGATGATACTCAAGATGATGTTACCATCACCATCATGGAGATCCCGAGACCAGAAAAATGAATGAAAATGAAAAGGAGAAATGAAAAGAACCAAAAGAAAATGAAATAGAAGGAGAAAAGGAAAAGGAAGCTGAGCATAATCAATCTACAAAGGTAATTCAACCTCTAAATACAATGCTTCCAATGTATGCAGATATCTCAAGTATAGAAGCACAAAGCAAGACTAAAATTATTAACAAGGGAAAGAATATAGTACATGAAAGAGACACTGCAAGATCATTATTTATGGGGTTATATAACATTGCTATTGATACAAGAATACCCCAAGAACCTATTGATATATCTACACTCTTCCCAATTGAGAAATTCAAAATTTTCTAAATTCGTTGAGGTGCAAGACAAAGAGGAGATGTTGAAAAGTCATTTAGAGGATATAAAGCTAATGATAGAAGTGTCAAATACTTTGGAGAAGCTAATTAAATCACATGAAAGAAATGTAGACAATCCCTCAATAAAATTCAAGAAAATAACTAGTGAGGTAAGCACCCATTTTGAATCTTTTGAAAAGTCTACAAAAATTAAGGTGATGAAACAATTTGACGAGACAAGGTTTGAACACCTTCAAACCAAAGTTGCATATGTCAAAATGATCTTGAATACACATATACAAAAGATGATAGAGGATATCACTAAAGGAGACAATATATATAGATAATGCCTTTATATCAATAAGTTTGTGGTAGATTTTGAGAAGAAAATAAATGAATGTGCTCAATAAATAGAACATATTGCACAAACTTTTGATCATCTGCAATATTCCACATCTACCATAGATATTCAAGTTGTGTCTTTACTTGAAAAAATGAAGAGCTTAAAAAGGGATAATGAAAAGATGATTGGAAAAGTGAGTGATATGAGGAATCTAATTTCCCCCAAAATCCAAACACTTTTCTATCCTTTGAAGGAAGCTCATGAAGCCACACAAGCCTTAGAACTAGTCAATTTGGAAAAGGTAGAGGTAAATGCTTACACCTTCAATGGACATGTGTTAGTTTTGAGCAGCCTAAGACAAGAATGGACATAGATTTACAATTTTTGAAGACCAGCTATGCATATATTTTGCAATGATGTAAGTAAATTTTGCTTGTATATAAGCGGTAGATATCTACTTTGAGTTTTTGGAACAAGTTTTTGGGTTGATGTAGTGGCTTAATGGCTATAAAATTTTCTATTCATGTGAAAGGGGAAGTGTAGCAGTGAAAAATGTATATAGATATAGCTAAGGGGGAGATTGAGTAAATTTTTGAAGGCTCTTTTTGAATGAATATCCTTGAAGTGGGATAGGGACACTTAGACATTTTTTCACTAAGTGTTGCCATCAATGCCAAAGGGGGAGATTGTTGGAAAGATGGAAATAGACATATTCAAATTGATAGAGTGTTTCCATTAATGGAAAAAATGATGAATTAACCTTGTTCCCATGTGCACAACTCATTAGAAGATTAGATTATGTGGTAGATCAATTTTTAGGTAAGTACAAGAAAACAAGGAAAAATGTTTATACATTGTAGACAATTTTTGGATCGATGAAGGATACCAGTTTAGTATTTTGGAGTGTAGATATAAGGGGAGAATAATCAAGGTATATTATAGATAATTCTAAAGTTTTATATAAATATCTTTTGGCACATAGAAGTTATACACTCTAGTGGAAGTTTTAAGGTAAACAGTTAGAAATGACCAACATAGTAAAAATAATCTTATTATGCAAATCGAAAGAAAGTTTTCAAGGGTGAAATCATGATCAAAATAGTTGAGATAACATGTTAAAAGGTATATCAATGATTATCCTTATTCAATTTAAAAATTGAATCCTATTTTTTGTGGTGAAACAAAAAAGGTTTACATTTCCTAAGAATGTTCTTATGCTGACATAACAAGATAAATTAGGTATTGTGCATGTATAAATTAGATGGATGAGATCAGGAAAAGTTATCTGGGTGATGTATAAGGTAACCTAATGTATAATTGATGTATAATTGAGGTGTGAAAACATGCTTTTAGGTAGAGATTTAAAATCTGAATTAGTGGATTGATGCAGAGTAGACTCTAAGAGAAATCAATGATTCTAGGGTTTCAAATCTTTGTTTGTAAATACATGGAAATGTAATTAGGCATATTTTGATGCTACTTTAGTTATTTAATTATATCCAAATCATAGTGTTGATCATTTTAAGATAGTGATTCTTTTTAAAAGGGTTGTATCCTTAGTTGTGTTGAGTAGTGAGCTCTAGCCAATTTTCCTAAATGTAAGTGCATTTCCAACATATGTAAAAGACAATATTTCAACAGAGTATTGGCTTGTGGGTTTCATTCCCACTGTGGTTTTCTCATTAACAAGGTTTCCAAAATAAAAATATGTGTTACAGTTATGTTTCTATTTACTTTATGTTCATGCATATTTCTTTTCATTTTAAGATTTAAGATGTGTAATCACCTAAAATTGGTCCAGTTTTATCAAAGGATCGAATTTCCCTAAATATTCATTAGGAGATCAAATTTTAATAAAGGATAAATCAATCGAATCCTATTGTGTGATTGGACTAGATCAGGTCAATATCATAATGTATCAACATCAAAGTATCAAGGAGCATTAATCAAAGAGAGTTCTTTTATTAATTAATCCTAGCCAATTTAATTAAATCAAGATAAAAAATACACATGGCTAGCAATATTAATTAAAAGAATTAATAAATTATCCTATTTACATAGTAAAACCACACAAGGATGAAAGACTTAAATCAAAGCAATGGGATGACATCACATGGATCATTCAACTTTCAATCTCAGCCATCCATCAAGGATGAATCTTAACCATCCAATTCAAATTCAAAATCTATAAAAAAAATATAAATCAAGCTTATTTGATCATATCTAGGATTTTTGTGAAGAGATAATGTCAAATTGGTTTTAGAGATTTTTGAGAGTATTTGGAGAGTATTTTAGTGTTAATTCATCATCTTGGATCATTTACACCAGTATTTTATAATTGAATCAATCATGTAGAAAAAAAACTAGCTTGTATTTTGTTTGTTTGCATCCATTTAGGATCAAATTGCATAGTTTTATCATAGAATTCATGTAGATGAATCCTAGTTTGAGTCTTCCATTTCATAGTTGCAATTCACTGATCTTATGCACATCCTACGAGAAAAATTACAATTCACACTCTCTATGACTAGGAAGCAATAAATTGGTCTTGATTGGTTAATTGAGTTCATTCTGATGTATTTATTATACTAACTAATTGAATTAATGGTTTATTGAAGTGTTTGCGATTGCGGATTATAGGAATATTTTCAAAAACACATTTTTGGTGCCCACCATAGGGCCTAAGCTCCACATTTTTATTATGAAAATATGACATTTTTCATACTTGCAGGTCTCTTCTCAATCAAAAGATCGTACGGTGCTGATCTATAATCATATCTAGTATTGTAAATTATATTAACCTCTTTCATTAATCATATATCGTCCTTAGTTATATGGGGTTAGATCCTTAATCTTATGTGGTATTCTTAATTGTATGATGACTAGTCCTTAATCATATGTAGGAATAATTGTATGAGTTTGAATTTGATAATATAGAGCTAATTTTGAGTCTTTGACTTAGATTTTTGGTACTAATGCTAATCCTTGATGTTTTTTAAATTTTTGATGATGATTTCAACAACTTAACTCATTCATGCAAGATGATTTATGATGCAGGAGCATCCTCGTGTAAGAGCAATCTTACATCACCCAAAAATATTTATGGTTTCTTTTCAATAAGGGGCTATCTTGTGTAGAGCTGCTATTTATGGAAACTTGCTATTTTTAGTAAGTTGGTCATACGATCTCGGAATGTTTTGATTTCATAGTTGGAGGTTCATCTTAGTCATATCAGCCTACCTGTAAAGTTTCATTGCTAGATCAAGTCTGGTTTTGAAGATATTGAAACTTTTCAGTTTTGGAAACAGGGTACAAAAACATTGAACTCAATTTTGAAGGCTTTAGAGGCCCCGGATGAGGTCAAATTTTTGGTTGAATGAAGCTTTCTTAATTCAATTGTTGTAGAGCTCCTTGTGCCCTTTCTGAAATGGGGTTATAATAGTCAATCGGGTCAACAGGTGATGACTTATGGTCTCCAGAAGTTGGGTCACCTGAAATGGTAGAAAATAATTTTCCTTCAAAATTTTTGTTTGGGTTTCAAAAGTTATTTTGAGCTGCCTTTGATGTAATAAAATAAAAAATAAAATAATTCTAAGTTTGGTCAGCCCTTAGGGCTAACTTTCTGGAACCTTCTCGGGTGATGGAAATTGCCTATATAAAGAAAGCCCGTAGTGTTGTCTAGGGCAGTTCTGGGTAGATCTAGGTAATAAATTTGAGGCTTTGTCCTATAGAATATTGTAAAGGGAATGCCCATGTGGCTTTGCATATTGTAATTCTGAAATTTGGAATTCCACACTTGTGGAGATAATAAGAAGCCCATTTTATGTTTTTCCAAATTGTTGTTATTTCTTTGTTTCTGTTATGTGTTTGTGGTATTAAGGGGAGCACCCTTCATCAAGTGGTATCAGAGTAGGAGTTCCTGACTATGTAAATAGATCGCCGATTGTGAGGCAGTTTGCACCAAGACCGTGTGTTAGGGTTTCTATGTAAACAGATCGCCGATTGTGAGGCATTTTGCACCAAGACCGTGGTTAGGGTTTCAACATGCATCACAAAAATGCCTTCACAAAGGGAATGTAGCAGAAGAGCTAGTGTTGTAACACCTGAGGTTAGAGCGCTCCAGAGACAAGTGTGAGCATTGTAAGAAGAGGTTCATAGAGGAATGAATCTTAATGTCAGAGATGAAAGCGAGGATGAACCCGAAGAAGAAGATCAAGAAGGAGAAGTTGAAATTGTGAACTAGAAGGAAGAAAGACTTTTTGAGCCATTTCCAAGATTAGGAAAAGACCCAAGATTGAGGTTCCTGCATTTTCAAGAAATCTTAACCTAGAGGAGTTGATCGACTGGATCAATGAATGTGAAGAATATTTTGAGTATGAAGATATTGAGGATCCTAATAGGGTCAAATTCATGAAGGCCAGACTGAAAGGTCATGTGGAGATCTAGTGGAAAGAGATTCAATTGGAGCGAAATAGAAGAGGGAAAGATAAAATCACAAGATGGGATCGAATGGTGGATAAATTGAAGCGGCAGTTCATTCTTGTTGATTATGAGCTTGACCTACTGAAGAAGATGCAAAGTTTGAAGCAAGTAGGAAGATTTGTTCAGGAGTATACAAAGGAGTTCCATCGAATCCTCATTAGAATAGGGCATACAGAAGTTGATAAGGAGAAAGTTTCTTGTTACCTTAATGGGTTGAGGCTGAGCATTCAAGAGGAGTTGAATTTGGTTCGAATGAGTAGTATTGAAGAGGCATACCAGTTTTCCCTAAAAGTGGAGGAAAAAATGAGCAAGAAGTTCGAGAGCAGACAAAATGGAAGAGGTCACAGTGGATGATCTAGTGGACGGTCATATGGAGGCTGAAATGAAGATCCGAAAAAGAAGGATGAGGCCAGTAGCAATCAAAATCAAAAGGGAAACAATTCCAATCATTTCCAAGATCAGAACAATAGAGATCAGAGAAGAAGAGGAAGAGGAAAAGGTTCAGGAAGAGGAGGCTTGCGGGGAACATGTTTTCACTGTGGAGAAGAAGGTCATAGGGCATTTGAATGTCCTCAATGCCAAGGAAGGACAGATAGGAGGAATGAATCTAGGGCAGAGTGGCACATGTAGATGAAGATGCTAGATCCTCAAATTCTAAAGATGCTGAAAGAGGAGAAACATTGATTAACAGAAGAGTCCTGCTGAGTGGTGAGAATGAACCTACACAAAGGAGGATCTTGTTTCACACTAGATGCAAGGGTGAGGGTAAATGCTATGATGTGATTATTGATAGTGGAAGCACTAAAAAATTGGTGTCAGAAGAGATGGTGACAAAGTTGAAGCTCAAGAGGTAGAAACACTCTCACCCATATTGAATTGCCTGGGTGTAGGATAACCACAAGGTCAGGGTCAGTGAGCAGTGCCTAGTAGAGTTCAAGATTGGTGGGTACCATGATGAGGTACTATGTGATATCATACCTATGGATGCATGTCACATGTTATTGGGTAGGCTGTGGTAGTTTGACAAATGTGTTGTACATGATGGTCATGCGAATACCTATTCCCTGACAAAGGATGGAGTGCGACATAAGCTAAAGCCATTGAAGAAGACCGAAGAAAAGGTATGTGGTAATGAAAGAATAAATTTTGTTGATGGAAAAAAATTTCTTGATGGTATGAGGCATGAGCATGTGTATTTTTCTTTAATTCCAAAAGATGGTAAAGAGGAAGTAGAGGATGTACTTGTAGAGGTTGTAGATTTGTTGAATGAGTGTTAGGATATTGTATCTAATAATGTGCCTGATGGATTACCATTGGTAAGGAAGATCAGTTATTAGATGAATTTGATTCTAGGAGCTAGTTTTCCAAACAAGGCAACACACAGAATGACACCAGCAGAAAGTGAAGAGTTGAATAGACAAGTACATGAGTTATTGCAGAAGGGGTTGATTCAAGAAAGTCTGAGTCCCTGTGTTGTACCAGTGGTATTAGTACCAAAGAAGAATGGAGAATGGAGGATGTGTATAGATTCTAGAGAAATAAACAAGATCACAATCAAGTACCAGTTTCCATTACCATGAATGGATGATATTATGGATTGTTTGAGTGGGGCTGTGTATTTCTGAAATATAGATCTGAAGAGTGGATATCACCAGATTTGGATCAGAGAAGGAGATGAATGGAAGACTACCTTCAAGACAAAAGAAGGACTGTATGAGTGGTTAGTCATGCCTTTTGGGCTAACCAATGCACTGAGCACTTTCATGCGGCTCATGAATGAGGTTCTGAAAGAATTTCTGGGTAAGTTTGTCATTGTTTACCTAGATGATATTTTGATCTTTAGCAAGACATTGGAGGAACATATGATGCATATTCATATGGTGTTTGAGAAGCTGAGAGATGAGAAATTGTTGATTAATTTGAAGAAGTGTAGTTTTGTGGAGTTAGTGTATTTGGGATTTGTAGTTTCAGCAAAAGGTCTAAAAATGGACCCAGAGAAAGTATAGGCTATCCTTGAATGGCCTACTCCAAGGAGTGCTACTGAGGTAAGGTCTTTTCATGGTTTGGATAGCTTTTACAAAAAATTTATCAAAAATTTTAGCAGTATTTGTGGACCCTTGACTAAAACAATGATAGGGGATAGAAAAGAGTTCAAGAAGACTAATAGGGCAGATAAGAGTTTTAAACTGTTGAAATAGAAAGCTACAAAACCACCTATTTTAGCACTTCCAGATTTTAATAAGGTGTTTCAAGTATATTATGATGCTAGTGGTACTACAATAGGAGCTTTTATGAGCCAAGAAGGTAAACTTATTGCTTACTTTACTGAGAATTTGAATGATGCCAAGAGAAAATATTCTATTTATGATCAGGAATTTTATGCTATAGTTCAAGCATTGAAGAAGTGGAGACACTATCTACTTCCTAAGGAGTTTGTTTTGTATACTGATCATCAAGCTTTGCAATATTTGAATAGTCAAGGAAAGTTGAATCAGAGGCATTTGAAATGGGTTGAGTTTTTGTAGAGTTATACATTTTTTTTGAAACACAAAAGTGGAAAGTCTAATAGGGTTGCAGATGCACTTAGCAGAAGGCAACTATTGTTGACAAAGATGCAGATTGAGGTGGTTGGGTTCAAGGAACTCAAGAATTTGTATCTAGAGGATCCTGATTTTGGTGAAGCTTGTAAAGAACCTATTATTCTAGATAGAATGAAGTGGTTGGATTTTATCATTCAGGATGATATGCTATTTAGGGGGAGTCAGTTGTGCATTCCACGAAGTTCTATGAGGGAGAATCTCATCAAAGAGAAGCATAGCGGAGGATTGGCTGGACATTTTGGTCATGATAAAACCCTTGCTTTGGTTAGTGAGAATTATTATTGGCCACAATTGTAGCAAGATGTGAAAAAGTTTGTACAGAGTTGCAGAGTATGTCAGATGGTAAAAGGAGTGAAGTAGAATATAGGGTTGTATCAGCCATTACCTCTACTAGAGAAGCCTTGGGAGGATATCAGTATGGACTTTGTTCTTGGTTTACCAAGGACTCAATAGGGACATGATTCAATTTTTATGGTGGTTAAAAGATTTTCAAAGATGACACATTTTATTCCCTGCAAGAAGACTAATGATGTTGTTCATGTAGCAGAATTGTTTTTTAGAGAAGTAGTGAGACTACATGGTTTTCCAAAGACCATAGTTTTAGATCGAGACACTAAGTTTGTTGGATATTTCTGGTGCACATTGTGGAAGAATTTGAAGATAGATTTGAAGTTCAGTTCATCACATCATCAATAGACTAATGGATAGACAGAGGTGGTGAATAGGAGTTTGGGGAATTTGCTAAGATGTTTGGTTGGGGATAAGCCAACAAGATGGGATTTAATTTTACCATAGATATAATTTGCATACAATAATTCTATTAATAGGAGCACTGGTAAATCACCATTCCAGATTGTATATGGTAGTAGTCCCAAAAATGCATCTGAATTGAGAAAGATAGATAAAGGAGAAATAAGTAGTGCTGAAGCTAAGGACTTTGTAGAACACTTGAAGAACATCCATGAGGAGGTAAGGAAGGATATTGCCAAGATGAATGCACAGTATAAGGCTAAGGTAGATGAGAAAAGGAGGCATAAGGAATTTTAGGTTGGAGATGAAGTCATGGTTCATTTATGGAAGGAGTGATTTCTAGTTGGTACATACAACAAGCTGAAAATGAAGAAGTTTGGGCCATGTAAGATACTAAAGAAGCATGATTCAGGAAATGCATATGAGGTAGAATTGCCTACTGAGCTGAATATTTCACCAGTGTTTAACATTTTAGATTTGACAGAGTATCATGAAGGAGGTGTTGAAGATGAGATCATAGCAGAACAATGGAGTATTCTAGCAACTAGTTCAGATACTAAGGAGAGTGAGGATATACTGGATAGTCGTGTTGGAAAAAGCACAAGGAACATGACATATGAAGAATATCTGGTCAAGTGGAAAGGCTGACCTATTGAAGATTCATCATGGTTGACAAAGCAGGAGGTTAACCATCTTGGTTTCCCTCTTCACACCTGAGTCATGACAGGGTCACTTCTCAAATTACCACGGGTGTCTGATGCAGGAGCATCCTAGGTGTAAGAGAAATCTTGCATCACCCAAAAATATTTTTGGTTTCTTTTCAATAAGGGGCTATCTTGTGTAGAGCTTCTATTTATGGAAACTTTCTATTTTTAGTAAGTTGGTCATACGATCTCAAAATGTTCTGATTTCACAGTTGGAGGTTCATCTTAGTCATATCAGCCTACCTATAAAGTTTCATTGCTAGATCAAGTCTGGTTTTGAAGATATTGAAACTTTTCAGTTTTGGAAATAGGGTACAGAAACTTTGAACTCAATTTTGAAGGCTTTAGAGGCCCCATATGAGGTCAAATTTTTTACTAAATGAAGCTTGCTTGATTTTAGTGTTGTAGAGCTCCTTGTGCCCTTTTTGAAATGGGGTTATAATAGTCAATCGGGTCAATGGGTGATGACTTATGGTCTCCGAAAGTTGGGTCACCTGAAATGGCAAAAAATAATTTTCCTTCAAAATTTCTGTTTGGGTTTCAAAAGTTATTTTGAGCCAACTCTGATGTAATAAAATGAAAAATAAAATAATTCTAAGTTTGGTCAGCCCTTAGGGCTAAATTTCTGGAACCTTCTCGGGCAATGGAAATTGCCTATATAAAGAAGGCCCATAGTGTTGTCTAGGGCAATTCTGGGTAGATCTGGGTAATAAATTTGAGGCTTTGTCCTACAGAATATTGTAAAGGGAATGCCCATGTGGCTTTGCATATTGTAATTTTGAAATTTGGAATTCCACACTTGTGGAGATAATAAGAAGCCCATTTTATGTTCTTGCAAATTATTGTTATTTCTCTATTTCTGTTATGTGTTTGTGGTATTAAGGGGAGCACCCTTCATCAATTTATCTTTCAAACTACTCATGAATCTATTTTGTAGGTTTCCTAAGAAAGGATTGACTAAAAAATTTGTCTTGCTTAATTTTCTTTGATTATTTAGGCACATAGCTTAATTAGATAGTACTCAAAGTATATTTCAAAGTATTAGGTGATTATTGTCTCACTTCTTGTAGGTGATCAGAAACCCAAGCATACTCTTGACTTGTCTTGGGTTAGGGATTCTATAGGTGCTCTTCATTTTGTTTGCCAAAAATGGAATAGTAATAGATGGATAAATGTGTGATTGATTTGTTTGATATAATCTTAAATATAGTATGAGAGTATTCTCTCACTTTTTAAGTGATAAAAAATCATGACCTATACTTAAGGTTCACTTTTGCATTTTTTTTTCCTTAGAGAGTTTGTCACAGTGGGAAAAAGTACTCACCCTATGAGAACAACTCAAAATGGACAGAAGGCAAAGCTAGCTATCCCATCCACTATAAATAAATGCTACCATGTGAAAACTATGATAGATAGGTTTTTTTGAGTTTTCTTTTATAGGAGAGGCCTCAAAAGGCTGAACGGAAACCCAATTTAGTTCCTCTTGATAGAAAGCCACCTTTTAGCCTTGATGTTATTTTCATGGTGCTTTGGGGTGTATTACCCCTAGAATATTTTACAACCAACATTTGTATACCCCTAGTTGTGAGGTCAAGGGATCTTGGATGTCACTAGCTTGAGCTCAAACAAACCCCAAAAGGGATCCCCTATCCACACACACCTTGAAGGATTAATTATGTGTATCAAGTTATTGGCATATTTAGCTAGGATTACCTCTTAGTTTGAGAGCAAAAGCTCACTACATCTAGGTATACTTAGCATGAGCCCTTGAATTTAACATTATAGCCATTCCTATAGGGATAATCTATTCTCAATATTCTTGTCAATGTAATATACCAATACAAATAGTTTTTGAAAATATTTTTTTTCTCAAAACTATGTATTTAAAGGTTCCTAGAGACTTGATAGTCATGTTTTTGTCTAATATGTGTGTTCAAAAACATCAAAACTATCAAATTACCTTGGAATTGTGCTATAAAACCTTGGATTTAAACTTCAAAAATTAGTGGTAGAACATCTTACCTAGTCACAAAGTCATACTAGATAGGGTCCTTAGTCGTACCTACTTTATTAATCTTATGAGGAAAGGTATTAAGTCATATCCCATATGTAGGCTCATATGATTAGCTGCATAAATTCATACCATGTTTTATCAACCTTTTTCAGAATCATATGGTGTCTTTGAAAATAAAAAACCCTATCTTTAATTATACCTAGTTTCTTGGATTGTATGACCTATAATAGTCAATCATATCCTATTTTTGAATTGTATAGACCCTTTTTTAGATTTGTACCTTGTTTTTATGATCGTATCATGGGTTGTTAGAGGATCATATGAATAGATTCATAAATATGATATAGGGTACTTTTGTATAGTTTCAAGACAATCAAATTATAGTTTCAAATACCCTTTTTAGTCTTTTACTTGGTCATATCATCACAATTTATCAAAATAGTTCATTCACCCTTTCTATTATCATATTTGGTTCACTTGTTCATATTCATCATCATTCTAGTATTTCAAACTTGTCTTGTCAAATAATCCAATTAATCTACATCTGATCCTACAGTGTCACTATTAGGTATCAAACCTCAATTGGACATATTGGATTCAACATCGGTAAATCTTCAATCAATTCTTTCATCTTGGGTAAGTTACACTATCAACACCTTGGATATTGATAAAATCCCCATACTTTCATATAAATTTGGTTATACTTGATTTTTCATGCCAGTACAAACTAGGAGTTCTCATCAAAGGTCTTATCCCAAATAAAAATCTATAAAGATTCTGAATCAAGAGAAATCTCTTATTCAAAGGACCACATCTTGACAAAAATATCCAAGTCATCAACAAGTGCCTTCAAACCAACAACAATCCTCCTCAAGTCATCAAAACACTTACACCATGTCAAGATACAATTAGTGAAATCATAGCAATCATAGCACTCATAGTACACATGATGAAAGTTTTGATGAGGAAGAAATCATAGGAGAATAAATCAAGAAGTGCTAATAATAAAAGGCCTTACAAAAGATCATGCAAACAATCCTACAACTTGATAAAGAGAAATATTTTATGCATCTTACTTAAATGAGAGTTAAACTTCCTAATGATTTTGGCATTGAAAGATTCATAACACAAGAGGAAGAAATCCTCATCTCTATTCACACTAAACAACTTCATAACATGCAATCTAAGCTCATGGAGATGAACAAAGAAAAAGACAAATCCTTGAACAAGTATTAATTGGAAGCCATATGTCCATTTCTATTTGATAAAAATGTATACATACCACCTTTTCCATTTGATAAAGATGTATACTTGACACCTTTTTCCATCAAGGGTTGAAATCCATAAATATGACAAGTATATTGGGAATAGTGATCATCAGAATCATGTGAGAGAGTTTTGCACTATTGGCATGTAATTTATGCATGATCAAATATACCTCATGAGGTTATTTCCATGTATTCTTGGTGGTCAAGAAATGGAGTGGTTCTCAAAATTACCCCTGGGAATCAAGTCATTTGAAGAGCTAATCAAGAGATTTATCCAATAATACTCATATAATATTCAATACAGTGTTACCATGCTATATCTTTGTAACATGAAACAAAAAAGTGGAGAATATTTTATCACTTTCCTTTAGAGATGGAGGAAGATCTTTAAAAGATATCCAAGACAAATCCCTAAAAATGAAAACATGGATATTGTCATTAACAATCTAATCTTGGAGATGAAATTTGCACTTCAATTGCAATTTCTATCTATCTCTGACAAAATTGTGGATAGTGCCATGAAAATTGAATATGTATTGGTAAGAAAAGGAGAGATAACGAAACACAAGGACACCAAATTTTATAATAATTCCAATTACAAAAACAAAGAATAATCTAAGTATGATAATAAAAATAAAAATGTGGTAAATGATAGAGTTGTAGAAGAATCTAATGCCAAAGAAAAACTAATAGTTTTCAAACTTTCAAGTAACATTCAAGCTACTAAAAATCCTAATACTACATCTTCCCCTAGAGCTAATCATGAATCAAACAAAGACAAAACACCTTTGGTATCAAAACCTAAGAGAAAGTTCACTCCCCTTGGAGAACCACTCAGAGAAGCATTGAATACTCTTCTATAAAGAAAGATCATAACTCTACCAGATTCAAGACAATGTGAACCAAAAATCAAACCTAAATGGTGGAATGATGACCATTATTGTGAGTATCACTCTAACAAAGGCCACAAGATGAAATTACTACATGAAGCTCAAACATGTGATCTAAGACTTAAAATTGATAATGAAAAAATCATGGTTGATGGATACGAGACCAACAATGATCATACAACATTTATATAGCCATTACCTACCTATGAGAAAGGTGGATCATCAAACTAAAAAGATGCTAAAGTGAACTACACTTTCTCCAAGGATAATGTGATTAACATGCTTGAGGCCTATGAATAGTTTGTTAATGTCATCATCATCAAAGACAAGAAAGAGTATGAATCTTCTAATGCTATAACAAGAAGCCAATCAAAGGTCACTCTCAAAGGTGTCTCATCTAAATAACCAACAATGTAATCAAAACTAACTATCTCCAACTAGATTATATCAGTAGCATCATTATCAAACTATATCTTGGTAGACCAACTTCAACATACTCTAGCTTGGATCTCAATATTGGAATTTCTTAAAATCTCTTATACAGATAGAGAAGTAGATTATATCAGTAGCAACATTATCAAACTATATCTTGGTAGACCAATTTCAACATACTCCAGCTTATATCTCAATATTGGAATTTCTTAAAATCTCTTATACACATAGAGAGATTATTGAAACAACCCTATTAGAAATAACTTTACCAAAGGATATAGATGTTAGTTAATTCCAAGCCATGGTTATTTATCTTACAATGTCACATTATCTATCTTTTTTAGAATAATATGACAAGTCTTTGAACCATTCACATAGAATTCCTAATTCACAAGCATCATGTTAAATAAGTCTTGATAGAATGAGGCAATTTTTTGAAAATTTGTACTCTAAATTTGGTAAAAGCCTTGGGATTCTCTGAGCATGCAGTAGATCCTAGAAGGAAAATAACTATTAAAACATATGATGATAAAGAAAGACCATATAAAGGGATGGTTGCATTTCCAATTAGAATGAGACCAATTGAGAGGGATTCTATATGTCAAGTCCTTGAATTACCTCTAGCATACAACATTCTATTAGGAAGGCCTTGGATCCATGATATGCAAGAAGTGTCTTCAATGTATCACCGATGTGTAAAGTTTCCCTATAATAGAGTTGAGGTAAGAATAACAACAAATACTAGCTACTCTTGCAATAATTTAAGACAAGATGTCAATAGCATGGTACCACACAACAAAGAAGCTCTAGAGATCAAAAAGCTGAAAGCTCCAATGTTGTAACATTGAGAGATTTTGAGAGAAAGTTAAAGATTAAATAAAATGGCATGGGAGAATATAGACTTGATCAGTTGAATTCCATGGCTACTCTACCCACATATACAAGATATTTTGGAAAACCATCATGATCCTCTAGACCTTCTAGTTAAAAAACATTGATTATTCATGATGGTACATTTTTAAGAGTTTTTCCTTCTTTAGCTAAAGAGGATGAAGAGAAAGTTGTTCTAAGATGGCTATATAGGGATACATAAGAGAAAGTGAACAAAGGAGTCAAACATTTTGAAATATATCCTCAAAATTATGGGAAAGGTTATCATATTATGCTAAAAATGGGATACACAAGACAAGGATCCATTTGAAAGAAAAAAACAAGGACTTGTATAGCCTCTACACATGGAATTTAGAAACCCAAAATAGAAAATGAGATTAGGATACAAATAAGAGGAAGCTAATTTATTATCTTTAAATGGTCCCATACTTGATCAAGAGGATGATGAATCTAAGGAAGAAGAGGAAATTGTACCATTATCATTTGAAAGGATACTATACCTACAAGGAGAGAGTACAACTTATCAAGGAGAACCCCACATACCATAATAACCAAGAGAACTTTCAAATAAAGAAGAAGCTTTCACTTCATAACAAAAAATACAAGAGGATGAAATTAAATCAATAGAGAATGTCATAAATAAAGAAGAAAGTCCTATATCACAAAAAACATCAGCCTTAGAGCCTAGGAATCAACAAGAATAAAATACTACCACTGAAGAGGAAACAATCCCAATTGTACAATTCTTACAACTATTAGAGGAGAGTGAAATAGATTCACATGAGTATGAGTGGGATGAAATTTATAGTACCACAATGAATATTTAAATATATGTAATTCATAAATATGTGTATCAAATCTAAGAGGGACAAACATCGAGTGTTAGGCCTTTTGAATTTGGTCCATATAGTATTAACAATGAGTCTAGTTAGGGTAATCATATTCTTACTGCTCTGAAAAATCCTTCAAATAGTAATTTTGCGAACCTCATTTTTTTAGTTGGAAGCATTGATAATAATATGATCATGATGTTAGAATCAAAAGAAACCAGTTCTAATACATCTTTATCCTTGTTACATCCTGAGCTTATTGAATGGAATGAAGACGAACGTATTGAATTGCCTATCTTCCCTAACAACTATGCTTTATCCTATTACCTAAACACTTTTGAACCTCTAACTTCTTCCATTAGTGAACCTAGCACGACATTAAAAATTAGAGACATCAAGTTTCTTATTAAAAATAATAAAAAAGAAAAATAGATCTGATGGTGAAAACCATGTTGTGGTAATGTTAGAACCTAAAATAGTAAAAATAAAAGATGTATCTATTGGTGAAAACCTCTCTAGGGAACTTGAAGATGAGAAACTTGATATACTTCTTGACCACTTTTAGGAAAGGACATCAGTGTTGATTGAGCCTACACAACTAATTAAATTGGGAATAGAGTAAGCTCCTCAATTGGTACACATTGATCAATCCTTGTTAGAAGAAGAGAAATAAAAATTCACTAAATTATTTATGGAGAAGAAGATAAAATTTGTATGGTCCTATTTAGACATGCCAACTCTTGATCTTGATCTAATAATGCATCACTTATGAATAATCCCTTGGGTAAAAGTAGTCAAACAAAAGTTGAGAAAGATGCACCCCCATGTGTCATTGTTGGTCAAAGTTGAATTGGAAAAGATTCTTAAATATGGTTTCATAAGAGAAATAGATAATGCAGAGTGGGTTTCCAACATTGTTCCTATATCTAAACCAGATAAATCAATAAGGGTGTGCACTGATTTCAAAGACCTCAATAGAACTTACAATAACATATGAAATATATTCACTTATGGATGAGATTTCTAGCTACAATTAGATTAAAATAGTAGTTGAGGATCAGGAGAAGACAACATTCACATGTTCATGGGTGATATTTTGTTAGAATTTGATGTCGCTTGGACTCAAGAATGTAGGTGAAACCTACCAATGGGCCATTATCACCATATTTCATGATATAATGCACACGAACATGGGTGAATGTATGGATGACACATTAACCAAGTTATTCAATAGGAAAACTCATAAAGTAGACTTGGGAAAAATATTTGATAGAATGAAAAAAATTAGACTAAGATTGAATCTAAAGAAATGTGTCTTTGGAGTGACCTTTGGGAAAAATTTAGGTTACATAGTCTCAACTAAAGGTATTGAGACAAATCTAGAAAAATTGAAAGACATAATGGAAATGCAACCACCCACAAAAATCAATCAGATAAGAACTTTCCAAGGAAATATTCAATCCATAAGATAATTTATTTCTCACCTGGTAGATAAACTAGAACCATTCACTAAGACATTGCACAAAGGAGTAACTTTCAACTAGGATGAGACATGTGAGAAGTCCTTCACCCAAATCAAGGAATACTTGGCCAATCCACCTCTACTAATGTCTCCTATTCAAGGGAAGCCTTTGTTGGCATATTGATGTGATAGATGACATTTATGATATGTATGAAGAGCATGGTTGTCATTGTTGGAAAACCATTCAATTGGTGAAATAATTTTTTCTAAGTATGTGAAGTTACACAGATTGGTAAATAGGTATACTAATTAGTATGCAACATGGTAATTGATACATAGGAAGGTAAATAGTGAATAGAATAATAGGTGAAGGTCAAATAGGTAAGGGGAGAAGATCGGTATAGGACAAATGGTGAGACCATGAACCGGTATAGGTAAAAGTAAAAACACTAGCAACCGATTAATATAGTGAATAGGTATAGATAGAGGTTATTATACATTTTATCTTACTTATCCAAATTGGTCATGGCAGTGGAAGATGCATTGAATCTAGACAACAAAGAAAATGTAGTACATTGTTTGAGGAGATGATTGAGTAGATTTATAGGGAACTGTGTATGGATCTTTTCATGATTCCAAGGCATGTTTGATAAATAACATTGAAGGAATATTACACATTGGGAATAAAAACTTATGTTATGATTTGGCAGACGTGGTAATCATTTTTATGTTTTGATGAGTCAATTAAGATTGGAGAAACATGTTTGGAGAAAAATAAAAACCCTAATTAGGTTTTACACTTGGTGGTAAGGACTATATATTAGGACATAGTTGCAAGAAAGAAAAAAAGGAGTTGTTGATTGATGAAGTTGTTGTTGTTATGAAAATTTGTTCAGAACTATTTATAGAGATGTTATAGAGTTGATGTTAGAATAAGAACAAAGCATACGGGATCTGATCAACATTGTAGAGTGTAAATTATAGTTCATTTATTCTTTTTGTATTCCTAATAGTTTCAACAGGTTGTAAATTCCTTAACCAGGTAGTCTTTAGAAGGGCTTGTTATGTAAATCCCTCAATAGGGTGAACACTGTAATAGTGGGATTAAATCCTCTAACAAGGTAGTCTGTATTTGGGCTATAGATACTTCTAACAAGGTATCAGTCACTCCTAACAAGGTGAGTCACCAAGAAAGTGACAAATTGAAAGCTCTTAACCAAGCACTCTTTTCTACTACATTGAAAGGATTGTGGGTGTCATCCCCACCATAGTTTTTCCCTCTAACCAAGGGTTTCCATGATAAAAATAAGTGTGTTATTGTTACAAGTAGTGGTTGTTGTTGCACCAAAAGATCGACCCATTAATGCCCAATACAACCACTAGAATTATAGAAGACACAAGATGCGGTTAAGCCATGTCATGAATCCCAAGGGGAGTATTGACCATTTTTCCAACAATCTCCCCCTCAGCATTACCTGAGGGGATTTGAACTTGTGACCAAGTTTTGATACCACTTGTTACAAGTATTGGCTATCATTGCACCAAAAGATCAACTTGTTAATACCTGATACAACAACTAGACTTATAGAAGACACATGAGGTGGTTAGACCATGTCACGAATCCCAAGGGGATAATTGACCATTTTTCCAACTATCTCCCCCTCAACATTACCTGAGGAGATTCAAACTTGTGACCAAGCTCCGGTACCACTTGTTACAAGTAGGGGTTGTCGTTGCACCAAAAGATTGACTTGTTAATGCTCGATGCAACCACTAGAATTATAGAAGACATGGGAGGCGGTTAAGCCATGTCACAAATCTAGAAGGGAGCGCTAACCATTTTTCCAACAGTTATGTGTGTGCATATATTTTTATTTGATTTTTTGTACTTTCACATTATAGTTTTTTTTATATGATTTATGGTTTAGAAGTGTCTTCTATTACTTTTTAAGGGTATGAGTAAAAGGTTAAAATTTTTGGTAGTATTGATTCACCCCCTCTCTAAGTACCTATTATTTCCAATAATTAGTATCAAAGCTCAAAATCTCTAGAGGAAAAGTTTGACAACTTGGGAGTAGATATGAGGAAATGGAAATCTATAGGTATGAAAGATGGTTGGAAGCAACCAATGAGATGATTGAAGATTTTTAGAATAATTCGAGGGCCACATTCACAAAAAGAAAATAATTGTCTGAAAAACTAAGAGAAAGTCTAGATAACATTGATGAACTATCTAAATGAAGTGTTAACTTTGAGGAAGTTGAGGTAGCTATAGAAGATCTATTGGAAAAGAACAAGAAAGTGAAGCCATAAAGATGTGTGAATTACCTTAAGGCATGAGAGCTATTGAAGATTCAAAAAGAACTATTGAAAATAAAAAAGAAATGTTAAAGATCTAATCAGAGAAGAGGATTTTATACTTCAAAGATTGACACATGAGAACCATGAATTGAATGAACAACTAAGAGATATCATGGATGAAAAAATTCAAATGCATGCTGAAAATGAAAGACAGAGGTAGGAAAATGAACAACTGAAGAAAGAATTGAAGATTGAAAGATATGCAAATGATAAACTCAAGCGATTTGAACAAAGAATAATAAATATTGATGAGAAACTAAAGAATCAAAGGTGAGATAAGGATACTTATATCCTAGGATATACTAGTGACAACAAATTTGAAAAAGGAGAATCATCCCAGTCTAGTATTGAGTAACAATCATATATTCCAAAGGGTAATACTAATATAAAAGGTAATAATCCTACTAAAACCACTTGCTACAATTATGGAAATCTTGGACACATTGCTAATGTATGTAGAAGAAAACTGATGAATGTTCCAATAACTACTCACTTTGATGGTTATTGCTACAATTGTAATAAGTATGGTCATCAATCTTATGAGTGTAGATAAAAAATCAATAGTAGATCATCTAAAGGGATTTTCAATGGCTACTATTACACATGAAATAATTTTGGACACAAGGCAGAACATTATATATCAAGTGTACGATCACCAAGCTTTCCTAACAAACTAGTGAGTGTCCTAAGAAGAGAAGGAAACATAAATGTCACGTGCACTATTTGCAGTAACTATGGACAAATGGTGATGAACTATAGATTAAGGAACCCTAGAGGTAATAATAGGTCCTAGAGGACAACATGTATACGTGTTTCCATTGTCACAAGGTTGGACATATAGAAAAAGATTGTAGGTACAAGAACTAGTCACCAAGAAATGAAGAAGGGAAAGATAAAACAATTGTTAATCCTGAAGAAATTAGGAAGCAAATGAAGACAACATGGATTAGGAAAGGAAAACTTAATTCCTCTGAATTGACAGAAAACTCCAAAACACCAAAAAATATGGATAATTCATCAACAAAAAAAGACTATTTTGGCTTAGGGGGAGAAAATTAAGATAAGATCAATCTAAGACCACTGCGAATAATGAGTAGTAATATCTATCTATTTGCATAGTGAGATGCATTGAAGTTAATTTTTATGTATTACATTGAGTAGATTTTTTAAATACATTTGGCCTTCACTGAATTTATCATTTTCAAAGGTTATGTACTATTAAGAATGGGAACACTGAGAGGGGGGCGGGGGTGAATCGGTATTCTACAATTAATGTTTTTTTGCTTCTTGAAATTTAGCCCAATTACTTAAATATTGAAATGAATAGTAAAGAAAATAAAACAATCAACCATAACACATAACAAAAGATATGATTACGGGGAAACCTTGGCTAGAGGAAAACCCCAATGGGAATTAGTACCCATGAATAGTTGTACTAATCTTATGAACCTGTTAAAGTTCCTTTGCCTTGTTAGGTGTAGTCTTTACAATGCTAAGTACAATGACTCAGTTAAGAGTCTTGATAGAACAAACCCTATTAGGGGTGAATGGCTCATGGCTAGAGCTCACTGCTCAATGAAGAAGGCTACAACCTCCTGATTACCAAATACACACTATATCTGGAATGGTGAACTGGTGCTTTGACACTGTTGTTTGATCTGTTCCTTTTATGCGTTGTTTCTCTAACTTCTTTTAGAAATTTATATCATACTAACTGAACTCGCATACCTTTTTCTCTTCTTTATATCTTCCATTCTCTTCTACATTTAAATACAAAAGCACATGTCATATATATGCATGATGAATAGGTGCAACCAATACTAAATACTGTGTCGGCCTAAAACCTAACACATACAATGCTTCCAAATTAATTGGCTCAAGAATGTTTACATACAATGATAATAACATGTTTACATCACTATTACAATAGGAACATAGCCTTTACAAAGTATAATGATACACGCTAATAAAAAAACTTTTTGTCGGCTGCATACTCTATTCCATTCTACCGCTTAACTACCAGTGTCACTTAGACTTGTTGTAACTTCTCGATACTATCATATCTGATCATGCATTCTTAGAATTAGCATAATAGCATACTTAAAAGCTTATATCCAAGGGCGCATACCAAAACTCTATCATACACACGTGTGTCAATGCTCTGATCATCAGGTGCTTCACTGTTTGCACTATCTTCCATAGTTAGCCAAAATATGATCTTCAAAGTTAGTTTGCTGACTATCAAAACTTCATATGACTTTATTGCCATAATGATAATAAAGAACTAGTCATATATTCTTAGTAAATTCAAATTTCCAACAATCTCCTCCTTTTCATTAATGGCAACAAAGGAATATGGCGAAGTTGCTAAACTTAATTTTACACAAAAAAACTACTATCTTACACTTATCTGCATATGTCTAGCATCATATACTATTCTATCTCCTTTATACCTTATATACTACTCCCCCTTTGACCTTAATGACAAAGGTGCTCAAAAGAGGAAATCTTTAAGTACTTACACAAAATATACATCAAGATATGCAATTTGAAGGTTTTGGATTTCTTTTTTCCAAAATACCTTAAGTGCATCAACTGTCTGAAGATGGGCGCATAATGCATATGTGAGCTTCTCCATCTTTTTTAAATCCATGCAGAGACCTTGATCATAGGTTACTATTGTAGCATCTATATGCTTGATGTTCTGATTTAGTACATCTAGTGAAGGCACTAGTGCATTTCATAACTGTGTTTGTCTAGCCCTTATCTTTGCAATCTCTTTTTCTGCCTTCTCTATTTTATCTATCTATCCTTGATAAACATTATTGCACATATTTATGTCTTGAGAGGGATCTTCAACTAATTTTCTTACTACTTCTATCATAGACTCTACTTCCTAAATCTTCTTAGAGTGGTCTAAAGTGAGTTTATCCTTGTTTATGCAGTCAGCTATTATCTTTCTTCCTTTTGCTACTAACTCTTTCGGCATTGCTTGACCAATATTAAGAGAGTTTAGATCATGTGAGAAATTGTCTATCAAATCATTTAGCCTTTTCTTGTTGTACTTCTCTTCTACAATTTTTGTTGCTAAGTCTTCTAGACTTGAAAATTTTTCTTTGAAACTCGACAAGATAATGCTAACATCATCCACTGAGTGAACAATAATCAATTTCTTATCCTCAAGCAATAAATTATTCAGTATGCTACCTAATTCCACAAATAGAGGATTCCTCATTACTTTTTTTCTTTGGTTTTCTCCATAGCCATCACACTTATCTTTATTAGATCTTCTTCTCTCCAAGAGTCTAAGCTTGCTATATCAGGAGTCAAACTTGACAACAATGATATTGAGGGTTTAGGAGTAAGAAATAAGTCAGCACTTTGACTTATAGCCATACTTTCACTCTTTATCTTTACTAGGATCTCAACATAAGGCTCTTCTTTAGATTCATCTTCTTTTTCATTCTCTCATCCTGTTATATCTTCAATTAGGACTTCTTCTTACTATATAGGTGTTTCTTAACTACAAAGGATCTCATCTTCTTTATTACTCACAAAGGATTCTTCAAACTTATCTAGATCATTATCTATTTCCACCATGGATATTTCAACATCATCAATCATAATTCTTTCATTTTTTTTTTCACTGCTTTGGTAGGTACTATAACCCTGGGTGCAGAATCATGTGGACCTGTCATAGGTGCATTTGGAATCTCTGATTCTTTTTCTTTCTCAGAGGGAACTTGGGTTGCAGGTGCAGTAGGATGGTACATGTGTCTGTCCAAAAATACTTGCTCAAATGCTTTCTCTGTTTCCTTCGCGATCAACTCATAATATTTGTTCATTATGTGCAGAGTTCTAATTTTTTTTCTTACATGAGGCTTTGCCAAATCTAATAGCAATATTTTCTCTTCTAGTGAAAAAATAGGGAGGTTGCCATCCAAAGTCTTTTCTCTAATTCTCATATCCTCCTCTATAGCTTGTCTTTTCAAAGAATCAAGTATATTCCATACATGATCAGGAATGACTGTCTTAAGTTCCAAAACTGACTTTTTGAACTTAATCATATGTTTGATAGTCATAAAATGAATTTTTGATTTATCAATCTCATGATATTTGTCATAGAATTTTGCAATCAGATCAATCCTACCTTCATCAACAACTCTAGTTCTCAAAACTTCCAAATTCGGTCTGAATCCTACCTTAGGAGGTGCTTGCATGTTCTTCACTTTGCTTCTGGTTGTCCTTGAGGATGGGCGGCTTGCACCAGTTTGCTTTTTCCTTCTAGATACCTTGCTTGGCTTAGGAGGTGGAGTGGACTCCAGATCAACTGTGATAGAAGGCGCGGAGGTACTTTCTCCTATCTTTTTCTTCTTCTCCTTTGGATCATCAGATTTTTCTACTTTGACTTCAAATGAGGGTGCACTCTCAAGTTACATAGGAATCTTGGCTTCTCTTGCTTTATCTAGGTCTTCTTGGGTGACACCATGAATTTTTAGAATATCAGAGGTAATTCAAGATGCTTTTCTCTTAGTTGTTGCACTTTATAAGACAGAATCAACTTGTTTTGTCTTCTCTTCATATGTGCCCCATCTAGGTTCATTGGGATCCTTAGGCATAGATAGGAGGACTTGTTCATAACCTTCCAAAATATGCTCCTCTACTTCATAACCAAGTGGATGAATCCACTTTGTTCTAGACTCAATTACTTCCATGCATGTAGTACCTATTTCTACCATGAAACATATAGAGTCCTTGTATTTCTCCACTATCTTCTTAGGTATTTTGTACCTTCTTTGCATCTTGATTCTTAATGTTTAAATTTCTAGATCCATATAATCCTTTAAAGTGCTCTCTGATGTTGCCTTAAATGAAATTTGAGGCAAGGTAGGTATTCTTTTATCAAGATATAGATCAAAAACCTTACCAACTATATGAAAGTACATCTATATAATCAATGAACCAAATCTGAATATTTTTCTCTTATGATGCTTTATAGCTCTTATGTTGTCTAACAACTATGTGTGCAAGATCTCACAAAGGTTAAACTCTCCATTTTCTTTCACTATCCTTATTGTTGCCAGAATTATAGCCACAGATACACTGATCACTCTATTCACATGTTGGAACTTGTATCCAAGGATCATAGCCATGATTTTAATGTCTTTCTCCTCTATGGGAACAATATTCATGCCACACTTTTCACTCCTGGACTTACATGCCTACTCAACCTATTTTTTGAGATCTTTTCCTATTGGAAGAATGACACTAGTCTTAGAAAGTCCAGTCATCCCATGAATGAGATCAGTTGTATATAGATGGGGACTTCACCAATCCAAAATGAATCATCATGAATCCTTCTTACTAAGATCTTAATCCATTCTAACTCATAGAATTCATACGTAGTCGCATACTCTATGATAGGGTTATCTATGAGGTGACAGAATTCATCCTTGAATGTAAAGTCTGGATTAACCATTGATTCCATGTGAGACCTTATCCTATCTAATCCTACAAAATCTTTCTTGGAGTAGATGTAGGTGCAAATATCTTTGACATGAATGACTCCTATCAGAGTCTTGGAAAATGCTCCTTCAAAATCATATAACACTGAGTTGAATGGATACTTTTTCAACACATATATCTTCCTTTCTGTGACATTAAAGACTACTGGAGGTACTATTAATTACTTGCTTCAATGCTCAAATAGGGTTCCAAGATATTTTTAAATGATGCATCCAAGCTAGGGTTTCACAACAACTTAATTCTCCTTCGCTGATGAAAAAACTTCAATCCTTCAATACTCAGATGCTATAATTTCCTGTGCTCTTAAAAGGCTTGATCTTGATTGAAAAAGTGAAGATATTAGATCTTCGGTGACTAATAAATCAAATTTCTACAATTAATGATTTTCGTTGTAACACGGGTTACAATAGTGAATTCCAATCTTAGTTCTTTCTTTCAATCAGGCTGTGCAATCTTGCATACTGCATCAACTAGCAACCAAACAACTAAAACCAAAGGTGCATACTCTGAAGGTGAGTATACTAGCTGCGTAGGGGTCTAGAGCTTATCTAGCTCCCTCTATGACCATGAGGGTCATTTATCCAGAAGTAGAAGGTGCATCCATTGCAGATGCATCCACTACTTTGTCAAAAATATTATCTTTCTTTACTTCCATCCAAATCTTGTTCGCATCTTCAGTAGCTTTCACAAACTTGACTTCTCTAGATTCATCCAATATCTATCCTTGAGACTTATTAGGTCTTTCTTGTCTTTGCGCTTGTGATCTGCAAACCTTTGAGATGTGTCCAACCTTGTTACAAGAGTAAAAAATAACTAGATGCCTTGTATTCCTAGGTGCATTGATGTGAGTTACCATACTACATTGTCTATCTATGTGACCATTGTAATTACATATCTGACATGTGATGTTTTGAGAAATTCTAGAACTTTGTTATGGTTGATTTCTCTAATTGTGTTGTGTCTGACTTCTTTGATTTGATCTACACTGAATAGCTCTATGACCAAACTTATTGCATGAATAGTAATAACCATTGAAAGGTATTACCTCTTTACAATCTCTTGCTATATGTCCATGCTTGTTACAGGCATAACAAGTTCTATTTACTAGCTTACGTTCATCTTTAGGTGGTTCTATTTTAGGTTCAATATGATTTTCAATCTTCTCAGCTTCTGTAGATTCTTCTGGTGCTTTCATTCTTTCTTGCATTGCATTGATTTGAATTTTTTATTCATTGAATCCAATACCACTAGAATCTCCTTTTATCCTTTGTGCATATATCTAATAATCTAATAGATCAGTACTTGTGTGTAATTTGTCAATATGATTCTTTGCTTCTGTCAACTCAAATTCCATTTTTTTCTTGATGTTTTCTAACCCCAAGATTTTCATGTTTGCTTGCATGAGTTCTTTATCCAACTATTTATTTTCTTTGATCTATTCTTCACAGGCTGTCTTGCTATCAATTAATTGTTCATTCAAATCTTCAATCTAATCCTTCAAAGATGTGTTTTCTTCATTCATCTTTTTGACCATTTTTCCTAAATAATTTGTTGAACAATCTTTCAAATCTTTTCTCATTTTCTTGATGAATACTTGTGAACCACTGACCTTCATTTTCAATTCTTCAATTTATTTTTCAGATCTGTCAAGATCTTCAAGAGCTACTTCAAGATTTTTCTTCATATGTTTCACTTCTGCTGTATCCATGATCTCCTCAAGTGATTAAACTTATCTTAGAGGACCAAAGCTCTGATACTAATTGTTAATAATGGGAACACTAAGAGGGGGGGGGGGGTGAATCAATGTTCTATAATTAATGTTTTTCTGGTTCTTGAAATTTAGCTCAATTACTTAAATACTAAAATGAATACTAAATTAAATAAAACAATCAACCATAACACATAACACAAGATATTATTATGGGGAAACCTTGGCCAGAGGAAAACCCCAGTGGGAATTAGTATCCATGAATAATTGTACTAATCTTATGAACATGTTAAAGTTCCTTTGCCCTGTTAGGAGAAGTCTTTACAATGTTGAGTACAATGACTCGATTAAGAGTCTTGATAGAACAAACCCTGTTAGGAGTGAATGGATCACTGTCAGAGCTCACTACTCAATGAAGAAGGCTACAACCTCCTAATTATAAAATACACACTATATCTAGAAGGGTGAATTGGAGTTTTGACACTATTATCTGATTAGTTCCTTTTGTGCGCTATTGCTCTAACTTATTTTAGAAATTTATATCATATTGACTTAACTCACATACTTTTTTCTCTTCTTTATATCTTCCATTCTCTTCTACATTTAAATACAAAAGCGCATGTCATATATATACATGTTGAATAGGTGCAACGAATACTAAATACTATGTCGGCCTAAAACCTAACACATACAACACTTCCACTTTAATTAGCTCAAGCGTGTTTACATACAATGATAATAACATGTTTAAATCACTATTACAATAGGTGCATAGCCTTTACAAAGTATAATGATATACGCTAATCAAAAAACTTTCTACCGGCTACATACTCTGTTCTATTTTGCCACTTAACTTCCAGTGTCACTTAGACTTGTTGTAACTTCTTGATACTATCATATCTGATCATGTGTTCTTAGAATTAGCATAATAGCATACTCAAAATCTTATATCCAAGGGCGCATACCAAAACTCGATCATACACATGTGCACTAATTCTCTGATCATTAGGTGCTTCACTGTCTGCACTATCTTCCATACTTAGCCTAAATATGATCTTCAAAGTTAGTGTGCTGAGTATCAAAACTTTATATGACTTTGTTTCCATAATGACAACACAAAACTAGTCATATATTCTTAGTAAAGTCAACTTGACAACATGTACTAATGCTACTTTTAGCATTAACCAGTGGAAGTTGTAATTGGTACAAGTGTGATGTTAGTGAACTACATTACATGTTTGTACCTAACTATCCATTGGAGAACTCTTTGGGAAAATAAATTCTATGTTAACCTATTTATTATTCACCTTGCATTTCAAAGAGTGCTTACAGGAGAAGAGAGTGATTATTCATTGTGATTTGATTATGTGAATTGTTTGAGCTAAATACTTACAAAGGATCAATCTAAAAATTTGAAAACCCTAGATAAGATATTGAGAAGAGAGGTGGACATTTGTGAAGATAATTTGTTTTCTTGAGATTTAGGGAAGAATCTTTACAGTGATATTATGGCATCATCAGTTGCCATGCCTAAGTTGATCGAGATAACAAACGAGGTAAAACCAAAAAATAAGTTATTCATGTTGAAAGCTACATAAGTAGATAAAATTGGTGACCTATCCCTAATTCCACCTCAAGTTTTACTAATTGAGGATGTGAGAACATTCATTCACTGAAACATTGTTGAATTAGGAGATGAGCATATGCAAGAAGAATACCTACCAATATTTGAGAATAAAGAACAAGAGGATGAGTTCAAACATATTCAGAAAAAGGAATTGACACATATTATATACCTACCAAAAATATTCAAGGAGGAATGGATTCGATATGTGATGAGTCGATTCTATGATGAATTCATCTAGCTAGAAAAAGGTCACAAAGAAATTGATTCATTTGATCGTAGGATTTTCAGTGGATAGGTAATCATGTACCCTAAGGGAAATATCAACACAAAAGGTGACAAAACTCATAAAATCAAAACAAGATCATCAGGAAATGAAAATAGATGACATTGAAGATCAATAGGTATGATTTATTCAATGGTTGTTGGATACAAAGTCTACCAATCTAGTCAATTAAACAATGTGGCATGCGGAACTATTCATGCCACATAAAAATTTGTGAAGGAAGACATTATATATGACCTAGAGGAGATGGTAAGAACTCATTTTCTATCTAATCTAAAGATGATCCAAACCAACAAGAAGAAAGATTTAAAATATGGATCACTATTGGTATGTATTTTTTTCTATGTTCAAAACGTATTTCTTGGTAAAGTCAATGTAACTTGGAAAACCGATAGGCCTACACTGCATTAGATTAATGAATACATTGGTGAACTAGGTGAAAACATAAATAATGTTATGTGGGGATACTTCAAATAATGTCAAGATAGAATGCATAAAATGTGTAGGATCCCACCTCATATAGTAGAGAAGTACACGGACACAATTTGTTTCCTAGTTGATACCGACACATGAAAAATTAAAGTAGTAGAATCAAGAGTCTCATGGATACCAGAAATGGGTTATGAAATAGATGAACACTTGTTAACCATACACATAGATGTATTATTACAATTATTGGTTAACAAGACTACTAAAAGATATGCGATATATGAAGAAGCATATAAAAGAATAACCATAGAAATAAAAAATCCTAGAGTGGAAAGGAAAGTGAAGAAAATAATATTTCAATTGGAGGAGAAATTTGGAAGAGGTGAAGGTAGTAGTTCCATTGTAGAAGAGAAGAAAATTCCTGAGTCCTATGCAAAGAGGAAGGAACAGAAGTCAGAAACTAAAACACTAGAACTACCATTGGTGGAGGAAGCCAAAATGGAATAAGTTGAGGGAGGTCAATCCTCTAACCAAAAGCCACCAGAGGCACCTCAACCTATAAAAACAAAAACATATGAGAAGAGAAAAACTAGAAGTCATACTAAGGCCTCTCCAAGAAAAAAAAAGAAAAAAGGAAACAAAAGGAAGGAGATGGTGAGAAAATAGATTTAGATAAGGAGATTATAGACTTAGGTAAGTATGAGAAAATAAACCCGTTTGATATTCCAAGGACTGCAATCAAAGTTGCACAAGTAATAAGAGAACATGTAATGATCAGAAATATTAGTAACTTTAAGTTTTCTAGGTTATCTAATGAAGATAAGAAAATAATTGAGGATGCAATTATATTTCATTTTCATAAGCTCATTAGAGTTCCAAAATAGCTTAAAGGTCACATACCTGATGAATTGTTTGAAGTGATCATTGTTAGATGGGAAGTTAAAGTCAAGGATGAAAATAAAGTAAGAGAAAGAACTCTTACTATAGTATGCCATATTTGACAGTAAAATAAGTGGATAAAGGACTTGAAAACTATAAAGGCAAATTCAATATTGGTAATAAGATAGGAAAATTATTAGTTGGAAAAGAGAAATAAGTTGAAGAAGAATCAATTGTGATTTGGAGAAGAATATTCAGCTTAGACCAACCAATGGAATAGGATACTACTAATACATCTCAAGGATATGACATATTTACTATGCACGAGTTAACAAGAAGTATGTTAGTAAGTGTTTCAAATGTTTCTATACATATAGACCTAACAAAGAATTTAATAGATATTGAGGATATTAATGACACACCTAATTTTCTGATGGTTGGAGATGAAGCTATTGGAGATGAAGATAAAGATAAACCACTCCAGTCACCAGTGGAAATAAATCCTATGGACACTAATAAGGATGTAGTTCATATCAAGGTAAACAAAGACGAGGAAGAAAAAAAGAACAAATAAAAAAAACAAGTTAATGAGACCTCAGATCAACCCAATAACACTGACAAAGAGGACACTCAATATAAACAAGATAAGCACCAATAGGGAAAATAACAAGAATAGGAAACTAATAAGGACACACAAGAAGATAATACCAAAAAAGGGAAACAAGGCACTCAAGATACTACCAATACACTACAATATCCCCTACCCCAATCAATACTCAAAATATTAATCTAGTTGAGACTAGGAAGATAGATGATAGATCATAAGTTGGAGAAGAAAATACTCAAAAGGATAGCACTCCCAGTGCTTCACAAACTACAACACAAGATACCAGTGACACAAGGAAAATCAAGAGAATGGAAGAAGAAGAAGAAGATGATGATGAAGAAGAAGAAGAGGAAGACAAAAATGATCCACAAATTTCAATTCTGAAGAAAGACTTCAATAAACTGAAACCAAAAAAGCAACCATAATTTTCAAAGAAGTTAGTAGAAAAGGTAGAAAAGAATAGACAAAAGAAGAAGAGATATAAGAAGAAAATTTTGAGAAAATAAATTTCTATTCTTTCTGAATTTATACCTGAAGTAAAGATTGATGAAGAAGAGTTGCAAATTGATCAACTTGAAACCTTAACTGATGCAATCACAATTTTAGATCATGACATGGAAGAAGAGATGACAATGAGGACATAGAAGAGGTTAGAACAAGAAATGATGGAGAAGTTGCTACAAAATATTGAACTTGAAAATGTTGTATTATTTCAACTACTCATAGAACTTAAGGAATCACTTGTTGGTTCTAGTAAAATATTCACCAAGATATCCATACTTACCAACTTCACACAAGACATAAAGATCAAGAAGGAAGAGTTAAAAAATGAGTTGGATACACTTGCAAATGAATTAGACCCCTTAAACAATTCAATGATGGATCATACTGCCAAACTAAAGGAATTGATATTCAAGGAAATGGAACTCAAAGATGAAGAGGACAACATAAGAATGACACTTCTAGAGTTATAGGGATTCCTAACTCTTCACATGGATATAATTCAAGCATACATCAAGAAGGTTGAATCATTGATAGGTACTTCTCAGATGATTATAATTGACAGTATGGAAGAACTGGCATATGGTTTCCATGGTCAACATATTGCATTGAAAATGCTAAAAGCGTCATGAGAGAACTCACTTGCTAGTGCTAAGGTACATTGCAAATTTGTATTTGATAAGATGTAAGTCACTCTTGTGAATAGAATTTTTCTTATAGTCTTTGGCATTGTTTCCAAAAAGGAGGAGCAATATATATAGAATATTGAGGAGTATAGAAGATGATTATCTAAGGGGAAGTATGTAGATTAGACATGGAGTATGTCAATTTTCATAATTTTTCCCCATCAATTCCAAAGGGGGATATTGTTGGCATATTCATGCAATAGATGACATTTATGATGTGTATGAAGGGCATGGTTTTCATTGCTGGAAAACCATTGAATCGGTGAAATCATTTTTGATAAGTATGTGAAGTTACACTGGCCAATAAATAGGTATAACCAACTAGTATGTAACATGATAATTGGTATTTAATGTGGTAATCAGTACACATGAAGATAACCGGTGAACATGACAACAGGTGAAGGTCATACAAGTAAAGGGAGCATATCAGTATAGGACAATCTATGAGACCACAAATTAGTATAGGTAAAAGTCAAAACACTATCAACCGATAAGTATAGTGAACATTTATAGACAAAGGTTATTATATAGTTTTTTCTTATTTAGGAAAATCGGTCACGATGATGGAAGATTCATTGAATCTGGACAACAAAGAAAATGTAGTCCATTGTTCGAGGAGTTGATTGAGTATATTTATAGGGAAGTGTGTATAGATCTTTTCATGATTCCAAGACATGTTTGACAAATAGTATTGAATGAATATCGCACATTGGGAATGACAACTTATGTTATGATTTGGATGATGCAGTAATGAGTTTTATGTTTTGATAAGTCAATTGAGATTGGAGAAACATGTTTGGAGGAAAATAAAAACTCTAATTAGGTTTTACACTTGGCGGTAGGGACTATAGATTAGGACAAAGTTGCAAGAAAGAAAAAATGAGTTGTTGTTGATTAATGAAGTTTCTTTTGTTATAAAAAGACGTTCAAAACTATTTGCAAAGATGTTATAGAGTTGATGTCACAAAAAGAACAAAGCATAAGGGATCTAATTAGAATTGAAGAGTGAAAATTACAAGTCATTTATTCCTTTTGCATTCCTTATAGTTTCAACAAGTAGTAAATCCCTTAACCAAGTAGTCTTTAGCAGGGCTTGATATGTAAATCCCTTAATAGGGTGAACATAGTAATAGTGGGATTAAATCATCTATCAAGGCAGTCTGCCATTGGACTATAGATACTTATAACAAGGTATCAGCCACTCCTAACAGGATGAGTCACCTAGAAAGTGACAAATTGTAAGCTCTTAACTAGGCACTCTTTTCTACTACAGTGAAAGGATTGTGGGTGTCATCTCCACTGAGTTTTTTCACTCTGACCAATGGTTTCCATGATAAAAATAAGTGTGTTATGTGTGTGCATGTATTGTTACTTTATTTTTTGCACTTTCACATTACAATTTTTGTTATATGCTTTATAGTTTAGAAGTTTCTTCTATTGCTATTTAAGGATATTAGTAAAAGATTAAAAGTTTTGGTAGTGATTCACCCCCCTCTCAATACCTATTATTTCCAAAAAAAATTGTGTATATACATCTCGCAACCACAACATCATTGGGAGAACTACTTGTATAATAAGATGAAGCTTGAAAGGAAAGAGAAATTTATTACATCAACATAACACTAGTACCATGATATGAGCTCAATTATACTATCACTGAGAAGGCATGCTTGGTCATAGTGTTCACATCTCAAAAGCTCAAAAATTATATGTTGTCTCATTCAGTGAAACTTATAAAAATAATTGATCCATTAAAGTATTTATTGAACAAAGCAACATTGACTGGTAGGTTAGCTAAGTGGTTAATGATATTGACTTAATTTGACATCGAGTATATAGACAAAAAGGCTATTAAGGGACAAGTGATAGCTGATCATTTGGTTGATGTACCACTACAATATAATGATCATTCTCACACAGGGAGTATTTCTTGCCAAAATAATGTTAATTTTCAAATATTAATATTCTTTTCTTGTCTATTATTTATCAAATTAATTTCAAGAAAAAGAGTGGGCAGAGGGAGTTGAACACTTGACCTCTCGACCCACCCTTTTTTCCTATCCTAACTACCAATCCTACCCTAACAGATTGTCCTATTGTATTCCTTGAGAGTATGGGTTGAGGAAAAGGGATAAATTCTAGATTATTTTCTTCCCTTTAGTAATTTAGGAATAAATTATTAGGGTAAGAAAATATATTTGAGTTTCTTTCGTATTATGTGTTTAAAAGATTTTACATTTTATTTTAGGTCTTCACTATGTAATTCTTTTTAGGGCTTATTTTTATTTAACTTAAGTTACTAAAGAGAAAATAACATCTCTTACTTTAATCTTTGGTAATTTTAAAATCAAATTATTAAGGTAGATTGGATTATATTTTACCTTATCGAATTTACATTTTTGACATCTCTCATTATTGCAAATACTAATTAGGTGATTTGAATATAATGCTCTTATTATTATCTTTTATTTTCATTTCATAAAGATGCATATTTAGGGCTTTATTTTAGAAAGTAAAATTATTTTGCCCTAAAAATTAAATGCATTTTTACAAAATGAGTTGTGAGATTTTATTTTATTTTTACATTAGAAATAATTTCTTGATATTAGGGTTGTTATTTTTTATCCACTTTCTAAAGTATTAATACCCTTACCCTATGAAAATTATTTTAAAATATTGTAATTTTAGGGTAACTGTTCCCCTTTTTCTAGGGTGAGTTATAATCTTTTGTACCCTAACATTTTAGAAATATTTCTATATGTAATTAATACTGTTTTATGTTTTTGAAATGGTATTTTGAAAAGTAAATACATTATTTTTAGAATTTGAAAGTAAAATTTAAAATTTAAAATATAAAATCATATTCCTATTTATGGATCTTAGGTTTTATATTAATTAATAAGGTTTTTTATATGTTTTGATAATTAAAAGTGGGCACATATGATTAATTGTTTAAACCTTATTGGTACTTTTACTTACATTATCATAAACATTTATATGCGTTATGTCATGATTTTACTAATGTTTTATTTTGATACATTATTAATTATTAAAAAAAAAAACCTTAAATAGGGATCATTTTGAAAGCTTAAAACATTATTAAATATAATGACCCTAAATTTAAAATTTATTGAAAGATTATCTAATATCGGATTTTTGTGTGTAGGAGTTAAACATGTGGATTATCAAGCAAAATACTTGAAGATGTGACAGAGCCTATTTGTAATATGGGAAATGTTTTTCCACAAAACCATTTGTATGGTTAAAATTGTAATTTTAGGGTTAGTTTTGGGGTTAGGTTTCTGTGAAAAGGTGTGTGTTTTCATGAGAAACCTTTGAATAGAATATTTATAATGAATCATTTGAAATCAAAAAACAACACGACACAAATTGGGAGAAAAACTCCAGCAACTACAGATTTTGAACCATCATATGCAAATTTCTCAAATGTCATATGATATAAGTTGTTTCATGCTTATTTGAGTTATATGTTATTTATTTTCAGCTATTTTTTCAGATACTTTGTGTATTAGGGTGTTCCACTGTGTTCTATTCCCTAAATATTGCAATTCAAAGTTAATATATACAACTCGAGTATCAATTGTATGGTATGTTAACCTGCCATTGTTCTTATTGGTCTCTTAATTTGAGTTAAATTCGATAGGATTAGTTGTGTGAATTGATTCGAATTGTGAATCAAGCAGAAGCCTGTGGAATGATAGTCTTGCTTTATTAAAAGTAAGTTTTCTTAAAATTGTCTCTGATTATACGTAGGATTGGAAATGTCTGACTCTATAACCCAAATTTTCATTAGGAATTGATCTTATTTCATTTGAGAATTTTTATTTGGTTCTTCTTTGTAGTTATAAATAAATTTGATTACTTTCTTTAAAGCATTTGCAATTAGGTTTTAGTGATAGTTCAACTTTTGTTTAGATTTCATAGAATACAACTATCAGGAGATTATATCATTTTCCTCCAAATATCATTTACCCCTTTGGAAGGAATTCCATTTGTCTGTGAGTGCATTTGTACAACATAGGGAACTTGTAAATTTAGGTCTACCAACCTTGGCTCGATCAAGCCAGAATTGCAGAGGCACTAGTGTGTGCTTGTTAGTTGGCCAAAAATGGCCATCATTTTTGAGCACCAACAAATTGGTGACTCTGGTGGGGACACTATTAGTAAAAAACATTTTTAGAATCTTTGGTTACTATTATAAAGACTCTACTAGGATAAAGGACTCATAATAGTTATATATTTTGCACAGAAGTGTGGTGGTGACTCTACAATTAAGTTTTAGTGAAGTGTGATAAAACTAATGTGGGGAAAAAGATCTTTACACAAAGAAACAAACAACCATATTGAATTGGATTTCAAGAATCAACCAAGGAAAATAAAAAATCTTGATATGGAGATGTCACATATTGGTTCTAAACAATCCCTGGATGAACAATATGAGAACGAAGATCCTCAACATAGTGGGAGTAGTCAGAGCAATGATTAAAATAATAGAAATCCTTTTTATTCAAACATAAATCAATGCAATTACCAAAATGAGGAAGAAGATGATGAGGTTGATATTCAGATACAACAAGCAATCAGAAAATTTACTGAACTTATCCCTGATAAGAAGAGATTCATGAAGAATTTTAGGAAACAACCAATTGATATTTTGGAACGTTTTGGATTGTAGAGAGATGACATCATTACTACTTTAGAGAGTATAAGAGGATTAGAGAAAGTTAATGAAGGAGAAGGAGTCAAGAGAGGAGAAATAAATCAAAATGTCAGAGCATTAAAGTATACCCCCCACATAAGAAAGATGCTGAGTGTATTTTCAATGATTATAATAATCCATTGTTTGAGGAGAATGTTGAAACAAGTTTAAATAGGCAACAAAAGAATAGTGATGTAGATCATTGGAATCATAAAAAGGGCCTTAGTTTGGAGCAGCAAAATTGTTTCAACCAATATGGAAGAATCACATGGCCATATGAAGAGGCCCCTCACATGCAAAAACCTAAACATGCACAAGGCATAAGCAATATGGACATCCAACGTACTGGTAATGAGAAGAGAAACAAACCTTTGCAAGAGTATCATCATGGGTATGGTGTGCATAATGGGGGAAAACATCGCCAAAAAATTAATACCCAGCATGTTGATATTCCCATGTAAAAGGAAGGAAGTTGTAGACGTTTGGAAGCATCATTAAATGAATTGCCTGGGAGAGATAATTTATACTTAATTTACAAGAAGCAAAACAATAGTATGTGTGGCCAACATATTAGTAATGACTTACAAAATAAAATTGCTCAAGAGTATTCTCCGAAGCCTCCCAGTTTATATGTGCAAGGCATTCACAGTAAGAATGCACCTTTCAATGGTATTGACCAAAGAGGCAAACCTGCACAAGAATATATACATACATTGGGCTTACAAAATGAGAATATGCGTTATGTAAATAAGAATTCCAACACTAGATATAATGATATGCAAGACATAAATAGTGGTGTATTTCAACACACACACAAAGCAGGATATAAAATGGATCCACAACAACTTAAATGGAATGATGATATTTATAATACAAATAAAATGCCAGAAAAAATTGGGAAACTTGCGTGTGCAGGGAGAAGATGGTTTTTGTAATATCCCAAAAATGGGCTATAGGTTCATTAACCTCTTACATCTTCAAATCAAACAAAATAGACATCATAAGTCCTAACCCAAGGCACATCTGCACATCAAATCATCCAAAATTTAATTTATTATCCTAAATTTTGCATCGGAGAATATTCCTTGAATATTCCTTATTTATCCTAATTAAGTTTGATTTAATAATTATTTGGCGACAAATCTTATTTATCCTAAATTTTGATTAATTGAATATTTTAAATATTTAATTAATTAGATTTAATACTGCCACTTAATTATTTAATTAAATTTAATTCTATTTATTCCTAAATTGTATTATTTCATTTTGACAATAAATATAAAATCTCATGACTAATTAATTAATGTTAGTTGTCCATTTTTAATAATATAGTTTTAAAATAAAATTTGATTTAATAATTGATTAACCCATAAATTGATTTTTTTAATTCAAAAATTAGTTAAGTTGAGAATAAATCACTTTTATTTTAAATTAATTTATAATTAAATCATGCACAATCAGAAAAGCAGACAACTAGAAATTAATGATCAATTTTAAATTTAAACTCAACATCTGATGATGAGTTGAAATTTGATCTAAACTCTATTTTGAGTTAAACACTGCTTTTGCATGATTTTTGTGAGTTAATTATCTCTGATTTCTTGATAACTCAAAAATCAACCTGAGTTTATCAAGAGTGATTTATGGCTTTTCTCAATGCATCCTCAAGCCTTGGATTTCTATAAAATCAAGGCTCAACTCTTCATAATTATCAACACTCGAATTTGCACAATTACTCTGGCAAATTGGCGATTGAAGGATTAAACACTTGCAACAGGCAATTTGTGAGATCTTTCATTGTTGATCATAGTTTTTGCATAGTTTTCATATCATAGTATTTATTCATTCATATCATTCTTAGATTAAATCTGCATTCAATTTCATTCATCTAGCTTAGATTCATACAATTTTTCATATTATTGCACGGAAAATACAAAAATATAGATTAATCGGCATCCATATAGTTTTTCATTCTTTTGCATTCAAATCCTTCGTTTAGGTGTTGCATTGTCACTAATCTTGATTTCAATATGAGAACATCATACTCGCACCTACTAGAAGGCAGTAAATTGCCTAGTTAGCTTAGTTTCATTTATTTACAGATTTTGATTTTGCTAACCTCTAATGTTTTACTGAAGTGTCGTGTCCGTAGCTAGGTACAATTTTCACACACATTTTTGGCACCCACCGTGGGGCCTTGAAACAGGTTTCCATTTCTTCTATATCAATTTCTATCATTTTTCTTTCATTTTCTGGTCAATTCTACAATTTTATTCTCTGTCTGTACATTTTTTGTACGACTTTTGTCAGAAAGTCATACCAGAAGCTACTGGTTGTCGTACGATAGTTGAGGATTTTGAGGCTCGTATCATAACCTACAAATTTTCATTTGGAAACTCCTTTGTCATTTGAACAAATACCCACTGTCACACAAGTTTCCAAACAGTCATAGCAGAGGTGACCCACTGTCATATGGGATTTGGATTGTCGTATGAAAGATAACCCATTGTCGTATGAGTTTTGATACTAGTGTTCCATTGTTGTTTCAGATTTTGGGTAGTTTGTCAGATTTGATTTTTAGATTTGAACTAACAACTAAACTTAACAATTGAATTCTTCTATTTCTAATTGATCTTTGCTGATTTTGATTGGGAAAAGCACAACTAAATTGCTAAAATAGGTAAAATCTACTAAGCGTGTTGCAAGGAATTTAGGTATTCTTCTTAGTCTAATAACACTTTGATTTGGACATAAAATGAACTCTCACGTGTCAAGCTTGTGTGACTTTTCTTGCTTTCATATCACAGACTTCATTTTTGGGCTATAAAACGAACATAGATTTACTTTATGCATATCTTTTACACATAGTAAATAGGCCCTATGAACACTATTTGTGGATGATCTTGAGAGAGTGGGCTTCTTTCACTTGTTCACACATGTGAAGCTCTTCTTGACGAAGGATCCCCTTGTAGGTAGGGAGGATATTGAGATTGTCTTGCGTTCTACTAGATTTTTGAGTCTTCAACTTTTGATCGATACATTCTCTCTCCAGAGAGACTGATAGACCATGAGCGGTTGACATCATAGATCTTTGTGAGATAATTTTAGTCTTAGAATGTCAAATTAATCTATCTTCTTTGTTTTGGTGAAGTGAAGAGGCTAGGGGATTATGCTCTACTTCCTTTTTGGATAGTACTAGAAACCCAGATCCTTGAATCTGATCTAGTCCCCCTATGGTATCTTTTGTGAGTCACCTTTAGAGAGGGTTAACCATAGTGGACATTCCCTTAATTGGGTCAACCATGTGGACAGAACCTTAAGTGGTAATAGCCATTTTTGTCATGGTAGCTGTCGCCACTATATAAATGTCCTTGTGGAGGAAATCTTCATAGGTGTGGTCTCTTGTTGGGCTGTCAAATCTCCCTAGCAGCTCTTGATTGATTAAATTCTCTGACTATGTCAAAACCCTAGTGTGCCTGGATTTGAGTTCACCCTCTTGAGATCACAAAAGTTGTAGAGTCATACCATTACTACAAACCTTAGCAAGGCCAATTTTTTATTTTTTAGGAATATGTGCATTATTGAAAAACTTTTTGGAACATACACAAATAGCACTCCTAGGGATTAGCACATTAAGTCACTATTGCTTGTTCATGCGCAAGGTTGCTTTTTCCCTTGTTCATTGTTTCCAGATAATTGGTTGCTTCCCTTGCTTACTATTTTGTGTGCTTGATAGCTACTTGGCTATTTGAGATAGACTATTACACAGATCTTCAAAATTGGACAGAAAACTTTGCCAATAATATGAAACTGAAAGCCTAAAAATTACAAAATTTGAAGCAAAATTTCTCTCTGGATTCAAAAGTCATCCCACAACCTTAGATTGTCATATGAGTCTAGCAAAAGTCATTTCATAACCCTTGTATTGTCATATGGGAGTCAGTATTATGTCATACAAGTGTTGTCACTAGAAATCAAAAGAACATTATCCCTGGCAGAAATTGTCATATGAGTCTTGTCAATTATCATTTGAGAGCATACCCAGTGTCATACGAGTCTATAGAAACTCATTTGAGAATTTTCAAAAAGTTGTCAGAGACTTGTCAAATTTGCCAGGAATCCAATTTTTAAAGCCTATTTCTAGATTCTGTCAAAACATTCACTATGTCAGGAACAGAGCAAAAATTAGAAAGAATTCGATCATTTACCTAAAGTGGTCTCTTGAGTCTGATTTAGCCTTTTGATTTATCAATTTGAGTCTTTTTCATCTTGTGTCAAAACCTTGTCAAAATTATCTTCAAATTCAGTCTTCATACAAAATGGCTAAGTGTTGTGAGCTCGTGTCCACCATCTTTTGGGCATCTACCCATACTACTAGGGCAAAATATCCTTCATTTACATCCAATCTAATTTTCAATCAATTCAATCTTGACAAGGTTGCGTCATTTGATCTTCTTGAATCAAGTCATTCTTCAGTTGTCTTCATCCTGCTCTCTTGCTTCACCCAAGGTTAATGGTGGAAACTAGAGCTTCATCACACAAGAAATCCAGAGAAGCACCTCATACCTTACCTTTGTCTACTCATGTGGGTCCAACCTTTGACAAAATCTACAATTCAGGTCTTTATGATGATGATGGTCTTGGCAATCTTCGATTAAAAAATAGTTACATACCCCCTCCTCTATCAATCCAAGGAGTCAATCAATAATCTCTACATCAATCTATCCCAGGGAGTCTTAAAAATCCTAACATGTCTCAAGGAGGGACACATCACGGGTCTCAAAGGCATCACTCTCAACATGGTGTGGATCAAGAACCCACACCTTCTAAAATTGCTCGATATCAAAATGATGATGACTTCAAGAAAATGATGAGGCATTTCTTGAAGGAAGACAAAGAAACATACTTGCTAGAGTTATCTCATCAAGGGGCTAAAATTCCTCCCAACTTTAATGTTGAAGATATCATTATGCATGAGGAAGAAACTCCAGTCACCACTATGATGAAATAGATGCATACCATGCAAGTCAAGCTTAACAAACTTGAAAAAGAAAAAGAACCTAAGCAGTTCTCCATGGAAGCTCTATGTCCTTTTCCATTTGATAAAGACTTGTACATGCCACCATTCACTAAGCGAATGGAGATGCCTAAATATGATAAGTATGATGGAAAATATGATCCTTAAGATGATGTCAGAGAATTTTTTACTCAATCTATGGAGTTCATGCACAAACCAACCTACTTAATGCATCTTTTCCCTCAATCTCTGGGAGGGTCAACTATTCATTGGTTCTAAAAAATGCCCCCTACTATCAAAAATTTTGAGTTAATAAAATTGTTCTATCAACAATACTCCTACATCATCCAACATTTGGTCACTATGATCGACATCTGCAATCTGAAACAGAACTCAGGAGAACCATTCCTGACTTTTCTCAAATGATGGAGGAATTTTTTTTCTCTATATGCTAGACCCATTCTAGAAATTGAGAAGTTGGAAATATTCATCAGCAATCTTGTTCCAGAACTTAACTACCATTTACAAATGTAGAATCATACATCCTTTGATAAGATGGTAGAAAATGCTATCAAAATTGAGAAAGTACTTTTACAAAACAGAGACATATCACTTCAAAAGGACAAGTATGAATCTGGATCTAATTCTAAAGACAAAGGAAAAATTGGAACAAGAATAAGGGCATCGTCACAGATGGCATTATTGATAATATCCATGCCCCATCTAAGGCACCCGCTTTCAATCTCACTATTGGCACCCAGGCCATCAAAGCTTCTGTAGCTAAGGCAATAGAGTCAAACAAGAAGTCATTTGAGTATAAACCTTGGGCTATGGATCCTAAACATAAGTTTACTCCTCTTGGGGTGTCCTTGGAATCTACCATGAAAACTCTGTTGGCTAACAACATCATCTTCTTGCCTGAGATCCGACCATTTGATCCTGAACCTAAACCAAAATGGTGGAAAGAGACCAATTTTTGTGACTTCCATCGTATTAAGGGTCATAAAACCAATAAATGTGTATGCTTGAAACACATCATATAAGAAAAAATTGATAATGGAGAAATCATGATTGACAATCATAAAAGCAATAATGATCATACAACATTCACAGAACCATTTTTAAAACATGGTAAAGAAGATTCTTCTTCTCAGCCTAATATGGGAGCTAAAGTCAATTATGCCTACTCTAGAAATAATGTTGTCATCAATATGGTTGAACCATGCCTATCTGAGCATTGCAATTTCATCAAAATTGTAAGAAAAGATAGAGAAAATCAATCAGCGAATGCAGTTACTCGATCACAAGCTCAGACACATCTGCAAGGACAAATCCCAGATTCATCCAATGTCCCTAAGATACCTTTCAATATTTCATCTACTTCTAAATAGAAGGTTGCCTCTAAATCTTCAAATCCTAAAGACATGAGACCAACATCATATAGTATTGTCCAACAACTCTAGCATACCAATGCCAAAATCTCCATATTTGAGTTTCTTCAAATATCTCCAGCTCATAGAGCCATTCTAGACAAAGCTCTGCTTGGATCCAATGTTTTTGACAACCTTGATTTAGACTTATTCCAAGCTATGGTTGGTCATCTCACATCTCCATAGTATATCTCCTTTTCAGAGGAAGATGATAATTCCTTGAGTCATCCACATAACCAGCCCTTGCACATTGAAGTCTTGATCCAAAACCATCATGTCAAACACCTATTGATAGATGGAGGTGCCGATCTCAACATTTGTTCTTACAACTTGATCACACAATTGGGATTCTCTGAAGCTACCATTGATCCTAAGAAGAATATAACTATCAAAGCATATGATGAACAAGAAACATCCTCCAAGGGAACTATTGGCTTACCTATCAAAATAGGACTCATTATCAGAGACACCATATGTCAAGTTATTGATCTACCTTTGGCTTACAACATCCTTCTAGGAATACCCTCGATACATGAAATGAGAGCTATTCCTTCCACATACCATCAATGTGTGAAATTTCCTTATGAAGGAGTAGAGGTGATGATTCCAGTGGACCTATTCACAACTTGCAATGCATTGAAAGAAAGTGTTGATAAACTTGTTCCTAATAACAGAGAATCTTCCACTAAGCAGATAGACATTGCTTCAACATCTAAAAAGGAAGACATTGCTAAAGAATTCAAAATCAAAGATAATGGTATGGGAGAATACACAATGGAACCTATTTTATCTCTCACATCTCTCCCATTGTCCCCTAAATATTATGGACAACCATCTGACAAAGTGAAACCTATAGCTAAAGAGTCCCAAGTCATATGCAATGGAAGCTTTGTCATAGAACAAGTATCTAAACAAGATTTTGAGGAAGATGAAGCTATGCTTGCATGGTTATACAAGGATGAGCCTCAATCCCAATTAGTCCAGAAATGTGACTCCACTTCAAGAAAAATTCCTCAGAAGTCATATGGACCAGGGGACAAATTGATCACAAAAATGGGATATACTGGAAAAGGACCTCTAGGACTACAAGGTAAGGGTCTTCTATCACCTCTTGACCACCATGGTTGAACCAACAAGAATACAACAAGTCTAGGATGTAAGAAGAATCCTTTCTATCTTAGCAAGAACTCCCCACATGTCTTATAACAGATTGAGCCATCCACAACAAATCAACTAAAGGAAGAAACAACTGAACAATCTGATAGTGATGATTCAGACACCACTGAAGAGCTCATTCCTTATGAGTGTTTTCCTAAAGAAATAAAAGACCTCCTTGAAGTTGAAGATGATCCAGTAAAAAGAATCAATATAGTAGAAACACAAGAACCTACTATAGAACAAGAGACAGTTGCACCACAAGAACCAAATGATCTCAAAGGCAATCAAATAGACAAAGAAGAAGGTGGTAGTTATTCTGAAATAGATTCCCATGAGTATGAATTCAAATCAGAATCTAAGGGTAACCCTTCTTGGGGTATTCATCTTGACTTTATAAACATTCTCAGATTTCCTAGAGGCATAGATGAGGAATCAAATGACTATGAATGGGGAGCCATTCTAGAGGAAGATGAGCTTATCATAGAAAAACATATTGATGTTGTTCACCAATATGCACCTAAACCCAATGTAAGTCTAGAGAAAAATAATGAACTTAATGAGTCTGATCCACCGATGGTTGAAGTGGACTCCCACAATGACATTGAGCCTATTCAAAAATTGAACGTTTTGAGTTGTAATATCACCTTCAAACTTGAGAGTCAGGTTAGGACCAATGATGACATATCCATATCTGTAAACACTATTTCCCAATCTTTCACCACCTTGACTATCCAACATCCCTAACTTCTTGACCAAACCTCCATGAATCCAAGCCAAGGTATCTATACCTTTCCAAATGACTATGCCCTTTCTTGCTACCTCAATCCAATTGAGCCTATGATGACTTCAATAAGTGAGCCAAGCATTAGCATGATAGAGTTAGACATCAAGTATCTTAGTCAAAAGAATAAGAATAAAAATAAAAAGAAAAGGAGTTCTGAGGGTGAAAACCACTTTGTGGCAGTCTCAGAACCTACAAAAGTAAAAATAAAAGACATATCCAAAGGTGAAAACCTCTCTGAGGCACCTAAGGATGAGATATTTGATGTCCTTCCAAGTCATTTATAGGACAAATTTCCAGTTCTAATAGAGCCCACTCAATCTATCAACAAGGGAATAACAGAAGAACCACAGTTGATCCATGTAGCACAATCCTTATCAGAAGAAGAAAAGAAAAAATTTACCACATTCTTAACAAAAAAGAAGATCAACTTTGCATGGAAATATTTAGATATGCCAGGGTTGGATCTTGATCTTATAATGCACCATTTATCTATAGCTCTAGGGGTCAAACTTGTTAAGCAAAAATTGAGAATGATGCATCCACATGTTGCACTCTAGGTCAAAGTTGAATTAGAGAAACTACTAAAATCTAGATTCATCCATGTTATTGACTATGCTGAATGGATCTCTAATATTGTACATGTTCCTAAACTAGATAAATCAATTAGAGTGTGCACAAATTTCAGAGATGTAAACAAAGCATGCCCTAAGGATGATTTTCCATTACCTAATATTGATATGATAGTGGACATGACTGTGAGCTTTGAGATGTATTCTTTGATGGATGGTTTTTTTGGATACAACCAAATAAAAATTTCTCCAGAAGATCAATAGAAAATTGCCTTCACATGTGCATGGGGTACCTTCTATTGGAATATCATGCCATTTGGGCTTAAGAATGTTGGTGCTACATATCAACGAGCTATGAAATCTATCTTTCATGACATGATGCATCAAAGTATGGAGGATTATGTTGATGATACTTTAGCAAAATCTATGATAAGATCTAAACATCTAAATGATTTGAGCAAAATACTAGATCGAATGGAGAAGTTTAGTCTTAGGCTAAACCCTAAGAAGTGTGCTTTTGGTGTCACTTCTGGAAAGCTCTTAGGCTACATTATTTCAAAGAAAGGTATTGAAGTTGATCCAGCTAAGGTCAAAGCTATGATGGAGATGCAACCTCCCAAGAATATCAATCAAATGAGAACATTACAAGGGAGACTACAATCTATTAGATGCTTCATATCTCAGCTAGCAGACATATCACAACCTTTCACAAAGACATTACGTAAAGGTGTGACCTTTGCATGGAATGAGGAATGTGAAAAGAAATTTAACCATATCAAGAAATATCTATCAAATCCTCCTATTTTGATGCCTCCTATACAAGGGAAGTCATTTATCTTATATGTCTCCACCACAGATACATCACTGGGGGCATTACTTGCACAACATGATGAGAACAAGAAGGAAAGAGCTATATACTATATCAGTAAAACATTGGTAGCATATGAGAAGAACTATTGAATGATTGAGAAAGCTTGTCTAGCTATGATCTTTTCATCATAGAAACTGAGACACTACATGTTAGCTCATACCACACATTTGGTAGCTAAGATTGCTCCACTAAAGTACCTCCTAAGCAAAGCTTCCCTCATAGGCAGGTTAGCTAAATGGGTGATGCTATTAAGAGAATTTGACATCGTATATGTTGAAAGAAAAGCTATCAAGGGCCAAGTAATTGTAGATCAACTGGCTAACGCACCTTTGTTTGATGATACACCAATGCAAATGGAATTCCTAGATTCCTCTATCATGAATCTTTCTTCTAGAGCATGAAAGTTATTCTTTAATGGCTCCTATACATAGAATGGATTTGGAGCAGGCATATTGTTTATCACTCCTCAAGGATACTCAATCCCTAAAGAATTCAGAATCAAGTTTCCTTGCACAAACAATATTTCTGAATACGAAGCCCTTCTTAACGGCATGAAAATAGCAATTGAATGGAGGGTAACGAAACTACACATTCATGGAGACTCACAACTTGTAATACACCAAGTCAATGATGTATATCAAATGAAAGATGGAAAGCTAATCCCATACAAGAGAATGGTAGATGATCTAAAGAAATATTTCATATCTATCACCTTTGAAAAAATTCCTAGAATGGAGAACAAGGCTGCTGATACCATGGCAACGCTCTCTACTTTATTACAGCAGCCCGAACATGAGCTATGCTATGAGTTCCTGGTGGAAGCACTATCTTATCCCGCATATGATTCCCTTGAAACTTGCATGATCTACACTATTGTTGGTCATGATTCATCCAGATACAAAAACCTTTTCTCCTATCTTCAAGATCAAATCATTCCCAATACCTTCAACCACCATGAGAAATGATACCTTATCCGAATTGCATCCCGGTATGTCATCATTAGTCATGATCTATACAAATGAGGTCTAGATGGTACACTCCTTAAATGTTTATAACAAGAAGAGCCTCAATGTGAATTAGAGGAAGTCCACGAAGGTATATGTGGCTCACATTTGAATGGTTTAACACTAGCTCAAAAACTTATTAGGGCTGGGTACTATTGGCTTGAAATGGAAAAAGAGGCTATCAAGTTTGCTAAGAACTGTCAAAAGTGCCAAGTACCTAGTAACTTAATTCATGCACCAAGGAGAGATATAATTCCCTTTACTACACAATGGCCTTTTCACCAATGGGCATTTGATCTTATAGGAGCCATACATCCTCATTCTTCTAATGGACATACCCATATTATTACAGCTACAAACTATTTTAGAAAATGGGTAGAAGCAGTCCCTTTGACTCAAGCAACCAGAAAACAAATTTCAATGTTCATCTTGAACTACATCATATGTTGGTATGGTACTCCACATTCTATAGTCATAGATAATGGTGGACAATTCAAGAACAGAGACTTAGATGATCTATGTGCCAAATTCAAGATTACACAACATTGGTCATCAATCTACTATCCTCAAGGGAATGGACAAGCATAGGCTTCAAACAAGAATTTATTGAAAATATTGTATCGCACAGTTAATAAAATAGGAAGAGACAAGCATCTCATGATCAATCTAGCTCTCTGGGCCTACAGAACAAGTATCAGAACACCCACTAGGGCTACACCATTCACTTTAGTTTATGGGTCTAAAGCGGTACTACCTATTGAGTTTGAAATCCCATCACTAAGAATCAGAATGCATGGTCTAGTAACTGATGATGACTATAGAGTGTCTAGGTTGCAAGAACTTGTACTAGATGAGCATAGACAAGCATCGTATGATCATCTTAGAGTATATCAAAAAATAATGTCTAGAGGTTACAACAAGAAAGTTAGACACAAAGAATTTCAGGTTGGCGATCTAGTCTTGAGAGAGAATCCTAAAAATCAATCACATAGAGAGCGCAAGGGGAAGTTTGAACCCAACTAACTGGGTCCCTTTTTAATCACTACCACTTTTAGCTCTGGATCCTATCAACTCTCAACGACTGAAGGAGAACAACTCTAATAACCAATCAACGTTCTCCATCTGAAGAAATTATATGCCTAAGGCATTCAATATTCAAAAATGTCCTAAAAAAAATCATAAAAATCATAAAAAGTCCTAAAAAAATTATCATCCTCATGAAAACCTAGCAAATAGGCACCTTGATGTATCACAAAAAAATAAAAAAGTACAAAAAATTTTAAAAAATGAAAAATATAAAAAAATGAGAAAAAGAAAAAGTGCCTTGGTGAAAACCTAGAAATAGGCACCTTGGTAGCAAAAATAGAATCTCTACCAAGATGCTTAGAACCTAGAAAATAGGTGCCACTTGTTTCAAAATGCTCCATCTATTAGCGCAATCTTGGTCTTTCCCAACTTTCAGTCTTGCTTTAGTTTGTACATACCTCCCGGTTTGTTTTTGCATTCCTATTTTCAATAAAGTCAGTCTGTACACCAATCAGCTCAAACATATGTATCCTATCAATGTTCAAACTTGGGGGCAATCAAAGTCATATCCTATAGTCCTTAGTATCTCAGATGAGTCATATCCAGTCAAAGTCCTTTGAAGCTACATCTGAGTCAGTCTGTCTATCTCCTCTCCAGAAAGGATTTTGCATCTACAACAACGGAATCAAACATCAACACAAACTGAAAACAATCTATGCTTTTACATGCTTTTATCTCCTTGTATACTTACTGATTCACATTGATATTTTTGCATATTGTGTCCCTTTGAGATCTTTGATGATGTCCTTTATAGGATTTAGAGAGTGATGACTGGGGGCATAATATTTTCTTTGTCTTCTGCTTGTAAGTGAAAATCTAACAACTTTGGAAATTCTAGATTGAAATGGTGTTCGTCTATAAGAGCCCCTATCTTGTATTGGATGGCCATGCGTACCTCGCCCATTGAGTGAAACATGATCTTACCTAAGGATGTGAATGATAAAGGGTCACTACGGGTAATTCACACCAGATTTAGGATGATCTCTTGACTGCTTGACGTGTTTGTTCCACAAGGTGTATTCTAGTCATCACGACGTCTATGTTTTGATGCTTATACAAATTGCTATATCAAAATGGACATGATATTTAGGTCATCCTAGCATTTGTGCCTTGGTGCTTATATCTAATCTGACATTCTGAAAACAAAATCAATATTCATGTCTATAGTTTCATAACTAGTGGGTGTTGTATTGATTTATCCGGGTACCTAAAAAAAAATAATGATGACAATAAATCGACCCATGATCAGTGACTAGGTCCTAGGTCTTAGGTTTGCATTTCATTTCGCATGCCATTTTGCACTTTGCATGATTGCATGATCTCACAAATTGTTGAAGACACTTAACATGCTTAACAGGAGGTTATGATACGATAATCTACAGGAAATTGAAAAGTTGTACGAGTCACAGAAGATAGTCATACAAGTTTCCATGCATGCAAGAATTGAAAATTCAAAACGTACGAAAAACAAACTAAAAATGCTACAAACATGTAAAAATGGAATTTACAAAGAGGCACAGAGGTCCACTTACCGGATGTCCATACTATAGAGGTCTCTGATGCTGTCGACTGTGCTTTAAATGGTGGGAAGAGACAAGTACCTTCATCTTGTCCATTTTCTCACTTAGAGGGCTCCACAAAGGTTTCAAAAGTCAAAAGTGAATAATGAATTGAAAATGACCCTTTTGGCCCTTATATAGCTTTTTGACCTAATTTTCAAAAGTGCTCCGTTTTCCACAAAAATTGCACCCTTGGCTAATTTTGACATTCTGAACCCATTTTCGGGATCAAAATCAAAACCTGAGATCATTTATATTGTCAACATAGAGATTTAAAATTTTCAGACCCAGGACGACCGACTGCTTGCATAATCGACCTTCAATCATCACAGAAATCTATTTTTCAGATTAACTAATTATCTTACATCAAACTATCAAAATTTTGCCATGGTCAACTCATGATCAAACCTAGTCAAACTTGATCTTCAAGAGCTCCAAATGATGCAGAATGCATTCTCGAACGTGTATAACCACTTCTCAAATCAATTAACATGCTTCTAAACCATTCAACGCTGACTTTTCTTGTCAAATTTTGATTTTCATCCCAAAGGGGGCATGGTATTTCACATCAATCAAATCTTTCCTTAGTGATCAAGACAACAACCACGTCTAGTTACTGATTCATCAAAAGTCCTCGTCGCTTGGGGAAAATCTATCATTTCTTGGGGCATATCGATCCATATCAATCTGGTATCCTAAATCTATCTTGTAAACTGTATCAGCTTTTCGTAACCATTGGTTCATTGGTGTTATTTCCTTGGTTCTTCGTAACTGAAGGATTCAGATGTGATACCAATATTGATTCATTTGGACAATCAGGTTTGGAATTAGGTCACTCACTTCTTCGTAATCATAAGGATCAGAATCAAGCATTTTGATAATTTTTCATAATCACTGGTTCATTGTTGCTATAGTTAACATTATCTTTGGTCAATCAGGACCTAAATCTTACATCTTCAAATCTTTCAATCGGTTTCTATCTCGGAATTGGTTCATCTTTTAAATCAGTTTCAGTATCATACATAGACTATTCTTTGAACCACTACACTTCACACAGTGATTCAAAGAGGGGAAAAATGTAATACCCCAAAAATGGGCTATAGGTTCATTAACCTCTTATATCTTCAAATCAAATGAAATCGACATCAAAAGTCCTAACATAAGGCACATCTGCACATCAAATCATCAAAAATTTAATTGATTATCCTAAATTCTGCATCGAAGAATATTCCTTTAATATTCCTTATTTATCCTAATTAAGTTTGATTTAATAATTATTTGGCGATAAATCTTATTTATCCTAAAGTTTGATTAATTGAATATTCTGAATATTTAATTAATTAGATTTAATACTACCACTTAATTATTTAATTAAATTTAATTCTATTTATTCCTAAATTATACTATTTCATTTTGACAATAAATATAAAATCTCATGACTAATTGATTAAATTCTTATTTAATTAATTAATGTCAGTTGTCAATTTTTAATAATATAGTTTTAGATAAAATTTGATTTAATAATTGATTAACCCATAAATCGATTGTTTTAATTCAAAAATTAGTTTAAGTTGAGAATAAATCACTTTATTTTTAAATTAATTTATAATTAAATCATGCACAATCAGAAAAGTAGGCAACTAGAAATTAACAAACAATTTTAAATTTAAACTCAACATCTGATGATGAGTTGAAATTTGATCTAAACTCTATTTTGAGTTAAACACTACTTTTGCATGATTTTTGTGAGTTAATTATCTCTGATTGCTTGATAACTCAAAAATCAACCTGAGTTTATCAAGAGTGATTTATGGCTTTTCTCAATGCATCCTCAAGCCCTAGATTTCTATAAAATCAAGGCTCAACTCTTCATAATTATCAAGACTTGAATTTGCACAATTACTTTGGCAAATTGGTGATTGAAGGATTAAACACTTGTGACAGGCGATTTGTGAGATCTTTCATTGTTGATCATAGTTTTTGTATAGCTTTCATATCATAGCATTTATTCATTCATATCATTCTCAGATTAAATCTGCATTCAATTTCATTCATCTAGCTTAGATTCATACAATTTTTCATATTATTGCATAGAAAATACAAAAATATAAATTAATCGACATCCATATAGTTTTTCATTCTTTTGCATTCAAATCCTTCGTTTAGGTGTTGCATTGTCACTGATCTTGATTTCAATCTGAGAAAATCATACTCGTACCTACTAGAAGGTAGTAAATCACCCGGTTAGCTTAGTTTCATTTATTTGCAAATTTTGATTTTGCTAACCTCTAATGTTTTACTGAAGTGTTGTGTCCGCGGCTAGGTACAATTTTCACACACACAGTTTTCCGTTGCAACTAGATGAAGGTATATGTGACCAATACGTTGCTATCGGGAAGCAATTCATAAGCATCCAGCCTCACGAGGTGGGTCACATGCTAAATCAACAACACGTGAGAAGTTTCTAGAATGAACATGCCTTTGCAGGTTCTGGCTTGCAGCCAGATGGAGGGAAACATAGCTTGCATGAGCACATCAGTATTGGAATGAAACTTGTAAATGAACATTTACATAAGGCAAGGAAATATCAAATATATAATGTGCATCATCATAATTCACATACGCAAGACATATGTAGTAAAAACATGCAACCAAGTGAGATTTACTAGCCTCCACAGAAGGAGGATAAGTATTGTATTAAGAATATTCATGCAAACGTTGAAGATATACAAGGTAATAAAGATTTTTATTTACATAAAAGTAATTACTTATATAACCAAAACATTAATATTGGAGGAAATAAAGTGGGTAACCAGCCAAGTCAAAATGCGTATAAAAAAGAAATGCATCATCCAAAACAGCCTGCACAGCAAGCTAATCATGCACAGCCATATGAAAATCATATGTTGGGCATAGAGAATGTTAAAAATTTTGAAGACTACAATGCTCAACAATCTTATATGCAGCCCAAGATTAACACGTAGGATGAGAATCATTTCTACTTTCTGTTAAATAATAACTTACAAGGTCAGTATGTTAATAACAAAAGTAAACATGAAGATGTGCCAAGATTTGAAGAAACGTGTGATCAACATGTTAATAGCCAAGGGAAATATAGAAATAAGCTTGCATATCAGGAACATACACATAGATTGCATGATGAAAATGATTACTATCAAAAATATTGTGGGTAACACACAAATCATTCACCACCATACAAGTAGTATATGCAAGCCAAGGGGGATATGCAGTCATGGCCTTGTGACTGAATCAAAACGTACAGTGAAAGTGATAACAACAAACATATACATTACTCGCAGCTGTACAGAGAATGTGTGCAAGAAAAGAATTATAGTAATGAATAGAATTATCATAATGTGCAGCAAATTAGAAAAAATATGGTAATAATGAACAACAGTATTTGAATACACAATACCTTGGGAATATTGTATAGTATGGAAATACCCAATACCTACAATATGATGGTGTACCTCATCACATACAAAGTCAAACACATCAAACGAATCATCAACATTATGATATGGGCATAAATCAGCAATTTGGGTATTCTGGACAACAACAATGTCGACAACATAGAGGATGGACGCATAATCTGATGAATATGACTCAACAATCTCATAGAGGTCAATATGATAATCAAGCAAATCAATACCAGAGAGGTAACCCTATTTTTAAAAATCAATGCTTTTAGAATAATAATCAAATTAGAAATCCAGTTGATGTCAGATTTCAAGAGATTAATGAGAGATATAGACAATTAGATCTTTCAAATGTTATATGTTCTCCTGACGCAATACTGAATAAATTAAAATCTGCTATCCTTAAATTTACTGGTGATGGGTCATATTTAGTAGAACAACATGTAATAAATGTTAAAAATGTTGTATACGAATTTGACATAACCTATGAAGATGTGCATATGAAGATGTTTGTGCAATCACTCAAAGATAGTGTAGATGAATGGTACATGAATCTAGCAGATGAATCTATTAATTATTGGCTTGTGGATCAATTTTTGGAAGAATTTGGGGATCACGGAGATCCATCTTTTGCATCTCACAAATTAACTAGTATGAAGAAGAATGTGAATGAGACAGTGAAGGAATTTAACAAAAGGTTAAGCAAGGTATTAAATAATATTCCAAAAGATATCTGCTCTGTTGATTCCTTTTTAATAACTTTTTATTTGATAGCTTTTGATGTCAAGACAAATTATGAGATAAGGTCTCATAACTCAACAACATTACAACAAGCTTTTAAAATTGCATTATGTATTGAAAATAACAGAATAGCTACTGGGAGAGTGGATAAGAGAAATGATTCTAGGATTTTCAATCCTACAGCCCTGAAAAGGAATGAAGAAGGTGATAAAATTGATGAATTAGTGAGCTTGATGAAAAATTTGCAAACAAATAAAAGTCATTTTCAAGTAGGAAAGAATGAAAAAATTTTCAACAGGAATGATAGGTACAGGTTGCAAGACATGCCTTATCACACCGACTGGAAGGATGGAAAACCTTTGAAAAAAAAAATAGACACTCCAGACCCTCTTAAAAATAATAATCATTTTATAGAGGATGAACTTTAATGGTGTGACATTTATAAGATGCCCCACCCCCAAGAACAATGCCTTATAGCACAGAAGATTCTGGAGGAAGAACACCAGGGGTGTGAGGAGAGACCTTTGATAAATGCTTTGTCATCTACCCACTTTTGGTTAGGAGATAGTGATGACTTCGAAGGAGATTATATGCTAGATGAAGCTTACATGAGGTTAGCCTACCAATAGGAGCAGCAAGTTTTTTCAGATAGTGATGAGAATCCAAATATTAGGACAACAAAAGAAGAATGAGAGGCATACACTGTGGCAGAAATGGAATAGGTTCTTAGCAACTATCACCTAAGGAACAAAGCTGTAAATTTAGGTAATGAACAAGCGACATGAATGTTCAAAATTTCAAACAAGAATAGTGAGATAAAGAAAGTAAAGGTAGATATCCCCAAAAAGCAAGTTGATCAAACATTAAAGATAAGAAAATTAGTGGATAAGAAAAGCAATGGTAAGCAAATTTCAAACTGTACTTCATTCATGTCTCAAGCATTATCTTAGGTAAAAATTTCTATCCCTCTAATGGAAATAGTGAAATTAATTGATTGGAGGAATGAAACACTCAAAATAATAAATGATTTTGTTAAAAAGGATTCAAAAGAGAAAAAGGATAATGAAGAACTACCGGTTATTTACCTAGGAACTTCTGTTAATGAAGATGCTACTAAAGTAGATCCTTTCTTTTTGACTTTGTTGATAAATAATAAATTAGTTAAAAATTGTATGTTAGACTCTGGAGCGGAAGTTAATATCATGCCTCATGGAGTAATGAAGGAATTAGGAATGAATGTGGATACTACTTATGGAAAATACTATGCTACGGATAATAGATATGTCCCAGTCATTGGAATAATGAAAAATTTTGAATTTAAGTTTCCTTCTTGTCCTAAAAAGTCTTATAATTTTTTATATTACTATTGTAGAGGTACCACCTAGTTATGGGATGCTATTATCTAGACAATGGTTTAATTTAGCAGGTGGTAACGTCCAATTAGATCTATCTTATCCTTCTATCCCAGTGAATGATAGGATTATAAGGATCAACAGGGAACCAAGGTCTACTTATATCATCGAAGATGTTGATCCAAGTCAGATTACATACTTTTTCCATACTGACATGGAGAATTTCCAAGTAAGTATTCATAAAATGTCATTGAAAATACTAGTCCTATTGAAATATATGCTAAGGAAAATAGTGATTTCATTTGGAGAATGTTTTTTGATGGATCATGTAGCAAAAGTGGTAATGGAGTAGATGTAGTTTTCATATCCCCAAATGGGAAGGCTTTTAAATATTATTTTCTATTGGCTTTTGATTGTACTAACGATACTCCAGAATACGAAGCACTTCTACTATGTCTAAAAATAGTAGGTAAGCATGGTATCAAACTTCTTTCTGTTTATGGGGATTCTGAATTGGTTGTATCTTAGATTTGGGATAAGTTTGTTACTAAGAACAATACTCTAAAAGGTACTTGGATAGATAGGTCTAAAATTATTCTTGTTGATTTTATGGCTAACCTAGCAGTTAAGCATAATGATATTCCATGTGAAGATATTGCACAGGTAGAGATCAAATCAAGACTAGCAATACCTGATAACATTCATAATTGTCAAGTCTTTGAGGATGATAGAGACATCATAAAATTCCTTGCATGTGAAGAAAGGTATGAAGATCAGTTTATTGATTTGAATGCTTATGTTGAAACAATAAAATAAAAGGATACTTTATTTGGAAAAGAAGTAATTCAACTTAAGACTAATAAAATCCCTAAGGGCCTTGTGGCATTAGAAATAATGTTTGATAATAAGGATTCTAATAGTAGAGTTAAAATAGACAATACTACTATAGAGGAAGTAGAGAAGATAAATTTAGGAAATAAACATACTCCTAAAGAGGTTTTCATTGGTAAAAAACTAGCTCCTAAAATCAGAGTTGATATTATTAGTTTGTTAAGGAAGTACATACATGTTTTTTCTTGGTCCTATGACAATCTTAAGGCCTATAGAGAAGACTTGTTCCAGCATGAGATACCCCTAAGACCTAATGCAAAGCCCTTTAGACAAAGGCAAAGACCGATCAATCCAACTTTGGCCTCTAAGATGAAGGAGGAACTTATCAACATGAGGGATGCTGGTATTATCAAGCCAATTAGGCACTCCACCTAGGTTTCAAACTTGGTACCTGTTAGGAAGAAAAATGGAGATATCGGGCTTTGTGTGGATTTCAGAAACCTAAACATATCTTCATTAAAGGACAATTATGCATTACCTAATATGGAGGCATTATTACAAAACGTTACTGTGAATGAATTTCTATCCATGATGGATGGATTCTCTGGGTACAATCAGGTGAAGGTTAAACAAGAAGAACAATATAAAACAACATTCACTATGCCATGGGGTACATACGTTTATGCAAGAATTCCATTTGGACTTACAAACACCAGAGCTACTTTTCAGAGAGCCATGGATGTGGATTTTTGGGATTTCATTGATATTATCATGGTAATATATCAGGTTGACATCACAACTTATTCCAAGAAGGTAGAAGTCCATTGCAAGCATTTAGAGAAAATTTTCAAAATAGCCCTAGAATATGGAGTATCTTTAAATCCAAAGAAATGTCATTTTGGGGTAGCTGAGGGTAAACTTCTCGGTCACATTGTTTCTAGCTAGGGAAGGAGTTAGAATAGACCCAAAAAGGATTGAAGCAATTGATAAGATTCATATTCCTAAAAATGTTAAGGGGATTCAATCTTTCTTTGGAAAAATCAACTTTGTGAGGAGGTTCATCCCAAAAATTTCAGAAATTATCAAACCTATTGCAAAGATGTTAAAGAAGAATGTAGTTCTAAATTAGACAGATGAGGCCTTAGAATATTTTTCTAGCATTAAGAAAGCAATAAAAGAAGCTCTAGTTTTGAAATCTCCTGATTTCTCAAAACCATTTCATGCAGGGGCATCCAAGGCTAAGGCAGGGCATTCGATGTCCTCGATGAAACTACATGGAGTGTTTGTATTTTGGCTGGTGTTACTCGATTGCAGCCTTGACTGAAGGTCTCAGTCATTCAAGGAAGCTCTGTCACTAAAGGAACTCAGTAGTCTCTGGTGCTCAGTGAAATTTTTTCTCGGTCATGCTTGCGGTGCTCGGTTGACATTGGTTCTAGGCGATGCCTGACCTGCTCGGTAATTTTACTATCACTTGATAGTTCTAACTTACCGAGTAGAGTTCTGTGTGATTTTTTGAGCCAACATGGTGAATTAATTGTTGGTAGACATTGTCTTGGGCTGACATGTAGAATTAACTATTTTTATACATTTGTAAGCCGACTTGTATGGCATTTAATTATTGTTTTGGGGAGTTAAGGGTTTCATCGAGTCGAATTGTGGCTGATGATTACTATTTAAGAAGGGCTTGGGTAGATATTTAGGGGAGTTAGATAGATAGATCAAGGAGAGGAGAAAGGTTCATGAATTGGAAAACTTAGTGAGTTAGATCTGAGGTTCTGAAAGATGAAGTTGGCAAAGTTGTGGAAAAGTTCTTGCCTGATCTTGCAAATCAGATTGTTATTTGATAATTGTTTGTAGCAGAGCTAGGGGTTTGCATACTTGGAAACAAGGAGATTTCTTGGAGGCTTACGAGCTCAAGTTTAGATCTACCTTAGGGTTTTCCTTTAGCTTCTGATTGTCTTCAGAGCTAAACTAACTAAGATTGTATTGGATCTGGTTGTGGATCTTGTAGAATTGTTTCATTTTGTAATTGGCCCTAACCTGGAAGACCTTAAAGCTGGGCATGTTAATGAAAATTACTTGAAACATTTATGGTGTTGTCTATTGTATTGAGTATTCCACTGTGTAATTCTATTGGTTGCAAGGCTTGGACTGTCCTTCATTGGATCCACCATCCTTGACTGCATTAGGTGGTATCAGAGCCAGTGTTGATCTTGTTGAAGCAGAAGGTTGACCTAGCAAGGATGATCTTTCAAAGTTGATCTTATTAGAGTAGAGATTGTGCACAATCTGAACTGTAGATACAAAGCACTAAACTTGCAAAATTGCACCCTAGTTGTTTACAAGATTGCAGGTTGAGATCTGACTTGTTGCAACTTAGAGATTGTCACAAGGTGGTCGGTGAGGGTTTGTTGCAGAGGGTTTCTATTATTCTTTAAGGATGCCTCTGAGAAGATTGGACCCTAGAGTTATTTCTGATCTTTGTGATACTGTTGAATCCTAGATCACAGAGAAGGTGAAATCAGATTTCAGATCTGAGATGGAATTGATGAAGAATTATATGGTCGCTGAGATTATGAGAATTATTGGTGGTATACCTTAGAATGTTGGTACTGAGGATGGCTATGAAGAAGCTGATGAAGAATTTGAAACTACTAGATCTAGTGGTGATGACCAAAGGAACAGATCTAGGGAAGATAGAACTACTTGGTTGCCTAGACCTACTGCTCGATTTAGTAATTACCGAATGAAAGTTTGTACTTTCTCTGGTACTTTGAAGCCTGACAATTTGATTGATTGGATTGGTGAACTTGAAGATTTCTTTGAGTTAGAAGAAATTGAAGATCCTCTTTGGGTGAGATTAGCACAGACAAATTTGGCAATTTGGCTAATGTGGATGCATAGATGTTGTCATTATGGCAACATATGATCTCTATTGAGAGCACAGAATTTGGAATGCAAGTATGGCAAGTTGAAGGAAGAAATTGTCTAAGTATGGATACAGTGATCCTAACAAAGCACCCGATGAAGATTTAGTTGGCGACGTCCACTGGAGAAATATTTTTGTTTGCGTAGTTAACTGAAGCTTTTATAGAGTATGAGGATACCCCATCTTAGTGCGCATAAAGTTTGGAGCAGTACAGACAAAGTTATTCGAAGTTTACCGAAGATAGTTTTTGCAGACAGAATAGTTTTGGAGACAGTATTAGCGAAAGAGTTAAGGGATTATTTTTGCTTGTCAAAATAATGACTTAACATTATGAAGGGATGACATCCTAGATGTTTCCTCTTGGATAAAGATTTTGGAAGTTGACCATGTAAAGTTATTAGCTCTAATAACTCATATATTAGGCATACTTGAAATGTAATGAAAAATATATGTGATATGTAAAAAGAAAGAAAAGATAACTTGCGATAGTTGTATATTGTGATAGTAGTAAAGGCTATTGATGTGAAGTTGTAAGAAGTACCATATTACAGTTAGAAACATTTTGTATTACCTGTTTGGGCAGTGAGCTCAGTTGGTGATTAGGTTTTGTAATCTAACTCCTAACAGGGTTAAGGCTTCTAATAAGGCCTAAAGTCCTTTAACCAGGAAAAATCTACTATATATTGTAAATTGACTCCTAACAGGGTCCAATATCCCTAACAAGATACTTTTGATTAGTGATCTTTGTGGGTACCATCCCCACCGGGGTTTTCCCTTGGCCAGGGTTTCCTCAAGAACATATCATGTGTTATGAGTTCTTTCTATTTACTAATATGTTTGTTAATCAGATTGATAATCTTTGTATGCACTAAAGTAATCTATTATATCCATAAGTGGGCAAAAGAAAAAGTTTGTGAAATACTGATTCACCCCCCCCTCTCAGTATTTCCTATTTCTAACAATTGGTATCAAAGCACAATTACTCAGAGAAGGAACATTCAAGGAAAGCTTAGCAGCTTGAGTAAGATCTCTATGGATATAGATCAACTTCAGATGAATCTTGAAGAAGCTCTTGAACAGATTGATATGCTTACTGATGAAAGAAACTCCTTAAGAAGAAAATATGAAGATGTAAAGAATGCTATTGACAAATTAAAAGGTAAGATTGAAGATCTGAAATCTGAAAAGAAATCTGATATGCTTGTTGAAAATTGTGATGAATTAGAAAAATAAAATGAGATCCTTAAGCATGAGTTGAAGATAGTAAATCTGAAGCTTAGTATGAAAGATGGAAATTTAAGATCTGATAATTAAAAATTGAAAATTGAGAATGAAGATCTGAGGTCAAGACTTGAAAAGGAAACATCTGAATTTGAAAAAGTAAAAGTGCAATATGTGGAACTTGAGAAGTATAATAAAATTGTGAAAGGTGAATTAACTCAATCTAAACAACAACTTGAAAGGCTATATTCAAATAGTGATAAGACTGGAAAACAAATTTCTTTTGAAGAACCATTCTTTGATAGGACTAGATTTGGATTTAGTATGTTTAGAACAATCCATGAAAGTAAGAAGCTAGATCTGAAGACATCTGAAAGTGTGGAGGAAATAAAGCTAGATGAGAACACATTGGAAGATCCACCTAAAGAAGAACCACCTAGAGAGCAAGAAGAATCAAAATAGGAAGAATCATCTAAAGGTATGCAAAGAGAATTCAAAGGTAGATGTTTTTCTTGTAATACTATTGGGCACATGAAGAGAGATTGCATAGGTAAGCAATTTAAACCTCTTAATGGACATTGTTATAATTGTCATAGTTTTGGACACAGAGCTAACAAATGTAGAAGACCTAAAGTAATTTTGAATAATTATGATAGAATGATTGGGAATACTAACAATGCAGATAAGAAATCTATTGAAGAAATGAATCAAAGAAAAGTGTTAGTATGTTCTAGATGCAACAAAGTAGGACATATAGCTAGAAATTGTAGGTCACAAATTAACTAGCAAGGACAGAGATTTGGAAACAATGGAATCATTTGTCAGATGTGCAACAAGTTTGGACACTCAACAAGATTTTGCAAAATGAACAATGGAGGTTATCATCATAACCCTAACCCTAGGAACAATGCAAGAAGGAATGAAAATGTAGGAAACAAAGAGAAAGGTTGTTGGAGCAATAAAGATGAAGTAAAATTTGATAAAGGTACAGATCAAGGAGGTATAGTTAGCACTAAAAGTAGTTAGGAAGGTAATGTAACTAATGGTAAGGATGAATCTTTACCTGACCCTTCTTTAAGTACTTAAATTATGTAAGTTTCTATAGTTTAGGACTTAGGATTAGTGTAGATTAGGAATTTGAATGAGTTAAGTTTTGCGTAGTTAGATATAGGTTTATTATGTTGTACTAATGCTATGGTTAAGTGAGAAAAAGAAAATATTATGTTTTGTGAGGTCGCAAAAAGTTTTATGGTTGCAAATTTGCAGAATCAGCTTTTTGAGGTTTTAGTGACAAAATGAATGAATGTGATGTCAGATCGAGTTAATGTGAAGTGTTATAAGGTCAAAATAAAAGTTATCATGATTAAAAAGTGATTGAAAAGAGATTTGAAAGAAGAAAAAGTGAGTTGAGGATGATTTGAAGAAGTTTGGAAGCAATTTGCAGCGACGATCATACTGAAACCCTAGATTTGCAAAGTTGAGGTATTTTTTGATCTTTAATCAGTTGATAAGATGGATATTTCTATGGTTCATAATGTTAAGGATAAGAATAGACCTAAGATTAAGAAAGAACTAGTAGAACCAACTAAAATTGATAACAGTCTAGCACTATCATCCGTACCAGATGGAGTATTGCACATTGAGAATGTTAAAGGATATATAGGTTGCAAGTTTGAAACTTTGGGAGATGTAGATTTTAGTGATGATTATAGGAAATTGTACAATCAAGACATGTCAGTTAAACCAACTTATGGACACCTAGAGAACAATGAAATTATCAAATATTCCATGAAGTATGAATTTAATGATGAGGAATGTACCAAGATTATTTTAAGTAGAATCCACAATGGGAAATTCTAGATGGAGGATAGAGTTATTGATATAATTTCTGACCTAATTCATGATGTTAATGGATTATCAAAAGTTGGAGAGATTCCACTAAATGAAAATAACAAGAGAAAGATTGTTTTAGACAACACTGGATCTAGTTATAATGGTAGAGGAATTGAGATAAGTAAGATTAAGCAAGATGATGTTAGGTACCTTTGCAAGATCCTAACAACTAAATTCTGTGGTAGTTCAAGGGAAGATGACATGGCTGCAGGAATGGTTCATGTAGCTTATCTTATGTGTATTGAGAAGAAACAAGTAGACCTATGTGAAATTTTGAAAATTCAATTATTTGAGAACTTAGAAAAGATTAAGAAGGCTAAGTACACACAATTTAGGTTTTTAGTTTTGATAACCTATATGTTTTTCCATATTTTGAGAAGATTTCCTTACATAGTTGATTGGAGTGACAATGTGAACACAATGGAAAGAATAAACTCAGTCTACATGAAGCACCTTTTTGATAAAGTTAATGACAGTGTGAAGCTTGTATTGAAGACTTTTCAAAATATTGTTAAGAACAAATCAAGGATTCCTCAATCCTTGGTTGAAAAGCATAAAGATGACATTTGTTTTATGGTAGACACTAATTTCACCTACATTGAAGCAGTTGAGCCTAGAATGGAATTCATAGACCCTCTTGGCTATGAAATATTTGAAGCAGAAATAGTAGGATATGTGAATAGATTGTTAAAGTGTGAGTTGGATGGTCATGCAAATAGGTTTGGAACCTATGAAGAGAATTTCAACTCTGCAATAAGTTTGAGAGAAAAGAAGCAATCTAGTAAGAGAGTTGAATCTACTATGAAGAAAATAATGAAAGAATCAGGTATGTCAAGTCATGAGTTTGACATAGCTAAGAAGACTGTAGAAGCCTTGAAGCAAAGTGAAAATCTTGTAACTTCACCTGAGGCATCTAGTGCAGATCTTGTTGATCCTATTGCAATAAAGGTAAAAGTTGAAGTATCTGAAAAAGATGAAGGAGATAAATATTTTTCTCCTATTCCAAGCAAAAGAGTAAAAGTGAGTGCAATAGGACCCAGCAAGAGACAGAAAGTGATTGTACCACCTATACCTAGAAATGTAGTAGTAATTAAAGATGATGATGTAGTTTCAATCAAGAAGAAAACTTGGAAACCAAGAATTGAAAGAGTTAATGAAGATATATTGAAGCATGGAGACTTCACTAAGTTGAATAAATTCTATGATCTATATGGATCATTTGACAGATTGAATTTTGAAAATGCAATGGTTACACATATGATTGTGACAGATAAGAAACTTAGCACTATTCATGGTAAGATCCCAGAAGATTTGTATAACAGACTTGTGAATAGAAAATAGAGAGCACAAGAAGAGGACATAAAGATGAGAGAACATGTAATCAAACAGTTCTATGAAGTTGAGGATGAAGATCATTTGAAGAGATTCTTGAAGTCTCTTGGAACTTTATTGAGAACTAAGAGAAGAACAATCCTTATAATGGGAGGCAAAAAGGAGGAAGTACAGAAAGAGACAAAGCAAGTAGTAATGCAAGTTCTTGTAGATATAGTTGCAGGAAAGAATGTTGAATCAGACCCTCAACAGAAGCAATCAGAGGAATGGCATGCAGAGGAAGTTGGTATTGAAGAAGTTCCATCTTCTTCACATATCAATATTGGCAAAGAATCAATGGACATTGAAGGAACCAATGTGACACTAGAGTCAGATGATGTAGTATTTCATGATCTAGGAAACATTGTTGACAATTTGGCTTTAGAAGAGAAAGAGAAGATTACTAAATCAGAAAAGGATACAAAGGCAGTGGAAGCACCAGCAGTATCAGAATCAGTTCTAGCAGATCAGACAGTTAAAGGTAAACAAATTTTGACAGAGGTCACTACCCCTAGTGCACCTGATAGTAAGAAGAGACAAATTAGTTCAATTTTTGAAGACCTTGGAAAAGAAGTTGAAGATGATGATCAACTTGAGTTCATCACATCTCTTAATAAAATCATTGGAAAGAATAAGAAGGTGAAGGACCTTGAAGGCAAAGTTAGAGTTTTGACAGAGAAACTTGAGAGTGTAATCAGCACTAAGGTATCTAAATCAGATCCACTTGAGAAAGCTAAAATAGTAATAAACTCTTTTGACTCTGAATTTTCTAACTTAAAGGATATTGCTAGAATAAAAGTTCAGGAAGACTTTGAAGCAGAAATGCAACAAAATTTAAGTGTAAATATTCAAAATGATATTGGTAATTTGGATGTATGCATAAAGAATTTGAGGAAACATTTTGAGACTGGAAAGAGTTTTTAAAATACAATGCACAAAATCATAAATCCTAATAGCTAAAGAAGATAAGAAGATCAGAGAGAAGATAGATGCAATTACAGCTGAAACAAACACCTTGTCAAGCCCAAATGTAAAGATAAGTTCTGTAGAGAAGAACATAAGGAAGTTAAATGATGAAATAAGAATGTTAGCAAAGGAGAAGAATAGAAAGATGCTCAGGATTAACATCTTGAGAGAGCACATCTCAATCAAGACCTCAATTGTTGAAGACCAAATTGAGCAGTGTCTTTCAGCCAAGGCATCTTTTTAGAAGTTTAGCTTCAATTCCTTGCAAGCTTGTCAGACAGCAGCATACGGATTGAGTACTCTACTCAATGTTGCTGAATCCATCAGTAAGTTATGAGAGAAATATTTTGAATCATGGAAGTCAGAGTTTGGTGACTGTGTTGCAAGCCTACCGGCTTTGCAATAACTGATAACAAGGTATAAAGTTTTTTTTGAAATTTTTGTACACCCTATCTTTGTCATTATTGTCAAAGAGGAGAGATAGTAGAAAATTGAATATATGTTGAGGAAGGATACTCATAGGGGGAGCTATTCTATGGAGTACAATATTGTATATGTGCTGTATAACTTTTGGCCACAATTTTGTGTAAATACTTTGAAGTTTTCTTTGCACACTTAGCCAATTTTCCCATATGTTGCCACCAATGACAAAGGGGGAGATTGTTGGAAATTTGGCTAATGTGGATGCATAGATGTTGTCATTATGGCAACATATGATCTCTATTGAGAGCACAGAATTTGGAATGCAAGTGTGGCAAGTTGAAGGAAGAAATTGTCTAAGTATGGATACAGTGATCCTAACAAAGCACCCGATGAAGATTTAGTTGGCGACATCCACTGGAGAAATATTTTTGTTTGCGTAGTTAACTGAAGCTTCTATAGAGTATGAGGATACCCCATCTTAGTGCGCATAAAGTTTGGAGTAGTACAAACAAAGTTATTCAAAGTTTATCGAAGATAGTTTTTGCAGACAGAATAGTTTTGGAGACAGTATTAGCGAAAGAGTTAAGGGATTATTTTTGCTTGTCAAAATAATGACTTAACATTATGAAGGGATGACATCCTAGATGTTTCCTCTTGGATAAAGATTTTGGAAGTCGACCATGTAAAGTTATTAGCTCTAATAACTCATATATTAGGCATACTTGAAATGTAATGAAAAATATATGTGATATGTAAAAAGAAAGAAAAGACAACTTGCGATAGTTGTATATTGTGATAGCAGCAAAGGCTATTGATGTGAAGTTGTAAGCAGTACCATATTATAGTCAGAAACATTTTGTATTACCTGTTTGGGTAGTGAGCTCAGCTGGTGATCAGGTTTTGTAATCTAACTCCTAAGAGGGTTAAGGCTTCTAACAAGGCCTAAAGTCCTTTAACCAGGATAGATCTACTATATATTGTAAATTGACTCCTAACAGGGTCCAATATCCCTAACAAGATACTTTTGATTAGTGATATTTGTGGGTACCATCCCCACTGGGGTTTTCCCTTGGCCAGGGTTTCCTCGAGAACATATCATGTGTTATGAGTTCTTTCTATTTACTGCTATGTTTGTTAATCAGCTTGATAATCTTTGTATGCACTAAAGTAATCTGTTATATCCATAAGTGGGCAAAAGAAAAAGTTTGTGAAATACTAATTCACCCCCCCCTCTCAGTATTTCCTATTTCTAACATGCCTATGGTGCTTGGTCAACATTGGTGCTCGGTGATGCCTTGCATGCTCGGTAATTTTATTGTCACTTGGTAGTTCTAACTTACTGACTAGAGTTTTGTGTGATTTTTTGAGCCGACTTGGTGAATTAATTGTTGGTAGCCATTGTCTTGGACTGACATGCCAAATTAAATGTTTTTATACATTTGTAAGCTGACTTGTGTGGCATTTAATTATTGTTTTGGGGAGTTAAGGGTTTCATCCATCTGACTTGTGGCTGATGATTAGTATTTAAGAAGGGCTTGGGTAGATGTTTAGGGGAGTCAAACAGATAGATCAAGGAGAGGAGAAAGGTTCATGACTTGGAAAACTTAGTGAGTCAGATCTGAGGTTCTGAAAGCTAAAGTTGGCAAAGTTGTGGAAAAGTTCTTGCCTGATCTTGTAGATTAGATTGTTATCTGATAATTATTTGTAGCAGAGCTAGGGGTTTGCATACTTGGAAACAAGGAAATTTCTTGGAGGCTTGCGAGCTCAATTTTAGATCTGCCTTAGGGTTTTCCTTCAGCTTCTAATTATCTTTAGAGTTGAGCTAGCTAAGATTGTATTGGATCTGGTTGTGGATCTTGTAGAATTGTTTCATTTTGTAATTGGCCCTAACCCGGAAGGCCTTACAACTAGACATGTTAATGAAAATTACTTGAAACATTTATGGTGTTGTCTGTTGTATTGAGTATTCCACTATGTAATTCTATTGGCTACAAGGCTTGGAATGTCCTTCATTGGATCCACCATCCTTGACTACATTACCATTTTAATTGTTTTCTTTCGCTTCTTTTCATACCATTGCAGTGGTTCTACTATAGAAAAATGATGAAGGACATGAGCAACCTATTTCTTTCTTCACTAAAACCTTACAATCTTCTAAGATGAACTATGATATACATGAGAAGTAGGCTTATGCATTAGTTAAAGTAGTCAAATCATTTAGACCTTATTTGGTTGGAGCTAAGATTGTGGCGTATGTACCTCATGCAGCAACTAAGGACATATTGAGGCAATCAGAAGTGACAGGTAAAAGATGTCAGTGGATTAATTAGGTTCAAGAGTTTAACATTGAAATTCAAATCACTAAGTTAATCAGAGGATAAGGGTTAGCTAAACTCATGGTAGAGACAAATTTGGATGCAGCCCAAATAAACCAAGTAGATTTAGAAAGTTTAGAAGCGAGCATCGAACATTATCCATGGTACACAGATATAGTCTACTTATTAAAGCACATGAAATGTCAAGAAGGTCTAAGCAATAATTAGAAAAGAAATATAAAGTTACAAGCATTAAGATATGTATTAATTCAAGGAGATTTGTATTGGAAAAATAATGATGGTGTCCTCTTATTTTGTCTAGACACCTATTAGGCTAAGTCAGTTATTAAAGAGTTACATGATGGGGTATGTGGCAGTCACTTTTTAGCCAAGACAATAGCTCATAAGATATTGAAAGATGGGTATTATTGGCCCCATGTATTCAAGGATTGTTATGAATATGTTAAAAATGTGAATCTTGTCAGAAGTTCTCCGAAAATCAGAAATACAATGGTGCTTTACCCCTTATTTTTTTACAAACTAAGGAACCTTTCAAAATGTGGGGAATAGATTTTATTGGGGAAATTGTAGATGCATCAAGTGGAGGTCACAAGTGGCTATTGGTTGCAATAGACTACTTTATGAAATGGGTTGAAGCTATACCTATGAGACAAGCTATAAGCAAGGTGGTCACCAAGTTTTTGACAGACAACATACTTACCAGATTTGGAGTACCTTACAAGATACTTTGTGACAATGGAATGTGTTTTTGATCTAAGGAGTTTTTTGAATTTTGTGAGAAATATGGTATCAACCTATCATACTAATCCCCATATCATCTGCAAGGAAATAGTCAAGTAGAATCAAGTAATAAGAATATACTAAAGATTATCAGGAGAATGTTGAGCAATAATAAAAAGGCATGGGGTTCAAAGCTAGGACTAGCTTTATGGACATATAGGGTAACAATGAAAAGATCGATGGGTTTTGCTCCTTATGAATTGGTTTATGGGAAACAAGCAAGGTTACCATTAAATAATCTCCTGCTAGCTTACATATTCATTGAGGAAGAAGAGCTTGAGGACACAAATTTTATGGAAGTCAGGTTGAGCCAATTATCAAAGCTAGATGAGATGAGAAGAAGAGCACAAGAAAATAATTTTCTACAACAATGATAGATTAAGACCCTTCATGACAAGAGAGCATTGGATAGGCCTTTCAGAGAAGGTGATTGGATACTAAAATGGAATGCAAAAGACCAAGATAAAGGAAAACATGGTAAGTTCAAGGCATTATGGCTAAGACCTTACATGGCTGTTTCAAAGGCAGGTGAGAAATCATACTATTTACAGGATACTGATGAAATTATTCAGGAGTTTCCAACTCATGGTCAGTATTTGAAGCCCTTTTTCTCTTAAAATAGGAAGTATTCTCTAAACTTGTACATTATTTTATTTGTTTTATTTTATCCTAGTCTCATGATTCCTTTCTTACTATGGTCTACTTTTCCAAAGATAACTGGACTCTCACTACATCCAGACATGAATGCACATCCCCAATAAGAGCCACTATTGACACCTAAAAGTTTAGGTCCTAAATACGCAAAATATCAGGGAAGTATAATCTTCATTTTCATTTTCATGTAATTTCCCTATGTAAAAATTAAACAATTAAAAAGGCATAAATACTCATCATTATTCTATGTTCATGAAATAAGTTTTTGGTTATTTTATTTCAATGAATTTAATGCATGTATATTTTGAAATAAAATAATTATAAAGAATAATAAGGTGGTTAGGCAAAAAAGGTGGCGAGAGGGAGTTGAACACTCAACCTCTCAATTCAACCCTTTTTCCTACCTACCTACCCTTCTACCCTCTAACCAATTAGTCTATTGTTATTCTTTAAGAGGATTTGGAAGAGAAATTAATTAATTTACATTCTCATGTGCAAGTGAGAAAATCAAGACAAAATTCTCAAACAGGGAGTATTTCTTGCCAAAATAATGTTAATCTTCAAATATGAATATTCTTTTCTTGTCTATTATTTATCAAATTAATTTCAAGAAAAAGAGTGGGGAGAGGGAGTTGAACACTCAATCTCTTGACCCACCCTTTTTTACTATCCTAACTACCCATCCTACCCTAACCGATTGTCCTATTGTATTCCTTGAGAGTATGGGTAGAGGAAAAGGGATAAATTATAGATTATTTTCTTCCCTTTAGTAATTTAGGAATAAATTATTATGGTACAAAAATATATTTGAGTTTCTTTCGTATTATGTGTTTAAAAGATTTTACATTTTATTTTAGGTCTTCACTATGTAATTCTTTTTAGGGCTTATTTTCATTTACCTTAAGTTACTAAAGAGAAAATAACATCTCTTACTTTAAAGAGAAAATAACATCTCTTACTTTACCCTTTGGTAATTTTAAAATTAGATTATTAAGGTAGATTGGATTGTATTTTACCTTATCGAATTTACATTTTTCACATATCTCATTATTGCAAATACTAATTAGGTGATTTGAATATAATGCTCTTATTATTATCTTTTATTTTCATTTCATAAAGATGCATATTTAGGGCTTTATTTTAGAAAGTAAAATTACTTTGCCCTAAAAATTAAATACATTTTTACAAAATGAGTTGTGAGATTTTATTTTATTTTTACATTAGAAAGAATTTCTTGATATTAGGGTTGTTATTTTTTATCCACTTTCTAAAGTATTAATACCCTTACCCTATGAAAATTATTTTAAAATATTGTAGTTTTAGGGTACGTGTTCCCCTTTTTCTAGGGTGAGTTATAATCTTTTGTACCCTAATGTTTTAGAAATATTTCTATATGTAATTAATATTGTTTTATGTTTTTGAAAAGGTATTTTGAAAAGTAAATACATTATTTTTAGAATTTGAAAGTAAAATTTTAAATTTTAAATATAAAATCATATTCCTATTTATGGATCTTAGGTTTTATATTAATTAATAAGGTTTTTTATATGTTTTGATAATTAAAAGTGGGTATATATGATTAATTGTTTAAACCTTATTGGTACTTTTACTTATATGATCAAAAGCATTTATATGTGTTATGTCATGATTTTACTAATGTTTTATTTTGATACATTATTCATTATTAAAATAAATAAATCTTAAATATGGATCATTTTGAAAGCTTAAAACATTATTAAATATAATGACCCTAAATTTAAAATTTATTGAAAGATTATCTAATATCAAATTTTTGTGTGTAGGAGTTAAACATGTGGATTATCAAGCAAAATACATGAAGATGTGACAAAGCCTATTTGTAATACGGGAAATGTTTTTCCACAAAACCATTTGTATGGTTAAAATTGTAATTTTAGGGTTAGATTTGGGATTAGGTTTATGTGAAAAGGTGTGTCTTTTCATAGGAAACCTTTGAATAGAATATTTATAATGAATCATTTGAAATCAAAAAACAACACGACACAAATTGGGAGAAAAACTCCAGCAACTACAAATTTTGAACCATCACATGCAAATTTCTCAAATGTCATATGAGATAAGTTGTTTCATGCTTATTTGAGGTTATATGTTATTTATTTTTAGTTAGTTTTTTAGATACTCTTTGTATTAGGGTGTTCCACTGTGTTCTATTCCTTGAATATTGCAATTCAAAGCTAATATATACAACTCGAGTATCAATTGTATGGTCTGTGAACCTGCCATTGTTTTTATTCATCTCTTAGTTTGAGTTAAATTCGATAGGATTAGTTGTGTGAATTGATTTGAATTTTGAATCAAGCAGAAGCCTATGGAATGGTAGTTTTGCTTTATTAAAAGTAAGTTTTCTTAAAATTGTCTCTGATTATACGTAGGATTGGAAATATCTAACTCTATAACCCAAATTTTCATTAGGCACTAATATTATTTCATTTGAGAATTGATATCTAGTTCTTCTTTGTAGTTATAAATAAATTTGATTACTTTCTTTAAAGCATTTGCAATTAGGTTTTCGTGATAGTTCAACTTTCATTTAGATTTCATAGTATACAACTATTAGGAGATTATATCATTTTCCTCCAAAGATCATTTACCCCTTTGGAAGGAATTTCATTTGTATGTGCTTGCATTTGTGTAGCATAGGGAACTTGTGAATTTAGGCCTACGAGCCTTGGCTTGATCAAGCTAGAATTGTAGAGGCACTAGTGGGTGCCTGTTAGTTGGCCAAAAATGGTCCATCATTTTTGAGCACCAACGTATCCTTCTATATAAAAACATGGTGGATGTTTTGAAGAATTATGTTGTGTTCATAACCTTCCAATAGATTCCAAGGGCAGAAAAAAAAGTGACTGATGCAATGACTACTCTATCCTCAGTACTTCAAAATCAAGAACAATAGGTCCACTATGAGTTCCTGATTGAGGATTTACCTTATCTATCCTATGAATCCCCTAACTCACACCTAATTTTCCAAATCATATGCCATGAATCATCCTGTTATAGCCAAATCTATTCCTACTTGAGAGACCAAATTATCCCTAATGGCCTATCCAATAGTAAAAAGAGAATCTTAATTCATCATGCATCACATTATTTAATTATTTATAATGACTTATATAGGAGAGGTCTCAATGGTACTTTACTTAGGTGTTTAGAGAATGAAGAGTCTCATTACAAGTCCACAAAGGTATATGTGGATCACATTCGAATGGTCTTTCTTTGACCAAGAAACTCTTACACATTGGATATGATTGGCCCACCATGGAGAAAGATTCTATTTAGTTTTCTAAGTCATCCAAGAAGTGCCAGCTTCATGAAAATGTCATACATGCTCTGGAAAGATATTTTATAATTTTCATCACACACTGGACATATTAGTAGTGAGCCTTTGATCTCGTCAGGAAAATATACCCCTCATCCTTTAACATACACAAATTCATCATAAAAACCATGGAGTATTTCAAAAAGTGTGTTGAAGCTATCCCTATGATCAAGGCAACTGATAAATAGGAGTCCAAATTTATCCTCAACTATATCATCTATAGATATCATATTTCATCCTCCATAGTGACTGATAATGGAGAGAAATTAAAAAAAAAGGATATTGATGAATTGTGTGAGAGGCTTTGCATCAAGTAATGTGTGTGTGAAAATTGTACCTAGCTATGGACACAACACTTCAGTAAAATATTAGAGGTTAGCAAAATTGAAATCTGCAAGTAATTATAACTAAGCTAACCAAGCAATTTACTGCCTTCTAGTAGGTGCGAGTATGGTATTCTCAAATTAGACCAAGATCAATGACTATGCAACACCTAAATGAACGATTTGAATGCAAAAGATGAATGTAGAATGAATGCAGATTAATCTATATTTTTGTATTTTCTATGAAATTAGGATAAAAAATTGTATGAATCTAATCTAGAATTGAATGAAATGATATGAAATTTAATCTAACAATGATATGGATTGATATGCAAAACTATGCAAAACTATGAAAAACTATGAATTGATCTCACAAAGTCTAATGCAGGGGCATCCAAGGCTAAGGCAGTGAATTTTGTGTCCTCGGTGAAATTGCATGGAGTGTTTTTATTTTGGTTGGTGTTACTTGGTTGCAACCTTGACCGACAGTCTCGGTCATTGAAGGAAGCTTGGTTACTGAAGGAACTCGGTAGTCTCTAGCGCTTGGTGAAATTGTTGCCTGGTCATGCCTACAGTGCTCGGTCGACACTGGTGCTCACTGATGCTTGGCATGTTCGGTGATTTTAATGTCGCTTGGTAGTTCTAACTTACCGAATGGAGTTCTGTGTGATTTGTTGAGCCGACTTGGTGAATTTATTGTTGGTAGCCATTGTTATTGGCCAACATGTAGAATTAAATGTTTGTATACATTTGTAAACCGACTTGTATGGAATTTAATTATTTGTTTTGGGGAGTTAAGGGTTTCATATTGCTGACTTGTGGCTGATGATTAGTATTTAAGGAGTGCTTGGGTGGATGTTTAGGGACATAATTTGGGTAGATTAGGACTTAGATAGTAGAGAAAATCTAAATGTCAGATGCATAGCTTGAGAGCGAAGTTGTGGAAAAGTTCTTGATGATCTTGTAGATCGAATGGTAATCTTATATTTGTTGGTAGTAGAGCTAGGGGTTTACATACTTGGGAACAAGGAGATTTCTTGGAGGCTTGTGAGCTCAATTTTAGATCTACCTTAGGGTTTCCATCAGCTTTTGATTGTCTTCAAAGCTGAACTACCTGAGATTGTATTAGATCTGGTTATGGATCTTGTAGAATTGTTTTTTGATTGTAATTGGCCCTGACCCGGAAGGCCTTACAATTGGGCATGTTAATGAAAATTAGTGTTAAACAATTAAATTGTGTTGCATTGTTGAGTAATCCGATGTGTACTTCTATTGGCTACAAGGTTTGGACTGTCCTTCATTGGATCCACCATCCTTGACTGCATCATGTAGTATCAGAGAAAATTTATGTTCCTATTGGAGTGAGAGTTTGATCTTGTTGAAGTAGAAGGTTGACCTAGCAAGGTTGATCTTGTGAATTTGATATTGTTGGTGAAAAGATTGTGCACAATCTGGATTGTAGATCTGAAGCACTGAACTTGTGAAATTGTGCCCTAGTTGTTTGCAAGATTTCAAGTTGAGATCTGACTTGTTGCAACTTGGAGATTGTCACAAGGTGGTTGGTGAGGGTTTGTTGCAGAAGGTTTCTCTTATCTTTAAGGATGCCTCCAAGAAGATTGGACCCTAGAGTTATTTTAGATCTTTGTGATACTGTTGAATCCTAGATCATAGAGAAAGTGAAATTAGATTTTAGATCTGAAATGGAATTGATGAAGAATGATATGGTCACTGAGATCATGAGAACTATTATTGGTATACCTCAGAATGTTGGTACTGAGGATGGCTATGAAGAAGCTTCTAAAGAATTTGAAACTATTGGATCTAGTGGTGATGACCAGAGGAATAGATCTAATGAAGATAGAACTGCTCGGTTTCCTAGATCTCTTGCTTGGTTTAGTAATTACCGAATGGAAGTTTCTACTTTCTTTGGTACTTTGAAGCCCGTCAATCTGATTGATTAGATTGGTGAACTTGAAGTTTTCTTTGAGCTTGAAGAAATTGAAGATCCTCTTCAAGTGAGATTAGCAAAGAAAAATTTGAAAGGACTGCTGCTCTTTGGTGGAAAGAACTACAGAGAGACCGAGAAGATGAAGGTGAAATAAAGATCAATCAATGGAGATTGATGGTGACTAAGTTGAAAGCTAAGTTCATACTGGCTGACTATGAGCTTGACTTGTTTAAGAAGTTGCAGAATCTAAAACAGAAGGATTTTTCTATTGAAGATTATACTAAGGAGTTCTACAAACTTACTATTCTATCTGGACACTGAGAGCTTGGTAAGGAAAAGGTAGCTCGATATGTGAATGGTCTGAGATTCAATATTCAAGATGAGCTTGGTATGATGAAGATTGATTCTATTGAAGATGCTTATCAGTATGCTCTAAAGGTAGAAGATAAGTTGAAGAGGAAACAACCTAGTAACTCCTGAGGGAAGGAAAAGATTGATCACTCGGTGATGGATAAACTGACTGATGCAGAAGATGAACAAAAACCTGTGGAACCAAAGAAGAATATAAGTAGAGTTATCTTTAAGGGTACTTACTATAACTATGCATAAGAAGGACATCATTATTTTGAGTGTACACAGAAGAAGATTGACCAACAAACTGCTATGATGAATGAAAACATTCAGAATGAAGCTGAATTAGAGAATTTGCTACTTTGGCAAACATTGCTTGGTACAAAGGATGAACCTTGTCAAAGGAGTAACTTGTTTAGGACCTGATGCAAGGCTGAAGGTAAACTCTGTGATGTTATTGTTGATAGTGGTAGTACTGATAACCTTGTTGCTAAGGACCTTGTTTAGAAACTTGGTTTGAATAGAATGAAACATCCTTGTCCTTATAGGCTTGGCTAGTTACAAGATGTTCATGGTTTGGAAGTTAGAGAACAATACTTCATTGATGTTTAGATTGGCCAGTACAAGGATCTTGTGTTATGTGACAATGTGAAGATGAATAGTCATGATATATTTCTTCGTAGACCTTGGCAATATGATTGCAAAGCTATTTATGACTGTGTCCAAAATGTGTTTATTATTGAGAAGAATGACAGGAAGTTTTCACTAATGCCTTTGATGGATACAATGCTCGATAGGAGAAGCCTGAGTATTGGTAGCTGAGTTGAGATTGTCGATCCTGAGAAAATGAATGATCAGTATGGAGAATGCACCTGTACATTTTCAAGAAAAGACTTGAAGAGACAAAGGAAACTAAAGTGGAAGAATTTGCAAGTAGAAAAGGTGGAGGACTTGTATGTGAAGAACCAATTTGGGATTTATGTGATGAATCCTAAGAGATGATCTTCTCACATATGAACATCTTTTGGAACCTAGGGTGTCTGATGTAGGGGCATCCAAGGTTAAGGTAGGGCATTCTGTGTCCTCGGTGAAATTGCATGGAGTGTTTGTATTTTGGCCAGTGTTACTCAGTTGCAGCCTTGACCGATGGTCTCAGTCATTGAAGGAAGCTCGGTCACTGAAGGAACTCGGTAGTCTCTGGCACTCGGTGAAATTGTTGCTCGGTCATGCTTGCGGTGCTCGGTCGACACTGGTGCCCAGTGATGCCTGGTGTGCTTGGTGATTTTATTGTCGCTCGGTAGTTCTGACTTACCGACTGGAGTTCTATGTCATTTGTTGAGATGACTTGGTGAATTTATTGTTGGTAGCCATTGTTATGGGCCAACTTGCAGAATTAAATGTTTATATACATTTGTAAGCTGACTTGTATGGCATTTAATTATTTTTTTTAGGGAGTTAAGGGTTTCATCTTGCCGACTTGTGGCTGATGATTAGTATTTAAGGAGTGCTTGGGTAGATGTTTAGGGCCAAAATTTGGGTAGATCAGGGCTTCGACAACATAGCAGATCTAAACGTCAAATGCATAGCTTGAGAGTGAAGTTGTGGAAAAGTTCTTGAGATCTTGCAGATTGGATGGTAATCTGATAGTTGTTGGTAGCAGACCTAGGGGTTTGCATACTTGGGAACAAGTAGATTGTTTGGAGGCTTGCGAGCTCAAGTTTAGATCTGCCTTAGGGTTTCCATCAACTTTTGATTATCTTCAAAGATGAACTAGCTGAGATTGTATTAGATCTGGTTGTGGAGCTTGCATAATTGTTTTCTAATTGTAATTGGCCCTAACCCAGAAGGCCTTAGAGTCAAGCGTGTTAATGAAAATTAGTGTTAAACAATTAAATTGTGTTGCATTGTTGAGTAATCTACTATGTAATTCTATTGGCTGCAAGGTTTGGACTATCCTTCATTGGATCCATTGGCCTTGATTGCATCAAAGTCACCTATCGCAAAAGCTTGATTCTTCGTATGCAATTTTGCCAAAGTAATTGTGCAAATTTGAGAGATCTTTTATGAAGAGTTGAGCCTTGTTTTTATAGAAATCTAGGGTTTGAGGATGCATAAGAAAAACCATAAATCACTCTTGATAAACTCAGGTTGATTTTTGAGTTAACAAGAAATTAAGAATAAATAAACTCATAAAATCATGCGAAAGCAATTTTTATCTCAAAATAGAGTTTAGTTCTCTTTTTCAACTCATCATCAGATGTTGAGTTTAGAAAGTTAACAAATTAAAATTAAAAATTGATTTAAAGTTAACTGCTTTTCTAATTGTGCATGATTTAATATGAATTAATTCAATAAATAAAGTGATTTATTTTCCACTTAATTGATTTTGAATTAAAACAATTAATTTAATATTCAATTGAATGTTTGTAGGAATTTTGATTTATTGTTAAAATAAAAACAATATTAATTAAGAATAAATGCAATTAAATCTAATTAAATAATTAAGTGGCAGAATTAAATTAATTAATTAAATATTCATCATATTCAATTAATCAACTTTAAGATAAATAATGACATTTATTGCCAAATGATATTCAATTAAAGATAATTATGATAAATTAGGAATATCCCCCAATGCAAAATTAAGATAATCAATTAGGTTTTTGATGAACTAATGCGCAGATGTGCCTTAGGTTAGGACTTTGATGTCGATTTCGATCGATTTGACGATGTAGGAGGTTAATGAACCTATAGACCATTTTTGGGGTATTACATTTTGCCCCTCTTTGAATCACTGTATGAAGCGTAGTGGTTCAAAGATTAGTCTATTTTTTATGTTGAAAATGATTTGAGAGATAAACTGATTCCGAGATAGAAACTGATTGAAAGATTGGAAAAGTTGATTCAAGGCCTGGTTGACCAAGAATCATGATGATGTCAACTATAGCAACAATGAACCGATGATTATGAAAAAGTATCAAAATGCCTGATTTTGAACTTTATGATTACGAAGAAGTGAGTGACCTGATTTCAGACCTGATTTTTCAAAGGAATCAAAATGGTATCACATCTGAACCCTTCGATTACGAAGAACCAAGGAAATAACACTAATGAACCGATGGTTACAAAAAGATGATACAGTTTACAAGATTGGTTAGGATACCAGATTGATATGGATCTCAATGAATTTGATATGTCCTAAGCGATGTGCCCCAAGCGATGAGGTCTTTTGATGAATCAACAACTAGATGTGGTTGTTCTCTTGATTACTGAGGAAAGATTTGATTTACAGACTTGATTGATGTGCAATAATATGCCCTCTTTGGGATGAAAATTGAAATCTAGCAAGAAAGGCCAGTGTTTGAATGATTAGAAGCATGTTAATTGATTTGAGAAGTGGTTATACACGTCTGAAAATGCGTTATGCATCATTTAGAGGTCCTGGAGACCAAGTTTGACTAGGTTTGACCATGAGTTGACCATGGGTGACCAAGTTGAAATTTTGATAGTTTGATGTAAGATAATTAGTTAAGTTGAATTCTAGATTTCTGTGATGATTGAAGGTCGAATATGCAAGCAGTTGGCCGTCCTGGGTCTAAAAATTTGAAATCATGATTTTGACATAGTAAATGATCTCAGATTTCAATTGTGATCCCAAAAATGGGTTCCACTTGTTGTTTCATTGGAGGGACCTTCATACAATGCTCAATCCTTGTGTAATGTTTAGCATGTAACGCCCCACCAGGGAACCCAAGAGAATTTAACCTAAAACATACTACTAAGTTTGGTGAATAATTTTTTTTCTTAAGTTTACAAACAAGATAAACAATAGTGCGGAAGCAAATACCATTTACTCACTTGAAACAACATCCGTCATAGATTACAAGACTCAAAGGGTTCCATGATGCAGAATTACTTAAGAATAAAACACAACTAGAACTAACATCAACAAAAGATTCCATAACTTATAAATTGCAATTACATGAAATAGAAATGAATACAATTCTCATGGACTTCCATGATATCCAAATAAACTAACATCCACTGCACATGTCGCAGGGTATGTAGTAATAAATCTAACTATGATAATACTATGTCCAGATTAGGTATCACATGCGATACTCTAATAAAGGATTGCAAATAATGAAGATAAGAAAGAAACATCAATGAAGAAGCAACAAAGGGAATCCATCTACAAAATCACCATCAAGCACTGGCACTAGGATGTCGAATCTCAAATGGTAAAGAATCACTACCACCTGTATGTGTAGAACCACAAAGGCCTACCCCACCATGCTGAGGAGATAATCAAATCCCCAATCAGATAACCAAACAAAACATGGATAAAATCCTAAGCAGAAGGATCTTGAAAGAATTCTAACTCAAGATATACACAATAGAGATAAAGATAAAGGTACAACACACTAAACCAAAGGCAACCGACATATGTAGAATAACCAGACTATGCATAGGAAGGTGTCATCATGTACGTCTAACCCTTGATTTTTGTCCTAGTAATCTCTCTAGATCCCGGCACCCAAGTGACCTTACACGGTATCAATGACCTCTCGTACTGATGAAGTCATCAACTATGCCAACTCATCCCTTAAAAGGGGGCTAGTCATCTTCTCAACCCATCTTAGTCTGTACTAGCACTAACACCTGGGTGAGGACTCATATCTTATTAGGCTCATTTATTTCCCCTTAGTTATATTAAGTTATCACTTGATTATTGAAAACTTACAATAAGTGATCCTGGTAGCCACTTGAGGGTCCCGGCACTTATTGCAAGCCACCTCCTATTACATGTCAAGGTAAACTACCCTAGGCTCACAGATCTCTCCTAGATCTAATCAGGTATACAACTACGTAACCTCATATCTATTTTCACACAAAAGAACTAGATATGGTTATAGAGATACCACAAATAGAATACAGTATAACATGAGCCCAATGGTCAAACAGGAATGATAATCAGATAGAGTACACACACACCAAACATAACTGATAACTTGAACATCTGACTCATACCCCAACCTCTATATTCCCCTAGGTCATCTAGAACCCGATAACCCATAATGAAAAAGAGAACACGAAGAATACACATTCACATTAATTTGAACTAAAATAAGGATCATAATCAAATACGTTTTGTAATTATCACAATTGAATTCAAATATAAGGTCCACTAGGAAATTCTAAAAATTAATCATTCCAGTAACATCATAAGCAAAACAAATTTCCTAAAAAGTACATTAGAATCCAACATAACGAAAATGCCCAATTTCAGTATAAAATAGTCCATTTACAATTATAAGACAACTTGTACGTTTAATATTAAATAGAAGCCCAAACATTCATACAATGGCTAACACCATTTACAATTCATACCTAGGCTAAATCAAATAAATATTCCAAATCAATACTATTTAGACCTAATTTATTTGACAACCTGATTAAATTATCATAAATTAAATAAGATTTACTAAAGCACTTAGCAAACAAGATTTACTAAATCTTACTAGAAAATAATAGAAAATTTTAATCAAAATGCTAATAGCCACATCATACATATTAAGCAATATTTGAATAAAACAAATATACCAAAATAGTTAAAAACTAATATTAATATTTATTATAATTAAATAATAAATACTATTTAACATTACTAAATACTAAATAGAATCTATTAATAATGAGAAAATATTATAAATAACACAATAACTATTAATAAAATTATTATTATGAAATAATAATTTTTAATAAAATGTTAACAAATAAAAATTATAATTAATAAACAAAACACTTTATCAATTTAAAGATTTTTATTAAAATAAAAATATCATTAAAAAAAATGTAACTTTTTAAATAGTGGGGGGGACCCCTTGTGGCCCCCGCGCCACTTGGCACCCGCAGAGTCGTGTCCTGCACATCCTGTAGGACTGTGCTTTGCACGACCTGCAGGGCCGTGCACGACACGCTTTGCAGAGCCGTGCTCTACGTGGCATGCAAGGGGGGGGGGGGCGGGGGGGGGTAGGGCTACGGTGATCCCTACCCCCTCAACCAAAATAACTTTTTTAAAACTAATTTTTTTTTTAATAATAACTTTTGCTTAACATAAATTTCAAAAACCAATATGCATATAGTCAATAACTTTTCTTAACTTTGTATTATATTTTTATTTTTTAAATACTAAAACATTTATTTGCTTCTTTTGACAGGTATTGAATAAATAAAAGTATGAAAATCAGGTTATTTCTGAAAATGGAAAAGATAGTACAGAAGAAGATTTTTCCAGAAATGGAATTTTCCACTTTACACACATAGAATTTGTCTTTTCTATAATCTGTCTTTTCCACACTAAATGGTTATTACTCTCACATTCACTAATATTAATTTTCTTATCCATTGAAAGCAAAATTTAATTACTGGTATGAATTTTCTTTTTACTGTCTTTTTTTTTACAGAGAGTACATATTTTTCCAGAATAGTAATTTTTCAATCAAATTGATTTTCCAGCAATGACCCACTAATTTAATTTAGTCTCTTTATAGTTCCTACTATAGACAATTTGATTTTTCTATTTTCCAAGGTTTCCAATGTAAATTTTCTCTCAAAATTTTGGCAGAGTAATCCTACCATGCCAAGTCATAAAATAATCTAAGAAATATAATTCTAAGGGTTTTTCTAACACCCAAAATGAAATCATAATAGAAAATAGATCTACATCATCAAATCAAATCAAGCACATTTAAATATTGAAAATTCTACAAATGAAATTACAGGAAAGTCTCTCAATCCCCTACCTCAATCCAATGCTAGAACTGAATAAAATTGCCTGTAGAATGCTAAAACCCTCTGATCTGACAACAAAAAAGCTCCACCTACATATCTGAATCACAGTGCATATAATCCCTGAATCCAAATGCAAACAACCTTTACCCAGAAATCCAAACACACACACCAATGCTCAAGAACACAAGAAAAGCACAAAAACTCTGAAAGCTCTCTCTCCAAAATTGCTCCAACAAACTGATTAACTCCAAATGAATGCAAAATCCCCCTATTAGGGATTCAACTCCACTAAACATGCAAAACCCTAGATGACTCACACAAAGAACTCCTAATCAAACTCTCCTAATTTTGTTGAGAGAAATTACTAATTAATAATTAAAAATAAATAAAATTGTGCACAACTCAATAAAGAACATGTAATATAAAGTTTCACATTTAAATTATTTAATAATTATAACACAATTAAATCATGCACTAATTTTTCAACAATTTAATAAAAAAACATATTAAATCATAATCTAGCACATTAATTAATTAAATTCAAATATTCTCATATTTGATTTTTAATTAATTAATAATTATTCAAGGACATAAGAAATACTTTAATCATTATTTTCACACTATATTATTAATTAAAATAACCATACCAAAATAATTAAATCAAAGCAATATTTCAGGAACATTCTCGCAACATACAAACTCAAAAGATGGGATCCACGAATTAGGTCAACCTGACCAAATTCGGGCAAGGTAGTCAACTGATACTTTATCCAACAATTAGGATAAATGAGCTTAGGTTAGAGTTTTGGGTCTGAATACTATCTCCCCTCTTTACCATGAGATGAATGTTTGTGAGCATGCTCACTCCTGTTGATTCAGGGAAGACAATGCCCTATACCTGCAAACTTGCCATCATTGAACAAATGCATGTACATACAATATCATATAATAGACAATGATAGGGTATGGTCAGACGTGTGGATCTTGACTATGCAAGTAACTATGCTTCCGTCCTCTACCATACAAACACATCAAACAGATGCAAACATATAAAATAGGTACATACATATAAACAACATACACATGCAAATATGGGGTAAGTACATCATAATCTATCTAAAACATAAAACATTAACATCTAAATATGAGATCATAACATAATCATAATCATAATTTGGATCATCAACAATCATTGAAATAATAAGATCTGCACACATACAAAATGGCCTAAAAGAGTATGGCACCGAAAATCTGAAAGCAAACTATGGGGGTACTACATCCTCCCCCCCTAGGATTAGGCTTACTCTTGGAAGCCTAGAACAAGTAGGGACATGAATCCCATAAATCTAACTACACTGAAAAGAAACTAGACCAAAGATCACTGAGAAGGTCCCATTGGACCCTTTCCTACCTTAGGGTTCAAACATTGAGGATCGTTCCCAACTGCAAAGGCCCTATGAGATATACCTACATCTCCCACTGTAGGCTCAGAAACCAATGGCCTTTGTCCTGAATGTTGAGCTGAAAACTAGGGACAATCGTATGACTTATGACCCTATTGGCCACAAGTGAAGCAATCCCCCTTGAAGACTCTCCTTGCTGCAGGAGTACTGGGCTGCTGAAAACTACCCCCACCAAAATCCTGATGTGAATTCTGAGTGGGCCGAACATCCTGATTGCGCATACTACACTGCCAGTTGTGATAGTTCTCTGATCAAGAACCACCACCATTACCTTGGAATAATTTCTTATCCTACTGATTCTAATTACCTTTCAAAAAGGTAGGAGGATTATAAAAATTCTCATTCCTCTGAGACAGATTCCCCCTAGAACCACTAGGCTGGGCACCTCTCTAACTATCATGACCTAAAGCAAGGTTCATCTCTATAAGGGTGGCCTTAATGACCACCTCCTAAAGAGTCTTAGGCTCAAATAGTAGGACCTCTCTAATGATACGTGCATTTAGTCCCCTCACAAAGTGTTGTACCAAGAGAGCCATATCCTGTCTGAAGCTAGCATATTGTTTGAGCTTGAAAAACTAACGCTCATACTCTCCTACTGACAGGGTCAACTATCTCAGACTATGAAACTCATCTGCTCTCTAACGCCTCCACTGATCTGATAAGAAGCACTCTCAGAAGTGTTTAAGAAATAACTCCCATGTAACAGTGTCTATCCAGAACCCTAACTTCTGCTCCTCTATCTTCCAGCATATAGCAGCAAAATCTATAAGTTGCATAATCACGTACTTGACTTTAGTATTTCTACTAAAGGGATGCATGGTGAAACTCTACTCTAAGGCTATCAACCATGTCTCTACCTCTAAACCAGTGCCTTTCCCATCAAAGGGAATGGGTCTCCCTCTCATCAGATCCCTCATGTGGTTAGCTGCCACCACTATAGGATCAACTGTGAAGTCCCTCCTAGGAGGACTCCTAGACCTCTCTCTAACCTACTCTACTCTAACCTGCTCAGGACCAAGACAATTAAGAATCACCTGTAAGAGATGTCTCATATCAGGATCATCCTTACGGTCCTCTCTCTACTCACCACTAGACTGTTGTTGATGACTCTCCTGACTGACACTTGTAGAAGGGCTAGGATGTCTACCCCTTCCATGGTAACCAACATGACCTCTACCTCAACCTCTACTAGATCTAGTCATAGCCATAATTCATACAACATCAGAGATCCAACAACAACTCTCAACAAAGCTCGAATCAAACAAAAGAAAACATAATCATAAAGCAATGGTTTGAAAACAAAATGTTATATGTCTATGTTTAGTTTCCAAGTTTAGACTACACAAAACCTAATAGGCATACATACCCAGAGTTCCTAGTGTAGAAACTCTGCTCTGATACCAGATAATGCCCCACCAGGGAACCCAAGATAATTTAACCTAAAACATACTACTAAGTTTGGTGAATAATTTTTTTTTCTAAATTTTACAAACAAGATAAACAACAGTGCAGAAGCAAATACCATTTACTCACTTGAAACAACATCCATCACAGATTACAAGACTCAAAGGGTTCCATGATGTAGAATTACTTAAGAATAAAACACAACTAGAACTAACATCAACAAAAGATTCCATAACTTATAAATTACAATTACATGAAATAGAAATGAATACAATTCTCATGGACTTCCATGATATCCAAATAAAATAACATCCACTGCACATGTCACAGGGTATGTAGTAATAAATCTAACTATGATAATACTATGTCCAGATTAGGTATCACATGTGATACTCTAATACAGGATTAAAAATAATGAAGATAAGAAAGAAACATCAATGAAGAAGCAACAAAGGGAATCCATCTACAAAATCACCATCAAGCACTGGCACCAAGATGTCGAATCTCAAATGGTAAAGTATCACTACCACCCATTCATGTAGAACCACAAAGGCCTACCCCACCATGCTGAGGACATAATCACAAACCCCAATCAGATAACCAAACAAAACAAGGATAAAATCCTAAGCAAAAGGATCCTAAAAGAATTATAACTCAAGATATCCATAATAGAGATAAAGATAAAGGTACAACACACTAAACCAGAGGTAACTGACACATGTAGAATAACCAGACTATGCATAGGAAGGTGTCATCATGTATGTCTAACCCTTGATTTTTGTCCTGGTAATCTCTCTAGATCCTGGCACCCAAGTGACCTTACATGGTATCAATGACCTCTCGTACTAACAAAGTCATCAAATATGCCAACTCATCCCTTAAAAGGGGGTGAGTCATCTTCTCAACCCATCTTAGTTTGTACTAGCACTAACACCTGGGTGAGGACTCATATCTTATTAGGCTCATTTATTTCTCCTTAGTTATATTAAGTTATCACTTGATTATTGAAAACTTACAATAAGTGATCCTGGTAGCCACTTGAGGGCCCTGGTGCTTATTGCAAGCCACCTCCTATTACATGTCAAGGTAAACTACCCTAGGCTCACAGATCTCTCCTAGATCTAATCAGGTATACAACTACGTAACCTCATATCTATTTTCACACAAAAGAACTAGATATGGTTACAGAGATACCACAAATAGATTACAGTATAACATGAGCCCAATGATCAAATAGGAATGATAATTAGATAGAGTACACACACACCAAACATAACTGATAACATGAAAATCTGACTCATACCCCAGCCTCTGTATTCCCCTAGGTCATCTAGAACCTGATAACCCATAATGAAAAAGAGAACACAAAGAATACACATTCACATTAATTTGAACTAAAATAAAGATCATAATCAAATACATTTCATAATTATCACAATTGAATTCAAATATAAGGTCCACTAGGAAATTCTAAAAATTAATCATACTAGTAACATCATAGTGGGGGGGACCTCTTGTGGCCCCCGCGCCACTTGACACCCGCAGGGTCGTGTCATGCACGTCCTGGAGGACCGTGCTTTGCATGACCTATAGGGCCGTGCATAGCATGCTTTACAGAGCCATGCTCTGCGTGACATGGAGGGGGGGGTAGGGGTATAGTGGTCCCCACCCCCTCAACCAAAATAACTTTTTTAAAACTTTTTTTTAAAAAAAATAACTTTTTCTTAACATAAATTTCAAAAACCAATATGCATATAGTCAATAACTTTTTTTTAACTTTGTATTATATTTTAAAAAAAAAAATAACAATACATTTATTTGTTTCTTTTGACAGGTATTGAATAAATAAAAATATGAAAATCAGGTTATTTCTGAAAATTAAAAAGATAGTACAGAAGAAGCTTTTTCTAGAAATGAAATTTTCCACTTTACACACATAGAATTTGTCTTTTCTATAATCTGTCTTTTCCACACTAAATGGTTATTACTCTCACATTCACTAATATTAATTTTCTTATCCATTGAAAGAAAAATTTAATTACTGGTATGAATTTTCTTTTTACTGTCCTTTTTTTTATAGAGAGTACATATTTTTCCAGAATAGTAATTTTTCAATCAAATTGATTTTCCAGGAATGACCCACTAATTTAATTTAGTCTCTTTATAGTTCCTACTATAGACAATTTGATTTTTCTATTTTCTGAAGTTTCCAATGTAAATTTTCTCTCAAAATTTTGGTAGAGTAACCCTACCATGCCAAGTCATAAAATAATCTAAGAAATATAATTCTAAGGGTTTTTCTAACACCCAAAATGAAATCATAATAGAAAACAGATCTACATCCTCAAATCAAACCAAGCACATTTAAATATTGAAAATTCTACAAATGAAATTATAGGAAAGTCTCTCAATCCCCTACCTCAATCCAATGCTAGAACTGAATAAAATTGCCTATAGAATGCTGAAACCCTTTGATCCGACAACAAAAAAGCTCCACCTACAGATCTGAATCATAGTGCATACAATCCCTGAATCCAGATGCAAACAACCTTTACCTAGAAATCCAAACACACACACCAATGCTCAAGAACACAAGGAAAGCACAAAAACTCCAAAAGCTCTCTCTCCAAAATTGCTCCAACAAACTAATTAACTCCAAATGAATGCAAAATCTCCCTATTAGGGATTCAACTCCACTAAACATGCAAAACCCTAGATGACTCACACAAAGAACTCCTAATCAAACTCTCCCACTTTTGTTGAGAGAAATTACTAATTAATAATTAAAAATAAATATAATTGTTCACAACTCAATAAAGCACATGTAATATAAAGTTTCACATTTAAATTATTTAATAATTATAACACAATTAAATCATGCACTAATTTTTCAACAATTTAATAAAAAATATATTAAATCATAATTTAGCACAATTAATTAATTAAATTCAAATATTCTCATATTTGATTTTTAATTAATCAATAATTATTCAAGGACATAAGAAATACTTTAATCATTATTTTCACACTATATTATTAATTAAAATAACCATAGCAAAACAATTAAATCAAAGCAATATTTCAGGAACATTCACGCAACATACAAACTCAAAAGATGGGATCCACAAATTAGGTCAACCTGACCAAATTCAAGCAAGGTAGTCAACCGATACTTTATCCAACAATTAGGATAAATGAGCTTAGGTTAGGGTTTTGGGTCTGAATACTATCTCCCCTCTTTACCATGAGATGAATGTTTGTGGGCATGCTCACTCTTGCCGATTCAGGGAAGACGATGCCCTGTACCTACAAACTTGCCATCACAGAACAAATGCATGTACATACAATATCATATAATAGAAAATGATAGGGTACAGTCAGACATGTGGATCTTGACTATGCAAGTAACTATACCTCTGTCCTCTACCATACAGACACATCAAACAAATGCAAACACATAAAATAGGTACATACATATAAACACCATACACATGCAAGTATGGGGTAAGTACATCATAATCTAACTGAAACATAAAACATTAACATCTAAATATGAGATCATATGACATCATAATATAATCATAATCATAATTCAGATCATCAACAATCACTGAAATAATAAGATCTGCACACATACAAAATGGCCTAAAAGAGTATAGCACCAAAAATCTGAAAGCAAACTATGGGGGTACTACATAGCATAGTTTTTGGAAAATCATTAATCATCAAGCTAATTTGGAAATCATGAGATAAATGCAATCATGCAAAGTGAAAAGTGAAATGCAAAATGAAATGCAGACCTAGGACCTAGGACTTAGTCACTGATCATGTGTCGGTCATTTTCATCCTTGAATTTTTATTAGGTAACCAAATAAATCAATACAACATCCACTAGTTAGGAAACTATGAATATATGAATATTTATCTTTGCGCCAAAGTCAATACAACACCCACTGGCTAGACAATCAAGGACATATGAATATTGATTTTGGTTTTTGGAATTTTGGATTAGATATAAGCACTAAGGCACAAACGCGAGGATGACCTGAATATCATGTCCATTTTGATATTGCAATTTGTATAAGCATCAAAACATAAACATTGTGATGACCTAAATACACCTTGCATAATAAATATGCCAAACAGTTTGCAGAATTCATTCTTGTCTCTAATGTGAATTACCCACAGTGACCATAATTTATTGTTCACATCCTTGGATAATAGTTGTTCACAATAGGATTGAGAAATCATTCAAAAAGATGTAAGCTAGATCAAACTTCCTTGAATTTTCTGGGTATCAATGGTCGAGGTACTCATGGCTATCTAACACGTGATGGAGGCTCTTATAGACGGACATCATTTCAATCCAGAATTTCCAAAGTTATTAGATTTTCACTCAAAGCATAAAATAAAGAAAAGATTATGCCCCTAGTCTTCACTCTCTAAATCATGTAAAGGACATCATCAAAGAGCTCGAAGGGACACAATATGCAAAAATCTCAATGTGAATCAGTAAGCATACAAGGAGATAAAAGCATATGAAGCATAGATTATTTTCAGTTTGTGTTTGATGTTTGTTTGTGTTTGATTGCAAAATCCTTTCTAGTAAGGAGACTGACTAATTGACTCGGATGTAGCTTCAAGGGACTCTGATTGGCTATGACTCATCTGAGGTATACTAAAGACCATAAGATATGACATTGATTACCCCCAAGTTTGAAAATTGATAGGAGACAGACGCTTTTGCCAATTGGTGTACAAACTAACTTTATTGAAACAAGGATATATACAAACTAAAGTAGACTGAAAGCTGGGAAATACCAAGATTGCGCTAATAGATGGAGCATTTTGAACAAGTGGCCCCCGTTTGTTGGGTTTTCACCATCTTGGCAGAGATTCTATTTTTGCTACCAAGGTGCCTGTTTCTAGGTTTTCACCAAGGCACTTTTTCTTTTTCTCATTTTTTTGCATTTTTTATTTTTTCAATTTTTTTGTACTTTTGATATTTTTTACTTTTTTTGTGAATCATCAAGGTGCCTATTGCTAGGTTTTCACCAAGATGTTCATTTTTTCAAGACTTTTTCAGATTTTTATAATTTTTTCAGGACATTTTACCATAGACTGAATGCCTTAGGCATAGAATTTCTTCAAATCCAAAACATTGATTGGTTCTCAGGGATGTTCTCCTTTAGTTGTTGAGAGTTGATAGGCTCTAGAGCTAAAAGTAGCAGTGATAACAAACTGACCCTACCAATTGGGTTCAAACTTCCCCTTGCATTCTCTATGTGATTGATTTTTAGGATTCTCTCTCAAGACTAGATCGCCAACCTAAAATTCTCTCTATCTAACTTTCTTGTTGTAGCCTCTAGAAATTATTTTCTAATACACTATGAGATTATCATATGATGCTTGTCTACACTCATCTAGTAGTTCAAGTTCTTGCAACCTAGACACTTTGTAGTCGTCATCAATTACTAGACCATGCATTCTGATTCTTAGTGATGGGATTTCAACCTCAATACGTAGTACCACTTCAGACCTATAAACTAAAGTGAATTGTGTAGCCCCAATGGGCATTCTAATACTTGTTCTGTAGGTCTAGAGAGTTGGATTGATCATGAGATGCCAGTCTCTTCTAGTTTTATTAACTGTACGGTGTATAATTTTCAACAAATTCTTGTTGGATGCCTCTGCTTGTCCATTCCCTTGAGGATAGTAGATAGATGACCAATGTTGTGTAATCTTGAATTTTGAACATAAGGAATCTAAGTCATTATTCTTGAATTGGCCACCATTATCTATGACTATTGAATGTGGAATTCGATACCGACATATGATGTATTTCAAAATGAAAATTGAAATTTGTTTTCCGGTTGCTTGAGTCAAAGGGACTGCTTATACCCATTTTGTGAAATAGTCTATAGCTGTAATAATATGGGTATGCCCATTAGAAGAATGAGGATGTATGGCTCCTAGGTGGTCCCACAAAATTGTGTTCCACTTTTTGGCCAGCTTTGACATAGATATCAACATTCTGAGAAAAATTTTCACTTTCAAACACTTGTTGCTGCTAAACTATTAGGAATTTGAAGATAATGTAAACTAGAGTCTTTTAGAATTTTCTTTCTTGTTTCTAAATATATATTTAAAAAATAAAATAAAATTCATTTAAATTCATTTTTCCTTCTCCTTCAAAAAGTGGTTTGTGTGAAAAACTATGTTTTTAAGGAGTTACTGTCACTTGGATCAACATAACTTTTTTCTAAAATATGATAATGATGTAATTCTTTTGAGATTATATTTGTAACTTCAATATCTAAAGGATTCAATTGGTTTCATTAATTTTGGGTCAATATTTCATAGTTTATTAAGTTCTAAAGTGACAGTAACTTTAATTTAGACATAAGGTCTCTTGGATTGCTCTAACTTGATCTGTGTATATCGAAATTTATTTTTGCTTTTTTTAATAGAATGGTAACACAAATACTCTTTTCCTACACATTTTTTTATATTTTTTTTTGTAATTTACTATCTTTCCTGAAGTCTTTAAGAGACAAGTTGTTGAATGACCAAACATCGTATGTTTAGTTAAAGTAAAATTTAAAAGTGATAATGAACTCAATATGTATCAAAATTATATTCATTAGAAATATTGTTCTGAATAGCATCATACTAAATAGATAGGTTTTTCAAATGGATTCATTTGATCTGCCAAAACATAAAGTCAAAGTGATTTTTTGTCAGCATTTTAATAGGTGTGAAAGAGACTCCATTGTAGGTATGAATGAGGAGTATAGATGTTATATCAATATTTTTTTAATCTAAGAGGCTTTGAGCTAACCATTTGTAATTAATTCCATCAAATGGAACCTCTCAAGGCTTAAATCATCATATTTTATTAAAAATGTGCTATTTCGGCAAAAATTAGCATGTCTAAAAAAGTGGGACACATTATTGTGGGACCACCCTCCTATAAGATCAAATGCCCATTGGTGAAAAGGCCATTGTGTAGTAAAGGGAATTAGATCTCTCCCTAGTGCATGAATTAAGTTACCATGTACTTGACACTTTTGAAAATTCTTTGCGAACTTGATAGCCTCTTTTTCCATTTTAGGCCAATATATAGTACGTAGCCCTAATAAGTTTTTGAGCTAGTGTTAAACTGTTGGAATGTGATCCACATATACCTTCGTGGACTTCCTCTAATGCACGTTGAGACTCTTCCCATTTTAAACATCTAAGGAGTATACCATCTAGACCTCATTTGTATAGATCGTTACCAATGATGACATACCGGGATGCATTTCGGATAAGGTATCATTTCTCATGGTGGTTGAAGGTATCGGGAATGATTTGGTCTTCGAGATAAGAGAAAATGTTTTTGTATTGGGATGAATCATGACCAAAAATAGTGCAGATCATGTGGGTTTTGGGGGAATCATATGCAGGATAAAATAGTGCTTCCACCAAGAAATCATAGCATAGCTCATGTTTGGGCTGCTGTAATAAAGTAGATAGCGTTGCCATAGCATCAAAAACTTTGTTCTCTATTCTAGGAATTTTCTCAAAGGTGATAAATATGAAATATTTCTTTAGATCATCTACCATTATCTTGTATGCGATTGGCTTTCCATCTTTCAGTTGATAATCGTTGACTTGGTGTATTACAAGTTGTGAGTCTCCATGGCTGTGTAGTTCTGTTATCCTCCATTCAATTTCTATCTTCATGCCATTAATAAGGGCTTCATATTCACCAATATTGTGTGTGCAAGGAAACTTGATTCTAAATGCTTTAGAGATTGAGTATCCTTGAGGGGTGATGAACAATATGCCTACTGTAGATCCATTCTATGTATAGGAGCTATCAAAGAATAACTTCCATTCTCTAGAAGAAAGATTCATGATAGAGGAATCTGTGTGTGTGAAAATTGTACCTGATCTGTAGACACAACACTTCAGTAACACATTAGAGGTTAGCTAAAATCAAATCATGCAAAATTGAAATCTAATTTAACCAAGCGATTTACTGCCTTCTAGTAGGTGCGAGATTAATGTTCTCAAATTGTTATCGAGATCAGTGACCTAGACGACACCTAAATGAAGGATTTGAATGCCAAACTGATATGAAATATGAATGCAATTAATCTATATTTTTGATATTTTCTATGCAATGATATGAATCTATGCTAATATGAAAATTGATATGCAATGCTAATCTAGAAATGATATGATATGAGAATGAAAATTCTAACAATAATATGAAAGCTATGAATTTGAAATTGATCTCACAAAGTTTTGAATCCTCAAATTTATCTTTCAAGCTCCAATTGTGCAAATTCTCCAAATCTGATATGCTATGATTCTTGTAGAGTAAGTTTGTAATTTTTGAGATATTAGAGATGAATTATGAAGAGCTGAGCCTTGTTTTTATAGAAATCCAGGGCTTTCGAGTTGCATGAGAAAAAGCCATAAATCACTCAAATAACTCAGCTTGATTTTTGAGTTCTTTTTAAATAACAGATAATTAAGTCACAAAAATCATGCAAAAGCACAGTTCAACTCGAATTAGAAGTTTAGATCAACTTTAAAACTCAAAAAGATGTTGAGTTTCAAAAAGCTAACAACTTGCATTGATTTTCCAATTTGAGTTTAATTGGTCCTTGAATATGCACATGGATAATTATGATTTAATAAATAAATAAAGTGATTTATTCTCAACTTAATTGATTTTTGAAATAAAATAATTAATTTATGGGTTAATTAACTATTTTATCAAACTTTTATTAAAAACTATATTATTAAATAATGACAACCTGCTTTAATTAATTAAATAAGAATTTAATCAATTAGTCATAGGATATTGGATTTATTGTCAAAATTAAATAATACAATTAATAATAGATAGAATTAAATTTAATTAAACAATTAAGTGGCAAGATATTAAATCTAATTAATTAAATATGAAAATATTCAATTAATCAAACTTAGGATAAATGTGATTTATCGCCAAATAATCATTAAATTAAAGATAATTAAGATAATTAGGAATATTGCTAGGAATATTCCCCAATGCAGAATTTAAGATAATCAATTAGGATTCGATGATGTTTAGATGTGCCTTAGATTAGGATTTCGATGTCGATTTTGTTCGATTTGATGATGTAGGAGGTTAATGAACTTATAGCCCATTTTGCCCCAAGTGATGATAGATTTGCCCCGAGATATGAGGTCTTTTGATGAATCAGTAACTAGACGTGATTGTTTGTCTTGATCACTGATGAAAGATTGATAGAATTTGATTTACAAACTTTGAATGATATGTAATACCATGCCCCCTTTGGAATTAAAATTGAAATCTGACAAGAAAAGTCAGCGTGATATGGTTCAGAAGCATGTTAATTGATTTGAGAAGTGGTTAAACACGTTCAAGAACGCATTATGCATCATTGGAAGGTCCCAAAAGACCAAGTTTGACTAGGTTAAACCATGAGTTGACCATGGTTGAGCAAGTGGAAATTTTGATAGTTTGATCTAAGATAATCAGTTAAGTTGAATACTAGATTTCTGTGATGATCGAAGGTCGATTATGCAAGCAGTAGACCATCCTAGGCCCAAAATTTTTAAATTGTGATTTTGACATAATAAACGATCTCAAATTTGAATTTTGATCCCAAAAATGGATTCAAAACATCGAAATTAGCCAGGGGTGCAATTTTCATGAAAAACAGAGCACTTTTGAAAATTAGGTCAAATGCTATATAAAGGCATGAAGGGTCATTTTCAATTCATTTCAACCATTTGAATTTGGAAATTGTGCGGAGCCCTCTGAGCAAGAAAATGGTAGAACAGTGAGATCTGAAGGTTCCTGTGAGTTTGCATCGATTTGAGCATAGCCGGAGATACCAGAGACCTCGATAGTATGGACATCTGGTAGGTGGACCTCTGTTCCCCTCTGAAAATGCAAATTTTTCATGTTCCTAGCATTTTTAAATTTTTTTCATACGCATTTTACTTTTTTAATTTTTGCATGTTTGAAAACTCATACGAGTCTCAACCCAGACTCGTACGACACTTCATTTGAATTTACATTGTCATTTCAAGTCCACCCAAGTGTCGTATGAGAGGGACCCTTGTGTCGTACGACATTTCACCGGGTCCCTCGAAACTCGTATGATCCCAGGCGCAGTGTCGTATGACCATGGAGTGTTGTTTGGTATACTGTGGAGTGTCGTACAACATTTGATGCCAGTCTGGACTTTCATATGAAAAACAAAGTGTTGAAAATTGACTTTTAGGGCCAAATTTTGACTTTTTTGATGCCTGATGCTGATATCTGACTGGTTGACCTACCTTCTGAAGTACCTAACTGTCCAATTTCTATACTATTAGCCTATTATTGAACCCAATTTCTGATAGAATGCCCTATTTTGGTATGATATAGGTGACATATCTAGATGTACACATCCAACATTCATACCCAGCTACCTAGAGATTATGTGTCGCACTTCCAAACCCGATGAGGGTGCATCTTGTTGCTTATGGATTCGAGTATTTGATTCATTTACCCAACATTAGGGTAAATCATGGCCTTTTGACTGCCTTGATTGAGAGATTCCATTCAGAGAAACAGATGTTTCATTTACCTACTGGAGAGATGACTGTGACTCCAGAGGACATCCATAGGGTACTGCACATTCCATTTCATAGCAGTCGGCATCTTGAGTATGCGAGTTCTGGTCAGGGTGGTCTTCATACCTTTAGGCATCTGTTTGGAGATGATACATAGTTGACAGGGTCCATTTCCTGGGAGACCCTTGTACAATGATATGGTCAGATGCACTGTTTAGAGTGCATTATTGCTAGTATGATCAAGGAGCTCATCATGCCAGGCCATCAGCAGAATGGCTTTTTGATGGGATGGGCTCCGATGGTAGCACTTCTGATGGCTACACCCACTGAGCTTGCCTAGGGTCAGTGCCTCTTGGCACATATGTTTTCAAAGATGCATGAGATCGTTTATCAGGATTGCAAGAGCTTTGCTTTAGGAGCTCTTGTATTACAAATATGGGCCTGGGAGCATATCCTAGTATTGAGACCAATTTTTCAGACACAACGATAGCCACAGGAGCCAGTGATATATGCATATGTTGGTTATGTCACACAGGTCTGGATGGGTCATACTGAGTATTTCTGATGACGTCTAGATGACATGACTTTTGTTCATTGGAGGCCATATTTGCAGATAGAGGTCTGGCCCATTGCCAGGGAGCAGTATAGTTTTCTTTTTCAGAGTCGAGTACTTATTGGCCACTCTCCCATTATTCTGGAGAGATTTTTGATTAGTAGAGTGTGGTGTCAGTATGGACGCAGACAGGATACCCCATGAGAGTACACTACATATGCTCACATTGTGCATGAGATCAGGCTCAGATGGACACTGAGGCTCTCTTATTCCTTATGTGCAGAGGAGTACAGTGCCATTATAGGAAGAGATTGGGACTACCGGCCATAGGTTGTCGATGCAGGAGTGATAGATGGATACATTACATGGCTTGCAGATCATCCCATCCATAGATTCTCAAATCCTATAGAGTTGATACCCTCCATGGAGGAGGTGATGGATGTTATAGGTGCTCCTATGGTACAAGGCTCGAGACCACAGGTAGTGCATCCTACACCGCCCAGACAGAGAGTGACAACTCCATTGCAGAGATCATCTAGGCATATGAGGCCTCCTCATCCTTCTACTTCTCCCATAGGCACATCCATAGGGTCACATAGATGATCCAGGGGTGAGAGGGGTACTTTGGGTAGTATTGGTGCAACAGATGAGGTGTTGGCAGGTGAGCAGTTTGCAGGTGGTGATGCAGATCCCACACAGGTAGACACTACGTTTGATTTGGGTGCGGGGGTTAGATGCCATAAGGAGCATAGATCAGAGACCACTTGACAGAAAATAGAGCAGCCAGCACAGGATACAGAGATGCTAGTAGCTGCAGTAGAACCTACTATTCCTCTCACTTCATCAGAGATGATTAGATAGCTCAGAGCTCAGGTTCGAGACATGAAGGTACAGAGAGCCAGATGGGAGGAGAGGTTTCAGGAGGTAGATAGGTAGCGCACTAAGCTTCATGTAGAGCTTCACTCAGAGGTTCGGAGACTACAGAAAGAGGTGACCCATCAGACTTCACGGGCCTCCTATTATGTGTCTACATACTATGCTATTGTTCCTGCTGAGCAGAGAGTACCTACATACTCTGAGTACATGGCAGCCTCAGAGGGAGCTAGGGCACCGAGGGTAGAGGTCATACCAGATGCACCATTGCCTCCTCCACCAAATACCAAGGAGCATGCTGAGAGTTGATTCGTGTGGTCATGTTTTGATATATTTTGTTCTTTTTTATCACTGATATACCATTTTGATTCTAATAGCTTTCTGGAGCTCATTCTTTTGTACATTGTGCCGGTAGTGCACCCTTGACACATTTCAAGATTTTTGATATATATGAGATTGATATTTTGATTGTGACTTCATTTTTACTTGTCATGATGTGGATTTATGATGATATCATGCTATGCTTATGCTATGATTAGTGTAGAATGTATGTATGGATCGATGCAATGCAATGATTTCTTTCATATGTATGGATGTTATGCAAATGTAATTGATTATGAAAAGATGTATGTATGATTTATGCTTATGCAATGAATGTAATGCAATCTAACAAATGATAATGATATAAGATGTAAATGCAGTGATACACATGATATGTTTTTGTAGGTTGATGAAGACAACTACTTAGTCTTATGTCAAAAGAATGGTTAACCCTAGAGGGTTACTACTTGCGGTTTGATGAAGAGACCTTCGAGTGAGACTCAGCTCACGTTAGATGTGAAGAATTGATATGAAGAATTGTGTAAGCTTTGAAGTGTTTCCAAACAGTTGTGAGATCATGCAACATGCAAAATGCAAAGAGACATGCAAAATGAAATGCAACCTAAGACCTAGGACATAGTCACTGATCATATGTCGATTTGTTATCATCATTGAACTTTTAGGTAATCGGATAAATCAATACAATGCCCACTAGCTATGGAACCATAGACATATGAATATCAATTTTTATGTGCAAGAATCAATACAACACCCACTAATTATGAAACCATGGGCATATGAATATTGATTTTGTTTTTAGAATGTCGGATTAGATATAAGCACCAAGGCACAAACGCCAGGATGACCTGAATATCTTGTCCATTTTGATATAGAAATTTGTACAAGCATCAAAACATGAATGTCGTGATGACCTAAATATGCCTTGCATGGCAATCACATCAAATAGTCAAGAGATCATTCTAAATCCAGTGTGAATTACCCGTAGTGACCCTTTATCGTTCACATCCTTAGGTAAGATCGTGTTTCACAGTAGGAGAAAGAACTCACTAAAAAAGACAATAGTTAGATCAAACTTCCTTGAATTTTCTAGGTATCAATAGTTGAGGTACGCATGGCCATCTAATTTAAGATAGAGGCTCTTACAGTCGGACACTATTTCAACCCAAAATTTCCAAAGTTGTTAGATTTTCACATACAAGCAGAAGACAAAGAAAAGATTATGCCCCTAGTCATCACTCTCTAAATCCTATAAAGGACATCATCAAAGAGCTCGAAGGGACACAATATGCAAAAATCTCAATGCGAATCAATAAGCATACAAGGAGATAAAAGCATGTAAAAAAGCATAGATCATTTTCAGTTTGTTTTGATGTTTGATTGTGGTGTTGTAGATGCAAAATCCTTTCTGGAGACAAGACTGACTGACTGACTCACATGAAGCTTGAAAGGACTCTGAGTGGATATGATATGTCTAAGATACACTGGAGACCATAGGATATGACATTGATTACCCCCAAGTTTGAACATTGATAGGATACAGATGCTTGAGCTGTGTGGTGTACAAACCGACTTATTGAAAACCGGAAATGCAGAAACAAACCGGGAGATATGTACAAACTAAAGCAAGACTAAAAGCTGGGAAAGACCAAGATTGCACTGATAGATGGAGCATTTTGAAACAAGTGGTGCCCGTTTGCCAGGTTTTCACCATCTTGGCAGAGATTCTATTTTTGCTACCAAGGCGCCTATTTCCAGGTTTTCACCAAGGCACTTTTTTCTCTTTTTTTCATTTTTTTGTATTTTTCAATTTTTTCAATTTTTTTGTGAATCATCAAGGCACCTATTGCTAGGTTTGCACCAAGATGTTCATTTTTTCAGGACTTTTTCTGATTATTAAGATTTTTTCAGGACATTTTACCATAGACTGAATGCCTTAGGTGTAGAATTTCTTCAGATGGAGAACATTGATTGGTTCTCGGAGCTGTTCTCCTTTAGTCATTGAGAGTTGATAGGCACCAAAGCCAAAAGTAGTAGTGATTACAAAGGGACCCAGCCAGTTGGGTTTGAACTTCCCCTTGCATTCTCAATGGGATTTATTTTTAGGATTTTCTCTCAAGACTAGATTGCCAACCTGAAATTCTCTGTGTCTGACTTTCTTGTTGTAGCCTCTAGACATTCTCTTCTGATATACTCTGAGATGATCATACACTGCTTGTCTGTGCTCATCTAGTAGTTCTAGTTCTTGTAACCTAGACACTCTATAGTCATCATCAGTCACTAGACCATGCATTCTAATTCTGAGTGATGGGATTTCAACCTCAAAAGGCAATACCGCTTCAGACCCATAAACTAAAGTGAAAGGCGTAGCCCTAGTAGGTGTTCAGATACTTGTTCTATAGGCCCATAGAGCTAGATTGATCATGAGATGCCAGTCTCTACCAGTTTTGTTTACTGTTCTATGCAAGATCTTTAATAGATTTTTGTTAGAAGCCTCTGCTTGTCCATTCCCTTGAGGATAGTAGATAGAAGATCAATGCTGGGTGATCTTGAATTTGGCACATAGATCATCTAGGTCTTTATTCCTGAATTGCCCACCGTTAGCTGTGATTATGGAATGAGGGATCCCATATTTTCATATGATATAGTTCAATATGAACATAGATATATGTTTCCCTATTGCTTGTGTCAAAGGGACCGCCTCTACCCATTTTGTAAAATAATTTGTGGCTGTGATTATATGGGTATGTCCCTTAGAAGAATGAGGATGAATCATCCCGATAAGATCAAATGCCCATTGATGGAAAGGCCATTGTGTTGTAAAGGGGATTAGATCCCTCTCTGGAGCATGAATTAGGTTTCCATGCACTTGGCACTTTTGACAATTCTTAGCAAATTTGATAGCCTCTTTCTCCATGTCAGGCCAATAGTACCCAACCCTAATAAGTTTTTGAGCTAGTGTTAAATTGTTTGAGCGTGACCCACAAATACCATCATGGACTTCCTCTAATGCATGTTGAGACTCTTCCCATTCTAAACATCTAAGTAGTGTACCATCTAGACCTCATTTGTATAGATTGTGACCAATGATGACATATCAGGAGGCATTACAGATAAGGTATCTTTTTTCATGGCGGTTGAAGGTATCGGGAATGATTTGGTCTTGGAGATAGGAAAATAGGTTTTTATATCGAGATGAATCATGACCAAAAATAGTGCAGATCATGCGGGTTTCAGGGGAGTCATATGCAGGATAAGATAGTGCTTCCACCAGAAACTCATAGCGTAGCTCATGTTCAGGCTGCTGTAATAAAGTAGATAGTGTTGCCATTGCATCGGCAACCTTGTTCTCCATTCTAGGAATTTGATCAAATGTGATACATATGAAATATTTCTTAAGATCATCTACCATTCTCTTGTAAGGAATGAGCTTTTCATCTTTAGTTTGGTACACATCATTGACTTGATGAATAACAAGTTGAGAGTCTCCATGAATGTGTAGCTCTGTTACTCTCCATTCAATTGCTATTTTTATACCATTCAAGAGGGCTTCATATTCCACAATATTGTTTGTGTAGGGGAACTTTAGTTTGAATGCTTTTGGGATAGAGTATCCTTGAGGAGTTATGAACAATATGCCTGCTCCAGATCCATTTTGTGTATAGGAGCCATCAAAGAACAATTTCCATTCTCTAGAACATAGGTGCATAATAGAGGAGTTTGGAAATTCCATTTGCATTGGTGTGTCATCAAACATGGGTGCATCTGCTAGTTGATCAGCAATAACTTGACCTTTTATAGCTTTTCTTTCAACATATTCAATGTCAAATTCACTTAGAAGCATGACCCACTTAGCCAGTCTACCTGTGAGGGTAGCCTTTCTTAGTAGGTATTTTAGTGGATTGATTTTTGCTACTAGATGCGTGGTATGAGCTAACATATAGTGTCTTAGTTTCTCTGATGTGAAGATCACAACGAGACAAGCTTTCTCAATCATAGAATAGTTCTTTTCATATGCCACCAATGTTCTGCTTATATAATAAATGGCTCTTTCCTTTTTCTCTTCATCATGTTGCGCTAGCAATGCCCCCAGTGATGTGGCTATTGTGGAGACATATAAGATCAATGGCTTCCCATGAATAGGAGGTATCAAGATAAGTGAATTTGATAGATACTTCTTGATATGGTTAAAGTTGTTCTCACATTCTTCATTCCATGCAAAGGTCACACCTTTATGTAATGTTTTTGTAAAAGGCTATGATATGTCCGCTAGCTATGATATGAATCTTCTGATAGATTGAACTCTTCCTTGCAACATCCTCATTTGACTGATATTTGTGGGAGGTTGCATCTCTATTATAGCCTTGACTTTAGCCGGATCAACTTCAATGCCCTTCTTTGAAACTATGTATCCTAAGAGCTTTCTAGAAGTGACACCAAAAGCACACTTCTTAGGATTTAGTCAGAGACTAAACTTTTCCATTTTGTCTAGGATCATGCTCAAGTCTTTTAGATGTTCAGTCCTGATCATAGATTTTGCTAAAGTATCATCAACATAATCTTCCATAGTTTGATGCATCATGTCATGGAAAATAGATGTCATCGCTCTTTGATATGTGGCTCCAGCATTTTTAAGCCCAAATGGCATGACATTCCAGTGCAAGGTGCCCCATGCACATGTGAAAGTAGTTTTCTCTTGGTCCTCTAGAGCAATTTTTATTTGGTTATATCCAGAAAAACCATCCATTAAGGAATACATCTCGAAACCCGCAATCATGTCCACTATCATATCAATGTTAGGTAGTGGAAAATCATCCTTAGGGCATGATCTATTCACATCTCTAAAGTCTGTGCACACTCTGATTGACCCATCTAGTTTAGAAATAGGTACAATATTAGAGATCCACTCTGCATAGTCAATAACTCAGATGAATCCGACATTTAGGAGCTTCTCTAATTCAACTTTTACCAAGAGTGAAACGTGAGGATGCATCTTTCTCAATTTTTGCTTGATAGGTTTGACATTTGGAGCAATAGATAAATGATGCATTATGAGATTAGGATCCAATCCTAGCATATCTGAATATTTCCATGCAAAATTGATCTTGTTCTCTGTTAGGAATGTTGTAAATTTTTGCTTCTCTTCTTTTGATAATGATTGTGCTACATGTACCAATTGTGGTTCCTCTGTTGTACCCAAATTGATGGATTGAGTGGGCTCAATTAGAACTAGAGATCTATCCTATAAATGACTCAGAAGGACATCAAATATCTCATCCTTAGGCACCTCAAAGAGGTTTTCACCTTTGGATACATCTTTTATTTTTAATTTTGTAGGTTCTAAGACTGCCACAAAGTGGTTTTCACCCTCAGAACTCTTTTTCTTTTTCTTTTTATTCTTGTTTTTTTGACTAAGATATTTGATGTCTAACTCGGTCATGCTGGCACTTGGTTCACTGATGGAAGTACTCATAGGCTCAACTGCATTGAGGTAGCAAGCAAGGGCATAGTCATTCGGGAAGGTATAAATACCATGTCTCAGATTTGTGGAGGTTTGATCAATAAGTTCTGGATATTGGATAGTCAAAGTAGGGAAAGATTGGGAGATAGTGTTTACGGATATGGATCTGTCATTATTGGTCCTAACCTGATGCTCAAGTTCAAAGGTGATACTACAACTTAAGACATCCAATTTTTGAATAGGCTCAATGTCATCATGGGAGTCCAATTCAGCCATAGGTGGATCAGACTCGATAGGTTCATCATTTCGCTCTAGACTTACATTGGTTTGAGGTACATATTGGTGAATAATATCAGCATGTTTCTCTGTGATAAGCTCATCTTCATTTGGTTCTGGAATGGCTCCCCATTCATAGTCATTTGATTCAGCTTCTAATTCAGGATCTCTAGGAAATCTTAGAACATGAGTAAAGTAAGGGTGAATACCCCAAGAAGGGTTACCCTCAGAATCTGATTTGTATTCATACTCATGAGAATCTATCTCAAAATCACTACCACTTCCCTCTTCTTGATTGTTTTTGAGATTAGCTGGTTCTTGTGTTGCAACTATCTCTTGATTGATAGTAGGTTCTTGTGTTTCTACTACATTAATTCTTTTGATAGGATCATCTTTATCATCAAGAAGGTCTTTGATCTCTTTAGGCAATTTTTCATAGGGGATGAGTTCTGAACTATCTGAATCACTATTAGATGGTTCTATTTCTTCTTTCTTAAGAAGAGGTTCCCTTGGTGTGATCTTCTCTATGACATGAGAGCAATTACCTTTGAGGTGATAGGGTTTCTTCTTAAAGCCTAAGCTGACTTTATCTTTATTTTCTCTACCAGTATGTGGGAGAGGGATCACGAGACCTTTTCCTCTGACTCTGAGAGGTCCTTTACCTGAATATCCCATCTTAGCTATTAATTTATCTCCTAGACCATATGACTTAGAAAGGAGTTTGGAGACTGCAGAGTCACCATTTCGAACAACTTGAGATTCAGGGTCATCTTTGTATAGCCATGATAACACAGCCTCATCCTCTTAAGATTCTTGCTTGGATACTTGTTCTGCTACAAAATTCTTTTTATATGCTTCAAGAGGTTCTTTAGAGTCTAGTTTGGATTGTTTCAAAGATTTCCCATAAGATTTAGGTGAGATAGGGAGAGATGTCAAAGATAATACTGGCTCGATAGTATATTCTCCCATACTATTTTCTTTGATATTAACCTCTTTTGCAAGATCTTCCATTTTAGATGTGGATGCTTCTTTAGTTGGTTCAATAGAAGATTCTCTATTATTAGGTACAAGCTTATCTGCACTTTCCTTCAAGGTGTTGCAAGTTGTATTCAGATCTGTGGGGATAGTAACCTCTACTCCTTCATAAGGAAACTTCAAACATTGATGGTATGTAGAAGGAATAGCTTGCATTTCATGTATCCATGGTCTCCCTCTAAGGACATTGTAGGCCAAAGGGAGATCAAGCACTTGACAAATGGTATCTTTGATAACTGGGCCCACTCTGATAGGTAAGACAATGGTGCCCTTAGAAGATCTTTCTTGTTCATCATAGGCCTTGATAGTTATTTTCTTTCTAGGATCAATAGCCAATTTTGAAAATCCCAATTGTGTGATCAAGCTATAAGAACAAATGTTTAGGCCAATGCCCCCATCTATCAACACACATTTGACTCTACGGTTCTGGATCAAGACTTCTATATGCAAAGGCTGATTATGTGGGTGACTCAAGGAATTGTCATCTTCCTCTGAAAAGGAGATATATTGCGGAGATGTAAGATGTCCAACCATAGTCTGGAACTTGCCTAAATCAAGGTCATCAGGAACATTGGAACCGAGCAAAGCTTTATCGAGAATGGCTCTATGAGCCGGAGATATTTGAAGCAACTTAAACATGGAGATTTTTGCATTAGTGTGTTGGAGTTGTTGAACAATGCTATAAGATGTAGGCCTTGTATCCTTTGGATTGGAAGATTTGGAAGCAGCCTTCTGTTTAGAAGCAGATGAAAGATTGAAGGGCACCTTAGGGACATTTGATGAATCTGGGATTTGTCCTTTCAGATGTGTTTGAGCTTGTGATCGAGTAATTGTGTTAGCTAAGGAATGATTTCTATCTCTTCATACAATTGTGATGACATTGCAACTTTCAGAGGGACATGGTTCAACCATATTGATGACAGCATTATTTCCAGGGTAGGCATAGTTGACTTTTGCCCCCATATTAGGCTGAGAAGTTGAAACTTCTTGACCATGTTTCAGAAATGGTTTTGTGAATGTTGTATGATCATGATTGCTTTTGGGATTGTCAATTATGATGTCTCCACTATCGATTAGATCTTGAATGGTATGCTTCAAGTGATAGAAACTACTAGTTTAGTGACCTTTACTCCGATGGAAATCACAGAATTCATTTTCCTTCCACCATATCAGTTTGGGGTCCTGAGCATTCAGTCGGATTGGTGGTAAAGAGATGATGTTATCAACCAATAGATTTTTCATAGCTGATTCTAAAGACTCTCCTAGAGGAGTAAATTTTTTATGTTTATCCCATTTTTTGTATTCTGGCTTCCTTTGAGATGGTGGAGAAGACTTTTTCTCTAAAGCTTTAATGGCTTGAGTGCCAAGAGTGAGATTGTAGGCTGGTGCCTTTGATGGGGCATGAATAGTGTCAACAATGCCTATGTGACGATGCCTTTGTTCTTGTTCCAATTTTTGTTCTTGTCTTTAGAACTGGATCCAAATTCGTACTTGTATTTTTGAAGTGTGATTTCTCCTTTTTTTACAAGAACTTTTTCAATTTTGATAGCATTATTCACCATCTTGTCAAAAGATGTATGATCTTGCATTTGTAAGGGATAATTGATTTATGGAACAAGGTTATTTATAAAGATTTCAAGTTTCTCCATTTCGGGAATTGGTCTAGCATATAGAGAGAACTTCTTTTGCCACCTCTTGAGGAAAGTTAGGAATGATTCTCCTGGATATTGCTTGAGATTACAAATGTCAAGCATGGTAACTAGGTGCTGAATATTGTAGGAGTATTTCTGGTAGAAAAATTTAATCAATTCCTCAAACATCTTGATCATAGGAGGCAATCTTGAAAACCACTGAATGGATGCTCCTCCTAGAGATCTAGGAAAAAGATGCATCAGATAGGTCAGTTCATGCATGAATTCCATGGATTGCATATAGAACTCTCTGACATGATCTTGAGGATCAGAGTTTCCATCATACTTATCATACTTTGGCATCTCCACTCTTTTTGGAAATGGTGGCATATACAAGTTTTTGTCAAAAGGAAAAGGGCATAGAGCTTCCATGGAGAACTCTTTGGGTTCCTTTTCTTTCTCAAGGCTATTAAATTTGACTTGTAAAGAATGTATCTGTTTCGTCATAGCTGTGAGTGGAGTTTCTTCCTCATGCATAATGATATCTTCAACATTAAAGTTGGGAGGAATTTTAGCTCCTTGATGAGCTAGTTGTAAAAAGTATGCTTCTCTATCTTCTTTCAAGAAATGCTTCATCATCCATTTGAAGTTATCGTCATTTTGATATTGAGCAATTTCTTCAGGTGTGGGTTCCTGATCTGCCCCATATTGAGATTGAGCTCTTTGAGAGCCAAAATTTGTCCCTTCTTGAGACATGGTAGGAGTTTGTGGACTCCCTAGATTAGATTGATGAGGGGTATGTTGAGTACCTTCGTGAGTTGATGGAGGGGGTATGTAACCAGATTGCAATCGATAGTTGCCAAGACCGTCATCCTCATAAAGACTAGAATTGATGAGTTTCTCAAGAGTCAGAGTTTGGGTAGTGGTGATAGATTTCTTGTGAGAGGAAGCTCTAGTCTCTACCATCAACTTTGAGTGAAACAAAAGAATAAGATTCAGATAACTAAAGAATGAATTGAATCAAGATGATCAAATGATGCAACCTTGTCAAGGTTTGATTGATTTGAAGATTTGATTAGACATGGATGAAGGATACTATGCCCTGGATGTATGGGTAGGTTCCCAAAAGATAGCGGACAAGATATCACAACACTTAGTCATTTTGATGATTGATTGATTGAAGATTGATAGTTATGACAAGGTTTTGACACGAGATGATAAAGACTCAAATTGATTAAACAAAAGGCTGAATCGGATTCAAAAAGGCCACTTTAGGAAAATGATTGGACTCTTAATAGCTACTGCTCTGTTCCTGACATAGTGATTCATTCGACAGATTCTAAAATTAGGCTGAAAAAGCTAGATATCTGGCAATTTTGACAATTTTTTTACAACTTTCAAAAATTTCCCAAACGACACTCTGCAGACTCGTACGATAGTGGGTATGTTGTGAAATGATAGTTGCAAAACTTGTACGACAATTGCAAGCAAGAATTTGACTCTTAGAATTTTTTGGCATCAAAACTCGTACGACACTGGGTTGGTTATCATACGACAGTTGGGTAGCAATGAAACAACAATTGAAAATCTCATACGACAGTTGGGTAGCAATGAAATGACAGTTGAAAATCTCACATGACAGTTGCAAGATTTTGACTTTGAGAATTTGCTGGCATGGAAACTCATACGACACTGGGTACTCAATCATACGATAGATGGGTTGTAATGAAACGACACTTGATGGAAACTCGTATGACTTTCTGACCTCCTGAGATGAATTTTGACTCTAGAAAAAGATTTTACTTCAGATTTTGCAAATTTTGAGTTTTCAGATTTGAATTGTTTGCAAATTTCAATGTCCAGATTTGAGGATTGTAACAGGTTTGTCCATTTTCAATAACCAGATAGATAAACAAGCACGCAAAATAGAAAGCATGTGATTTCAAGCATGTTTGAAAACAATGAACAAGGGTAAAAGCAACCTTGCGCATGAACAATCAAGTGACTTATTTGTTCTAATCCTGAGAAGTGCTAATTGTGTATGTTCCAAAAATGTTTTGCAATAATGCACATATACCCTATAAAATGAAAATTTGGCCTCGCTAGGGTTTTGAGTAATGGTTTGACTCTGCAACTTTTATGATCCAAAGGGGTGAACTCCACTCCCAGCGCACCAGGCTTTTGACACAGTCTAAGAACTTAATCTTCAAGAGCTACTAGGGAGATCTGACAACCCAACAATGAACCATACTCATGGAGATTTCTTCCACAAGGACATTTATATAGTGGCTGTCACTATGACGGCAAAAATGGCTATTACCACTTGAGGTTCTGTCAACACAGTTTACCCTGTGAAGGGATTGTCCGCTACTGTTAACCCTCTCTAAAGGTGACTCACAGTAGTATACCACAAGGGGACTTGGCTCCAGATCCAAGGTTTTTGATGCCTCTTCACTTTTAACCCAAACAAAGCAAGAAGATTAATCCGACATGCTAAGACAAAGTTTGTCTCACCAAGGTCTATGATATCAACCCCACATGATCTATCAACCCCTCCAGAGAGAGAATGTATCGATCAATAAGGGAAGATGCACTAACCAATTTTGATTCACCAAAGCTCGTGATGTCTACCCCACGTGATCTATCAACCTCTCCTGGGAGAGAATGTATCGATCAATAAGAGAAGACACACTAACCAAGTTGAATGTGAAATGCACTAAGTATCCTCCCTACCTACAAGGATTCTGTCGTCAAGAAGGATTTTGTTGGGAATCCAATCTCTCAAGAATCATGAATAGTGTTCATAGGGCCTAATTAATATGTGAGCACAAATGTATGTTTCCAAAAGAAAATCTACCAAAAGTATCCAAAAAGCAGAAAGAGGAACACTTAATGCTTAAAGCGAATATGAGATGAGTCCACAAGGTGGAACACTTAACACCTCACACAAGCTAAAAATGAGTCCCCAACTTAGAAAACAAGTGAGTTCCTAAAAGCACAAAAGGGTTGCCAAGTGGAACACTCAACGCTTCTGTCTTGTTGACCTCTCCCCTTTATGGCGCTGAGATTGCAACCACGGGGTGGAATGAGGTGCTGGTGGATTAGCGAGTCCAATAACCCAAGATAGCAATCAAGATCAATCACAAGTAATCTAAGACTACTTAATGAATCCTTAAGGGGTCACAACCTAGTATCAATTATGCAAGTGTGTAAAACAAAAGCATGAAAAGAATCACCCAAGCTAGACACATGAGAGATTTATTTTAAGCCCCAAATTAAAATATTATCAGCACAAGTGGAATACCTGAGATCCTCGCAATGCGCTTAGTAGATGTTTAAAGGATTTTGAGCAATTCTTGCACTTTTTCCAATCAAAACCAGCAGAAATCAATCAAAAATAGTAAATTTCAATTGTTAGGGTTAGTTGTCAGTCAAAATCCAAAAAATCAAATCTGACAAACTGCCTACAAAAATGAAACAATAATTGAAATCTGGTACCAAAACTCATAAGACAATGGGTCTGTTACCAGACAACAGTTGAAACCTAATGCTAAAACTCGTATGACACTGGGTCTATTACCAAATGATAGTCTAGAAACTCGTACGACACTGGGTGTTTGATGAAATGACAATCCAGCCTCCAAACGACAGTGGGTACCTAATGAAATGACACTCGGTCAATTGTCATACGACAGTGGGTTCAAAATCATATGACTTTTGTCAAAAACTCATACGAAGATTATACGAACAAAAAATAAAAAACATATTTTTGCATAGAAACTGAGGAGAAAAAGATAGAAATTGATAAAATTGAATTGGAAACCCATTTCAGGGCCCCACGATGGGTGCCAAAAATGTGTGTGTGAAAATTGTACCTGATCTGTAAACACAACACTTCAGTAAAACATTAGAGGTTAGCTAAAATCAAATCGTGCAAAATTGAAATCTAATTTAACCAAGTGATTTACTGCCTTCTAGTAGGTGCAAGATTAATGTTCTTAGATTGTTATCAAGATCAATGACCTAGACGACACCTAAATGAAGGATTTGAATGCCAAACTGATATGAAATATGAATGCAATTAATCTATATTTTTGATATTTTCTATGCAATGATATGAATCTATGCTAATATGAAAATTGATATGCAATGCTAATCTAGAAATGATATGATATGAGAATGAAAATTCTAACAATAATATGAAAGCTATGAATTTGAAATTGATCTCACAAAGCTTCGAATCCTTAAATTTATCTTTCAAGCTCCAATTGTGCAAATTCTCCAAATCTGATATGCTATGATTCCTGTAGAGTAAGTTTGCAATTTTTGAGATATTAGAGATGAATTATGAAGAGTTGAGCCTTGTTTTTATAGAAATCCAGGGCTTTGGAAGTGCATGAGAAAAAGCCATAAATCACTCAAATAACTCAGCTTGATTTTTGAGTTCTTTTTAAATAACAAATAATTAAGTCACAAAAATCATGCAAAAGCACAGTTTAACTTGAATTAGAAGTTTAGATCAACTTTAAAACTCAAAAAGATGTTGAGTTTCAAAAAGCTAACAACTTGCATTGATTTTCCAATTTGAGTTTAACTGGTCCTTGAATATGCACATGGATAATTATGATTTAATAAATAAATAAAGTGATTTATTCTCAACTTAACTGATTTTTGAAATAAAATAATTAATTTATGGGTTAATTAACTATTTTATCAAACTTTTATTAAAAACTATATTATTAAATAATGACAACCTACTTTACTTAATTAAATAAGAATTTAATCAATTAGTCATAGGATATTGGATTTATTGTCAAAATTAAATAATACAATTAATAATAGATAGAATTAAATTTAATTAAATAATTAAGTGGCAAGATATTAAATCTAATTAATTAAATATGAAAATATTCAATTAATCAAACTTAGGATAAATGTGATTTATCACCAAATAATCATTAAATTAAAGATAATTAGGATAATTAGGAATATTGCTAGGAATATTTCCCGATACAGAATTTAAGATAATCAATTAGGATTCGATGATGTTTAGATGTGCCTTAGATTAGGACTTCGATGTTGATTTCATTCGATTTGATGATGTAGGAGGTTAATAAACTTATAGCCCATTTTTGGGGTATTACAGAATCTAGGAATTCCATTTGAATTGGTGTATCATCAAAAAATGGTGCATCAACCAACCGATCAGAAATAACTTGTCCTTTGATAGATTTTCTTTCAACATATTCAATGTCAAATTCACTTAATAGCATCACCCATTTAGCTAATCTACCCATGAGGGAAGCTTTGCTTAGTAGGTACTTTAGTGGATCAATCTTAGCTACCAAATGTGTGGTATGAGCTAACATGTAATGTCTCAATTTATATGATGCAAAGATCACAGCTAGACAAGCTTTCTCAATCATTGAACAGATCTTCTCATATGCGACCAATGTTCTATTGATATAGTATATAGCTCTTTCTTTCTTGTTCTCGTCATGTTGTGCTAGAAATGTCCCCAGTGATGTATCTCTGGTGGAGACATATAAGATCAATGGCTTCCCTTGAATAGGAGGCATGAAAATAGGAGGATTTGATAGATATTGCTTGATATGATTAAAAAAAATTTCACACTCCTTGTTCCATGCAAAAGTCCCACATTTATGTAATGTCTTTGTGAAAGGTTGTGATATGTCTACTAAATGAGATATGAAGCATCTGATTGATTGCACCCTCCCTTGTAATGTTCTCATTTGGCTGATATTCTTGAGAGTTTGCATCTCCATGATAGCTTTGACCTTAGCTAGATCTACTTCAATTCCTTTCTTTGAAACAATGTAGCCTAAGAGCTTTCTAGAAGTGCAACATGTGGATGCATCTTTCTCAATTTTTTCTTAATAGGTTTAACACCTTGAGCTATAGATAAATGGTGCATTATAAGATCAGGATCCAACCCTGGCATATCTGAATATTTCCATGCAAATTTGATCTTCTTTTCTGTTAGGAATGTAGTAAATTTTTGGTTTTCTTCTTCTAATAAGGATTGTGCTACATGGATCAACTATGGTTCTTCTGATGTTCCCAAGTTGTTGGATTGAGTGGGCTCAATCAGTACAGGAGATCTATCCTATAAATGACTCGAAAGGACATAAAATATCTCATCCTTAGGCACCTTAGAGAGGTTTTCACCTTTAGATATGTCATTTATTTTTACTTTTGTAGGTTCTGAGATTGCCACAAAGTGGTTTTCACCCTCAGAACTCCTTTTCTTTTTATTTTTATTTCTATTCTTTTGACTAAGATACTTGATGTCTGACTCCATCATGCTAATGCTCGGTTCACTAATGGAAGTCATCATAGGCTCAACTACATTAAGGTAGGAAGAAATGGCATAGTCATTTGGAAAGGTATAGATACCTTGGCTCGGATTTGTGGAGGTTTGGTCAAGAAGTTTGGGATATTGGATAGTCAAAGTGGGGAAGGATTGGGAAATAGTGTTTATGGATATGGATCTATCATCATTGGTCCTAACTTGACTCTTGAGTTTGAAGGTGATATTACAACTCAAAATGTTCAATTCATGAATAGGCTCAATGTCATTGTGGGAATCCATTTCAGCCATAGGTGGATCAGACTCGTTAAGTTCATCATTTTGCTCTAGACTCGCGTTGGGTTTAGGTGCATATTGGTGAATAACATCAATATGTTTTTCTGTGATAAGCTCATCTTCCTATGGAATGGCTCCCCATTCATAGTCATTTGATTCCTCATCTATGCCTTTAGGAAAACTGAGAATGTGTGTAAAGTTAGAATGAATACCCCCAGAAGGGTTACCCTCAGATTCTAGTTTGAATTCATACTCATGAGAATCTGTCTCAGAATAGCTGCCACCTTCCTCCTTGTCTATTTGGTTTTCCTCAAGATCAGCTGGTTCTTGTGGTGCAACTATCTTTTGTTCCATAGTAGGTTCTTGTGTATCTACTACATTGATGTTCTCCTTAGTTTTCTCTTCATCTTTGAGGAGGTCTAGTATTTCTTCAGGAAAATGCTCATAAGGAATGAGCTCATCAGTAGTGTCTAAATTATCACTATCAAATTGTGGTGTTTCTTCCTTTGGTTGAATTTCTATTGATGATTCAATCTATTCTAAGACATGTGGAGAGTTTTTTCTAAGATAGAAAGGCTTCTTTTGATATCCTAAACCTGTTGTATTCTTGTTTGTTTGGCCATGATGGTCCATATGACTTCTGAGTAATTTTTCTTGAAGTGGAGTCACATTTCTGGACTGATTGGGATTGAGACTCATCCTTGTATAACCATGCAAGGACAACTTCTTCCTCCTCAAACTCTTGTTTAGATACTTGTTCTGTGACAAAGCTTCCATTGAATATGAGCTGGGATTCTTTATTTGTCGGTTCCACTTTGTCAAAAGGTTGTCCATAAAATTTAGGGAACAAAGGGAGAGATGTGAGAGATAAAATAGGTTTCATTATGTATTCTCCCATGCCATTATCTTTGATTTTGAATTCTTTAGCAAGTTCTTCTATCTTGGAAGTTGATGCAATGTCTAGCTGCTTAGTGGAAGATTCTCTATTATTAGGAACAAGTTTATCAACACTTTCTTTCAATGCATTGCAAGTGGTAGATAGATCAACCAAAATCATCACCTCTACTCCTTCATAAGGAAATTTCACACATTGATGGTACGTGGAAGGAATAGCTCTCATTTCATGTATTCAGGGTCTCCCTAGAAGGATGTTGTAAGACAAAGGTAGATCAAGAACTTGACATGTGATATCTCTGATAAGTGGACCTGTTCTAATAGGTAAGACAATTGTTACCTTGGAAGATCTTTCTTTTTTAGCATATGCCTTGATAGTTATCTTCTTCTTAGGATCAATGGCAGCTTTAGATAATCCTGACTGTGTGATCAAGTTGTAAGAACAAATGTTGAGAGTAGCACCTCCATCTATCAACACACATTTGACACAATGGTTTTGGATCAAGACTTCAATGTGTAAGGGCTGGTTATGCGGATGACTCAAGGAGTTATCATTTTCCTCTGAAAAGGAGATATACTATGGATATGTCAGATGACCAACCATAGTTTGGAATTTGTCTAAGTCAAGGTTGTCAGGAACATTGGATCCAAGCAGAGCTTTGTCTAGAATGGCTCTATGAGCTGGAGATATCTGAAGCAACTCAAACATGGAGATTTTTGCATTTGTATGCTGGAGTTGTTGGACAATATTTTATGATGTTGGCCTTGTGTCTTTAGGGTCAAATATTTAGAGGCAGCCTTCTGTTTAGAAGTAGATGAAAGATTGAAAGGCACCTTAAGGACATTTGATGAATCTAAATTTTGTCCTTGTAGATGTGCCTGAGCTTGTGATTGAGTAACTGCATTTAATGATTGATTATCTCTATCTTTTCTTACAATGGTGATGACATTGCAATGTTCAGATAAGAAAGGCTCAACCAAGTTTATGACAGTATTGTTACCAGAGTAGGCATAATTGACCTTAGCACCCATATTAGGTTGAGAAGATGAGTCTCCTTGATTGTGTTTCAGAAATGGTTCCGTGAGTGCTATATGATCATTATTACTTTTATGACTATCAATTACTATCTCTCTAGCATCAATCTTATCTTTTATGGGATACTTCAAGCGTATGTAGTTATTGGTTTTATGACCCTTGTTTCAATGGAAGTCACAGAAATCATTCTCTTTCCACCATTTTGGTTTAGGTTTAGGATCAAATGGTCAGATCTTAGGAAATGTGATGATTTGGTTGGCCAATAGAGATTTCATGGTGGATTCCAAGGATTATCCAAGAGGAGTAAACTTTTGTTTAGGATCTGTAGATCAAGGTTTGTATTCAGATGGCTTCTTGTTTGATTTTGCCACTTTTATTTCTGAAGCTTTGATGGCTTGGGTACCAATAATGAGATTGAAAGTGGGTACCTTAGATGGGGCTTTGATATTATCAACAATGCCATCTATGATGATGCCTTTATTCTTGTTCCATTTTTTGCCTTTGTCTTTAGAATTAGATCCAGATTCATCTTGTCCTTTTGAAGTGATATGTCTCCTTTTTGTACAAGTACTTTCTCAAATTTGATTTTATTTTCTACTTTTTTATCAAAGGATGTATGATTTTGTATTTGCAAATTCTAGTTGATCTCTAGAACAAGGTTGTTGATGAAAATTTCCAGCTTCTTGGTTTCTGGAATAGGTCTAGCATACAGAGAAAACTTTTTCCTCCATCATTTGAGGAAAGTTAGGAATGATTCTTCTGAGTTCTATTTCAGATTGCAAATGTCAATCATAGTGACTAGATGCTGGATGTTGTAGGAGTATTGTTGATAGAATAGCTTGATCAACTCCTCAAAAGTTTTGATTGTTGGAGGCATTTTTGAGAACCAATCAATGGATGATCCTCCTAGAGATCATGGAAAAGATGCATTAAGTAGGTTGGTTCATGCATGAACTCCATGGATTGAGTACAAAATTCTCTGACATGATCTTGGGGATCAAAGTTTCCATCGTATTTGTCATATTTGGGCATTTCCACTCTTTTCGGGAATGGTGGCATGTACAAGTCTTTATCAAATGGAAAAGGGCATAGGGCGTCCATGGAGAACTCCTTAGGTTCCTTCTCTTTTTCTAGCTTGATGATCTTGACTTGCATGGCATGCATCTATTTCATCATGGCTGTGATAGGAGTTTCTTCCTCATGTGTGATGATATCTTTGACATTAAAGTTTGGAGGAAGTTTAGCCACTTGTTGAGATAACTCTAGGAAGTATGCCTCTCTGTCTTCCCTCAAGAAGTGTTTCATCATTCTCTTGAAGTTATCATCATTTTGATATAGGGAAATTTCAAAGGGTGTTGGTTCAGCATCTCCACCATGATTGGAGTGATTACCCTGGGATCCTCAGTTTCCTCCTCCTTGAGACATTTTGTTTTTATGAGGACTACCAGGGATTGTTTGAGGTGGGGTTGGTTGATTACCTACATAGATTGATGTAGGAGGGGTGAAGTAACCACCTTTCAAGAATAGATTTCCAAGAGTGTCTTCTCCAAATTTAGTAGTGTCGTAGGGTTGATGAAATGTTTTAGCAATCATAGAAGATGTAGCTGAAGAGAATTTGGGTTGTTCTCCTTGTTTTATCTGCGATGAAGCTCTAGTTTCCACCATTAACATTGGGTAAAGCAAAAGAGAAAGATTAAGACAATTAAAGAATGACTTGATTCAAGAAGATTGAATGACGTAACCTTGTCAAGATTGGATTGATTGAAGATAGATTTGGACGTAAATGAAGGATAATGTGCCCTAGTTGTATGGGTAGATGCCCAAAAGATGGTGAACATGAGCTCACAACACTTAGCCATTTTGATGAAGATTGAGTTGAAGATGGTTTTGACAAGGTTTTGACACAAGATTAGATGGGATTCAAATCAATAGATCAGAAGGCTAGATCAAACTCAAGAGACCACTTTGGGAAAATAGATTAGATTCTTTTGGTTTCTACTCTGTTCCTGACACACTAAATTTTCAGACAGAATTTGGAAGTTGGTTGTAAAAATTGGATTTCTGACAAATTTGGAAGGTTTCTGACAACTTTGACTTTAGCTTTGATACGAGTTTTGAAATTTCAGGATGACTTTTGACACCAGAAAGGATTTTTTCTTTAGATTTGCAATTTTAAAAAATTTTTAGTTTCAGATTGTTTACAAAGTTTTATGTCCAGGTTTGAAGATCTGTGTAATAGTTCATCTAGGGTATGTTCATTTTCAATAACCAAATAGATACCAGGCACATAGAATAGCAAGCAAGCGAGTTCAAGAAATCAATTGTCTTAAAAAAATTAACAAGGGAAAAATAAACCTTGCACATGAACAAGCAATAGTGACTTATTATGCTAATCCCTAGGAATGCTACTTGTGTATGTTCTCAAAAGTTTTTCAATAACGCACATAGTCCTAGAAAATGAAAAATTTGACCTCACAAGGGTTTTTAGTAATGGTCTGATTGTACAAATTTTGTGATCTCAAGAGGGTGAACTCCAATCCAGGCGCACTGAGGTTTTGACACAGTTAGAGAATTTAATCAATTAGGAGCTGCTAGGGAGATCTGACAACCCAACAAGAGACCACACTTGTGGAGATTTCTTCCACAAAGACATTTATATAGTGGTTGTTGCTACCCTGAGAAAAATGGTTATTACCACTTGAGGTTCCATCCACATGGTTGACGCAATAAAGGGAATGTCCACTATAGTTAACCCTCTCTAAAGGTTACTCACAAAAGATACCACATGGGGACTAGGTCCAGATCTAAAGATCTGAGTTTCTGATACCACCCAAAAAGGGAGTAGAGCATAATCCTCTACCCTTTTCACTTTTACACAAACACAACAGATAGATTAAGATAACACGCTAAGACTGAAATTATCTCACCAAGATTTGTGATGTCAACAACTATGTCTATCGATCTCTCCGGAGAGAGAACGTATCAATCAAAAGTTGAGGACCAAACCAAGTTGAATGTGAGATAATCATAGTAACCTCCCTACCTACAAGGGGATCTATCATCAAGAAGAGATTCACATGTGTGAACAAGAAAATGAATCCCACTCTCTCAAGATCATCCACAAATAGTGTTCACGGGGCCTATTTACTATGTGTAACAGATATGCAAAAAGCAAATCTATGTTCATTTTATAGCCCAAAATTGAAGTGTGAATTATGAAAGCTGGAGAGGCACATGAGCTTGACACATGAGAGTTCATTTTATATCCAAAATTGAAGTGTTATCAGATTGAATAGAATACCTGAGTTCCTCACAACGCGCTTAGTAGATTTTACTTGTTTTAGCAATTTTTGAGCATTTGTCTTCTATCTTTTGTACCCACAGGATGTACTTGCACCTGCAGCTACAAACCACTGTTATGAAAAACATACCTATTCTTGTACATGCAACCCACTGTTATAAAAATCTAAAAAAAAAAACACAACTTGTCAACCCCACGTAGTAGAAAATCAGGTTAGTCAAAGATAATATGTCATTTGATAATCAAAAAACCTATTGTCATAAAAATCAGATTCTAACTACTCTGCACTAAATCAATCATAACTTTTTCAAATCAAGACAAAATGAATTCAAACCAATTCCAAAATAAATCTAACTCAAATACCTTTCCATAAATATAAATTTCAGATCTGTATCATGTCATATGTGCATGTACCAATAAAAACATCAGCCGGATTTCATAAAATCAGGTTCTGACTAGTCTATACTAAAATGATCATAACTTTTGCAAATAAAGATGAAATTAATTAGAACCAATCGAAAATGAAATCTAACTCAAATAAATTTCTAGAAATATAAATTTAGGATCTGTATCATATCATATGTGCATGTACCAATAAAAACACCAGTTGAATTTCATAAAATCAGGTTTTGACCAGTCTGTACTAAAATGATCATAACTTTTACAAATCAAAATGAAATTAATTAAAACCAATGAAAAATGAAAGATAACTCAAATACCTTTCCATAAATATAAATGTCGGATCTGTATCATATCATATGTGCATGTACCAATAAAAACACCAGTCAGATTTTTGGAAAAATAGCTCAGAAATTTATCACAAAACTCATAAAAATTAACCTTATGGTCTTGGGTTTGAGAAAAATGATAGAAATTTGATAGAATAAAATGGAAACCTATTTTAGGGCCCCATGCTGGGTGCTAGAAATATGTGTGTGAAAATTGCACCTAGTTGTGGACACAACACTTTAGTAAAACATTAGAGGTTAGCAAAATTAAAATCTACAAGTAATTGAAACTAAGCTAACTAGACCATTTACTGCCTTCTAGTAGGTATGAGTATGGTATTCTCATATTAGACTGAGATCAGTGATGATGCAACACCTAAACAAAGGATTTGAATGCAAAAGATGAATGTAGAATGAATGCAGATTAATCTATATTTTGTATTTTCTATGAAATTATGATGAAAAACTGTATGAATCTAATCTAGAATTGAATGAAATGATATGAAAATTTAATCTAACAATGACATGGATTGATATGAAAAACTATGAAAAACTATGAATTGATCTCACAAAGTCGCCTGTCGCAAAAGCTTGATTCTTTGTATGCAATTTCGCCAGAGTAATTGTGCAAATTTGAGAGATCTTTTATGAAGAGTTGCGCCTTGTTTTTATAGAAATCCAAGGTTTGAGGATGCATAAGAAAAACCATAAATCACTCTTGATAAAATCAGGTTGATTTTTGAGTTAACAAGAAATTCAGAATAAATAAACTCATAAAATCATGTGAAAGCAGTTTTTATCTCAAAATAGAGTTTAGTTCTCTTTTTCAACTCATCATCAGATGTTGAGTTTAGAAAGTTAACAAATTAAAATTGAAAATTGATTTAAAGTTAACTGCTTTTCTGATTGTGCATGATTTAATATGAATTAGTTTAATAAATAAAGTGATTTATTTTCCACTTAACTAATTTTGAATTAAAACAATTGATTTATGGGTTAATCAATTATTAAATCAAACTTTATTCTAATTAAATCATTAAATTTGACAACTTTGATTTTAAATCAATTAAATAAATATTCAATTGATTGTTTGTAGGAATTTTGATTTATTGTCAAAATAAAAAAACTATTAATTAGGAATAAATGTAATTAAATCTAATTAAATAATTAAGTGGTAGAATTAAATTACTTAATTAAATATTCATCATATTCAATTAATCAACTTTAGGATAAATAATGACATTTATCACCAAATAATATTCAATTAAAGATAATTATGATAAATTAGGAATATTCAAGGAATATTCCCCGATGCAGAATTAAGATAATCAATTAGATTTTTGATAAACTGATGTGTAGATGTGCCTTAGGTTAGGACTTTGATGTCAATTTCAATCGATTTGACGATGTGGGAGGTTAATGAACCTATAGCCCATTTTTGGGGTATTACAAGTAACATTATTTTTCAATCTATTATCCACAAGGGAATGGGTAGGCTAAAGCATCCAATAAGAACATATTAAAGATGTTGCATCTAGAATAATTAAAAACTTCGGCAAAGACTGGCAATCACAACTAAATCCAACTTTTGGGGTATATCACACTACCATCAGAACACCAACAAGAGCTACACCATTTTCTATTGTTTATGGGTTAGAATTTATTTTACCTATTGAGGTAGAAGTACCCTAACTGAGAGTGTTATTGAGAGGAATCATCACTGATGAAGAGTACAAAATATCAAGAGTCCAAGTCCTAGAATTTTTAGATGAGCATAGATAAGAGGCCTTTGATAATCTTAGAGTATATCAACAAATGATTTCTAGAGGATACAATAAGAATGTAAAACATGGAGAATTTCAAACATGGAGATATTGTGTTGAGAGGGAATCCAAAGACATAAATAGATAGACAATAGAAGGGAAAATTTCAACCCAACAGGTTGGGACCCTTTTTCATCACAACAACACATGGTTTAGGTTCCTATCAACTCTCAACACTAGGAGATATACTTCTCGGCCTAATCAACATAGTCCACCTGAAGAAAAACTATAACTGTAAATCCTAGTTTAGCAGTTTGTACAACAAAAAAGTTTTCAAAGAAATCCAAAAACATTAGAAAAAGTTCCTAAAGAAATCTAAAAACATCAGAAAAGTGATCTTGAAGAAAATAAAAATTAGTGTAAACGATCCTAAAAAAAATGGATATCCTTGTGAAAAACCAGCAAACAGGCACTTTGATACTGCCAAAAACATCAGAAAAAATCCTAAAAAAATGATCATCTTGGTGAAATCTTGGTAAATAGTTTCCTTTATGAATAAAAAAATAAAATAAAATCATAAATACAAAAAAATCAAAAAGAGAAAAAGTACAAAAAAATGAAAAACAAGAAAAGTACCTTGGTGAAAAACTAGTAAATATGCACCTTGGTAGAAAAATAGCAATAACTCCAAGTGGTGAGAACTTGGGAAATTGGTGCTGCTTATAATTGGTCACTCCATCTATCAATACATTGCTTGGAAAGCTCGCCTGCAATATTCAGCTTTCTCACCTACATATATCTTGTATGTCATTTGAATGCTTGTACATAATCGGTTGGTTTTGTATCCTAGTATCATGGCTTGGAATCAATTCACATTTAGTCTTAGGGAAGTCACATGTAACTGGGGGAAAATTTTAGCAATCTAGTTGAACCATCATCATCTAGTGATAGTCAATCTTTCAAATCTTTCAAACTAAGTTAGAATTAGTCATCATGTCTAGGGACTATCAGGTGTTTTGCCAATGAATAATGGCATTTCTCAACATCACTAAACAAAAAAATGGTGTTTTTAAATAGCACACACCCAAAAAAAAATAATGTTTCTCAATAACATAAAATAGACAACATATCCACAACCAAGAATTATAAAACAAGAACAAACACAAACAATTGGTTTGACTTTTTTTTATAATGTCTTCTTAGTGACTCAATGATATCTTTGGAATAGAGGCACAAGGAAGGGGCATGATTTTTTTCTTTTCTCGCTGCCTATTATTATCATTTTTCAATTCTCATGCCTTCTAACCAACTCAAGGATGTCTATCGACTAGAGGAACAAGGATAGGGGACATGATACCTTTTCTTTGATTGCTGTCTATGGTAATTGTTTTGATGATCTTGAAGTGTCAAATAATTTGGGTGTCTATGATAAGAGCCTCCATGTTTTTGGTATGCCACACATAATTTGACTCTTAATATTTGAATGCCATGGTAAGGTTGGAGATATCTCCTTGTCAATTTTATTTAATTCTTTCTTAGTATCATGTGATTTTGAAATGGGTACCCAAGGATATGAATGCATGGGTCATTGTGGGTGCACAATTTTTTTCCCAAGGATATGAAAGAAAGGGTCATTGTAGATAATGCATACATCAAACAAGAATGTGAGGATCTCATATTTTTTTATGCATGAAACACTTAGGTAATCTCAGCTTTATATGCTCCAATTCTTGTGTCGTCTTACAACATCAAAAAGAAGTAACACTCAGGTCATCTTGGATTTACATGCATTGGTGCTTCTGTTCACTTTTGGCATTACATCAAATAGAATTAGTATTAATATTATCATGGTTGAAATGTATCCAGTGAGGATTGTACTATCTTCATTGTTAAAAAAAATGATCACTTATGAAAAGAATAACTAAAGATAGAAAAGTGACAAGCAATCCAAAAAATTTCTCATTCAGTCACATTCATTTAGCATTGCATTCATGTGTATTGATGAAAATAAGCTAATAAAACTATCCTTGCAAGGGAAAATCAAAATTGAGTTGACATAAACGTAGGAACTTAATCCAATCTAGTGATATCATCATGTGAATCTAAACATGATCAAGCATTTCTAATACTGACATCAAAAACATACTTGCATCACACATTAGTTATATCATAAAGTTCATTGCATTACTCATTTAACTATGTTTTCTATTCATTTTAAACATCATAACATCATTTTCATAATCATGTTAAATATCTCTTTGTACTGCATATCCATTAGAAATGAAAAAAATGATATAATCTATTGCATAAAATTTACATCACCATTTCTTATAAAAAATAATAGGCATACATCATAGGTTCATCCATAACATATGAAAAGAAAATAAATGCCCTCATCACATAACACATTTCATAGACATCATAAAGAGCATATATACATCAAATGGGAATGCATCCCATTTATATAAAAAAATATATTATTATAAGAGTACAATGAGATCAATATAAAAAATTGGATCTTGTCATTAAAAAAATATCAGTGTATCATCAGAGTATCATGAGTATCAAATAAATAAAAAATATATCATTAGTGTCTATACATCAAAATGTCATATGTACATCAAAATTTTAGAGAAGGGTATAGATCAAGTCTTGTTGCCTTCATCTGGACTGGCTAGAGGTGGACCAAGAGGTGAAACATCCACACTTGTAGGTGCTAGAACCACACCTATCTATGACTATGCTATAAGCATTGAATACAATGGAAATATGGAAGTAGGATCTATAAAAAATATAAAGTATGATGCTGGGTGATATGAAGCTCTTCTTTTCTGAAGAGAAGTGTCCCTTTGAGCTCTATCCCTCTTAGCTATCAAATCTCTAATGGTATCTTGAGACAACACTAACTCTCTCTCTAAGACTACTATCTGAGTCATGAGTTGAGTGCTCTTGTGTTAACATCATGCAAGAGAAGAATTAGTAGAATCACTAGTGGCACCCTATGTACCATTTCCTCTCTTAGTTCTCTACTATGGCGCTAGAGATCCTATCTAGCTCCCCATCCCTAGGACTCTGGTAACTAATATTGCCTCTATGATCAGAGTGAACCAAACCTATTTGAAATAAGCATAGAAATTCAAACATTATTCTAAGAGTATATTTGCAACATATAGTAAAAACTATTTTCTAAGTCATTCAGATAGAGCTAAAACAGGAGCACCCTTTCATTGTTTGATTTTCTCTTCCTTTAGGGATGTGTGTGTGCTCTCAAAACACATGGAGCTTGTCCCTAATGATGATTAGGAGGGATTTGGATGGATTAGGGACCATGAGGACCCCATAGTGGCACAAAATCAGTTATAGAATGTTGGAGTTGATGAAAAACAACCCACAACTCCTAAGAACACCTACACTCAAACACCTCCAATAGAAAGAGAGAGAAGCAAATAGCTATGGAGACCTGAATGTATGGATCCATGAGAGAGGAGAAATCCTTGATGTGTAAAAACAAAATTTGCAATCAAATAATGAATTGTCAAAAAAAAGGTTACAAAGTGTTATGAGATCAATCCTTATAAAAGGAGATTAGAAAACCTAAAAAGGTAAAACCCTAGGTTGCATAATAATAATTAATAAAGCAATTAATTATTATATGCCTAAAGTTTAGCTTAAGTTAAAAGAGGTAATAAGTGACTAAATAATTAAATCAATATGATTCAATTAATCAGTAAACACTTTATTACTCTAACACCCCCCCTTAAGATAAACTTTGGGAGAAGTTAAAAACCTAGAAAGAACTATTGAAAGCAAATGGGTCCCAAAAAAAAAAGGCTTGATCAGGTACCCAAGTACAAAAAATAATCTCTACAAAGCGGAGAAATAGAGAAAACAACATGGGAAAAACTCTACTCCAAAAAGAGAGAAATACTAGTCTGAAGGACTGAAGAAGCCTCCAAAACTAGGAATGTTCTAGAAAATAGGAACAAATATGAACATGTACAACATCACTGAAGCATGAAACTACAAACTCTATCAAGAAGAAAATTGATGATCTAAAGATCCTCCACTGAAATATGACCAAGTAGATGAGACTGTAATCTACATGAGTGTCCTCAAATGACACTACTCAAATCAGGAGGCAAACAAAGGAAAACACCTGAACTCAGAGATACAGATGGCATAAACACCAAAAGTCTGAAGAGATGATCAATCAAAGCTAGAAGAGTGCATCCAAAAATAGGAAAGAAAAGAGTGTCCATATGGTAAATGATCCATCTCACCAGAATGCATAGGTACCCAGCCACTACAACCGCCTAGTACATAGAATCAAATAATGAATACATATCTCATACTATCGAACCAAGGAAGTAGTAGAACTAATAGTAGAAAGCCCCCCATACTGCTAACAAGGGAGTACTGATAGAAACACTAAAAAGATCATCCAATATAAACTTCATGATGAAGAAGAATCTAAAACATCGAATGTCCAGAGAGAGTACAAACACATATAGAGATACCTGAGGTTAATGTCATTGGAGGAATGCTCACATGACAAAAGAAGATGGCAAACAAAGGCAAACATCAAACCCCCCTGGCACTTTATAATGGAGTGTGAGTACATAAAGCATGAACATGTGCAAGATCCCATACATGCAATAGAATGGTACTTTATCTCAGTATGTGTGCATAAAAGAATGCTACAAAAATGAAGTATACACTGCTCAAAGAAGAGCAAAGGCTACTGAAACAAAATAACAACCTAAGATGAGTCATCCCTCAAAGGGAAGAGATCCCAAGACCTGTAACAACCAAGATATCCACCAGACTGCAAAAAAGAAAAAATCTGAATAAAATGAACCTGGATAGAATCTAGAAAAATGACTCATAGCACTGAAAAGCTCTCTGAACAAGCTTTCCAATGATATATTGTTTTCTGAAAATGGAATCCAGATGTGCAAGATAGAGCTCCCAGAGTGCAGATATGAACATCTGGCTTTGACAGTGAAAAACACCATCAAAAAAGAAAAAATAGAAAATCAAACCTACAGATATAGAAATATCTTAGAATCAGATTTTTGACGATATCTTGTTTGCCAATTTTTGACACCATATGCTCAAGATATGAGCAAAATACCAACAACTATGTTGGAGGGCCCAAAGAAGGTGTCTGGAAGGATCTGAGGATGGGTGACATCAGAAAAAAGGACAAAATCACACATGAAACCATTAGATCTGATAAAAGCTTAGAAAGAGCTTTTCGACAATATCTCATTTGCTGAAAATGGAGCCTGAATGCAAGAGAAACAGATCTTGAAATGTAGGAGGTCTGAAATGCCAAGATCACAAATAACATCTGACTTTGATAGAAAAAAGAGCATCAAAATGGAAAAATCACAAAACCATATGAGCAAATTTGGATCGGGCTTGGAACCAGCTTTTCGATGATATATCGCACACCTAATTTTGATCCCAAATGCCCAAGTTATGGACAAAAAACCACAGGTAGCTCTAGAAGGCACAAAAATGAGCAAATCCCTACTGACATATGTTGACATTAACCATCTACATGCTTAAATTTGACGGCCAAAAGGTCATCATGGAAAAAAAAATAATAGGCCCCTAGTCACCACATGACCAGGAGCTAAAGGCACTGGGGTTGGCCGAGGGGCTAGTCCCCTATATGACCTAGTTGCTTGGTGGAAGGGGTTGAGCGGTCACCATCTGGTGAATGTGCGAACACCGTCTGGTGATGCTGCCACAGACTGCTGACACTCACCGCGGCCCATGGAGTAGTTACCGTGGGTCACCAATAGTTACCATGGGGAGGCCATGGAGCCACCAACGGTGGCACCCGAGTGGCACCTAGGTGGCTTTTGAAATCACCGATATTACCTCAGAGTGTGTGCCAAGGCCGTACATCCCTGGTACACAATTTTTTTTGCCTCAGAAGCCAACTTGTCAAAAATTGACAAGTTTTATATGAATTTTGACTATCTTCGATGCTCTGGACACAACCGTGTTGTCTGTTTGGACTAGAAGGGCTCCAAAAAATAGTGATTGCCTTGGGATCCATGTCACAACCAATTGCAAATTTTTTTTCTCACAGATTCCAATTTTGTCCAAATTGGACAAACTTTATATGGATCTTAGGGTTCTTAGATGTTGTGAATGTAACCGTGAGGTCCGTTTGAAGCCAAGATGACCATAAAAATAGGCCCCCCAGATTTGATAGGAAACCCTCTTTGAAAATGTAGATTTGATGAACATGGTTGAATCTCTCAGGAAGAGGATAGGGGAAAATAGATCTGAAGCTTTGATACCATGTTGGAGTTGATGAAAAACAACCCACAACTCCCAATAACACCTACACGCAAACACCTGTAACAAAAAGAGAGAGAAGAAAACAATGAGGAGACCTGAACGTATGGATCCACGAGAGAGGAGAAATCCTTGATGTGCAAAAACAAAATTTGTAATCAAATAATGAATTGTTAGAAAAAAAAAGGTTACAAAGTGTTATGAGATCAATCCTTATAAAAGGAGATCATAAAACCTAAAAAGGTAAAACCCTAGGTTGCATAATAATAATTAATAAAGATATTAATTATTATATGCCTAAAGTTTAGCTTAAGTCAAAAGAGGTAATAAGTGATGTAATAATTAAATCAATATGATTCAATTAATCAGTAAATACTTTATTACTCTAACATAGAACACATGTTTTGCCCCTAGAGTCTCAAAGAGCCTAATATAGCTAAAAAGAAGATTGATGCAAGAATGCTTAACCTAGATTGATTTTAATCCAAATGAAACATGATATGATGCTAAAATGATTATAAAATATTAACAAAGAACTAGATTCAATCCATTAAGCTATTCTAGGATGATCTATGAAAGCAGAAAATAGAGTTAATCTAATAATTATGCTAAATGCTATGATGATCTAGATGTATTTTACCATTATAACAATGCATGAAGATGAAAACTAAGATAATTATTTTCTCTTGGAAGATAGACTATTTATAGGATTTCCTAAGGGTTTGGGTTAGGAAGGAGAGTTAGGGTCAGAGTCAAGGTTTGGGGTAGAGTCTGAGGTTGAGTTTGGGGTAAGGTAAGATTGACCTTGGTTAAGGTTAAGTGTGAAAGGGGAAAAAGGGTGGAAGAGGAGACATGGGTCTCTTAATGAGGTTGTAAGAGGCCTTAAAGAGTGTGTGAGTCATTAATGAGTCTCTAAGGCTCATTAATGATTGGGTTTGACCCAAAATCAAAGATACTTGGATTAGGCTAAGAAGGTTAGGAAACACCTTCTAGATAGGTTTAGGAAAGGTTTAGGGAAGTTTAGGAAAGATTATGAAAGTCTAGAAGATTCTAGGGTTTTGAGGGGTTTAAATAAATATTTCATTTATTTAAAGGATTTGGTCAATGTATTAAATAGTTAATAAATGTTGGGGGAAATGATGTTTAAATTGGATTTAATTTTTTTTGGAGAGGATTCCTTAATTAAATGTTTTTAATTAGGATATGAGGATTTAATGGCATAATAATAAATTAATTAATTAACAAATGATGATGTCATCATGGGTTTTTGGAAAATAAAAATACTTTTATTTACCAATGGATTTTTAGGTGTCTAAAGCCTCAAGAAAGGACTAGGATCTCTCTAAGGTAGAAAAAATCTCATTGTGACTCTCCTTCCCTCATCACCCCTTCCAGATCCTCCATCATTGCATCCATCACCACCACTACCATCACCACATCCACCACCTCCTACAGCTCCTGATCCTGCACCCTCACCCCTATTCTTCTATCTTCATCCACCTCAACCAACATATCTAGTAGGACCTCCTTTCCTAGGAAATCTCTTCTCTCCTCCTCATCCTCCAATAGAAGCATCATCTATCACATCCTTTGGATCCTCTATATGGGGTAAAAACTCCTCAAGATATTTCAAGTGTGGAAAAGGATGATGCTCCAAATCTTGTTAGTAATCATCAGTGACCCCAACATCCTCAACAATAGATGCATAGTCCTAGTCAATAGGTGACAAGGTAGGGAAAACATGGACAACAACATCATATGAAAAGTGGGGACCCCATTGTGTCTCACCATCTCTAATATGTGCATAGGCTACCATATCCCAAGGAATCCCCTAGATCCTACCATAATGTCTCAACACATGAGTGTAAATGAATCTCTTAATAATAGTGTGGGAGTGACCAATCATATATTGGCTCATAAAGAAATGTGACATCTCTCTCCTATCAGAGGCTCAAGCATCACAATCTAGATATGATCTTCAAATAAGTACTATACAATCAGCCATAACACATCATCAATACTCCATCTTTTCTTAGTTGAGATGCATAACATATCTATTGAAAATATCATCATGGATAATGGGGATGTCTGGCATGATCATGAACTTGTCTAGTAACTAGGTGTAGTGCCCCTCCAACCCTAACATGTCCTTGATATGTGTTAGTGAAAAGTTTTTCCCTTTCTTAAAATTGATCTAAAGACTTTTATTAATCATGAAAGGAAAAGATAAGACACATCACTAACAATTGAGTTTCTTTAATAGCAAACTCTCTGTATATTTTCAAGGTGCAGCTACCTCGCTAGTAGATTTTCAATACAATCTTATTCAATAAGGAATGAAATCATGTGTGTTTTCAACCAGAAAACACTTAAGGCAAAACATTCATCTCATCAATATGAAAAGAATGTGCAAACTTAAAGGAACATCCACATCTGATATTATCAAAATTCCAAATGCTCAAAACTAAAATTTTCACACCAATTCTCTCTGTTGCTTCAAATATAAAATTAACTCATATAACAGTTAAGCTTCATCCAATATAATTCATTTTCATAGGAAAAAAATTCATATATATTGATAAACAATAGTATTTACCACTTTAAAAGCTTAAAACACACACACACAGATATATATATATATATATATATATATATATATATATATATATATATATATATATATATAGCCATAAGATCTCATAAAAATTCCATCATATCAGTTTTCAGAAACTTAAAGGATAGATTTTAGAAAATAGTTTCCAAAATCTTAGAGAGTCGATTGACTCCCAAAAGAAGAACCCCTTCTTTTTCCTTATGTTGCATATTTAACTTCTTTTTCTCCCGATGATCTTTTTCAGTTTTTATAACTGAATCTTTCCTTCCAATCAAAATCTCTTCATCCCCTTTCTTTTACTTTATCAGGCCTAATGTTCTTAAACATTATGTTTGCAAGGGTAGTAATAAATACACCTGCCTAATTCATAATATGTGTATCTTTAGACACATGGTGTATAATTTAATTTTAAAACTTTATCAAATTTAACCTCTACAGTTAGAACAAGAAGCTACTGGCCTCTCTGATAGACCTTTACATAGTCACGTGTAACTTTTGAATGTGATCAAATAATGCTAATCACTCCAGTCAAATCTTGCAAAAATTTTCTCCCCACAACATATCAAAAACTTGGCTAAATCCAATGGTGGAGTATAGAGTTATGGCCCTTGCACCAAGACCTATTTTTCAGTCTTTAGAAAATTTGTCATTATAGGCTACTAAAGAAATGCTTGTGCACAGTCAAAATTTCTCTTCAAGTATACCATTATAGATTGCAAATATCTCTTCTTCACAAGTATATTTTGTGACTCCATTTACCACTTGATCAAAGTAGTGCCAATATCACCAATATGATAGTTGGCTATTGTCAATTACATATGAGTTTCAATAATGATCTGGCGCTTGGCTTTTCAAATCATTGAATTAATTAAGACCCTTTGCTGACCCAAAAGATTATAGAGAAATGGAAATGGAAATACACTAGAATATGTAATTATATCATGTTGGTTATAAATAAAATTCATCAGTCACCAATTAAACTGGAATCTTCATGATAGGCCTTTTATACTTCATGCATTCCATATTCACCATTCTGAATCTAAACCTTGAACTTGGGGTTTTTGAACCTATACTTTCAAACTTGAATTTGCACTAGCATTTTGAAATTGAACCTTGAACTATGAACTTTGAGGTTCAAGTTCGAGTTCAATAAATCTCCTCATTTCTTCTTCATAAGATGTCAACTTACAAAGTGATTATTAGTAAAAATCAACATAAACCATAAGAAAATTGAGGTACATTTTTCATGAGACTCGATTTTAAAAGTTTTAAAGTTGGGTACCAGAGGCAAGCCAACAATATGCATGTTGGAAGTTAGGTATTTTTATAGGGACTTGTATGCTTGTTTTGATAAGAGTATGATCCTTCTTGAGGTTTTTACATAACCCATTCTATTCTAACTACAATAACTTCAAATTCTAGTTTGGGAAACGATAAATCTTTTTAGGTATATTCTTTCATGAGTATTCATCTCTTCTTATAGGTTCATGATATTTTAGACCTAGATGTTGGGGCTACCTGATAGATCTATATGTTACTATGTGATTTACTCCTTATAAATGATTATTATTACCCTAGATAAATTATTTATAATGACTAAAGGGCTAATTGTGATACCCACCCCGATGATACTACTTGTTATACTTGAGACTAGAAAGGATTGTAATATTTTATCATTTGTGGATTGTGTGTTCCCCCTTACTAAACTTAGATGATGAGACATTATACGATTATGCCTTTCCTCTGAATAATATGTTCATGATCATTATATTTTATGTTTACTTATACATGATCCTAGTTGTCTCTTTGGTTGATTACAATATTCTTCCTGCTAAGTAATGAGTCATAAATCTTTGATTATTCTTACATGTCAATTTTCATTATCACTGATGATGATTTACCTTCTTTAATTTTATTTACATGGTTATGATTATCTACATGATAACAATACTAACTAATCATGTTTTAGTATGAATCCTGTTTGATATGCCTGTGGGATGAGGGGAGACCAACATAGTGATGCAGGGTTGTAGGTACTAGACATTGATTCCACTTGGTTACATAGGTCTAAGTGTGCCTTTAAAATCCTTAAAAGTTGTTGTTGTGTAGGTAGTTCCAAGGTCTCCACAAGTAACTCCTTTTGGCATATGTTTTCTATTTAGGTGGACCCATTGACTTTCTTGGCCTTGGTTATGTTATACTTTTATTCTTTTGGTTGTATGATTTATTTGATCATTTCATTTATTTCTCCTCCTTGGGATGATTCTTAGATGATATTTTCTATGTTATGTTTCATGGTTTCATGCTTTGTCAGGAGATTGGCTTGACTTGACTTATTGAATGTGGTTGACCATATTTTATCTTGTATTTTTCTCTATGTATTTAATAGTTGAGTGTTAAGGACTCTTTGGATGATTAGATTTCCTTCAATACATGCAATTTTATTCTATTCAAGTGTTATTTATTATATTGTCTCCGCCGTCACACCTCAGATCTGGGGGCTGTGTTGTGATGTTTATAACATGTTTTGTTGTACAATCTCTTTTTGGCCCTGTCAAATTTTTTCTTGTAGTTGTTTCTTCATGCAACCTTCAGTTGGCTTATATGGACCAGGGGATGACAACGGATCTCATTTTTGTAATACCCCAAAAATGGGCTATAGGTTCATTAACCTCCTACATCTTCAATTCGAATGAAATTGACATCAAAGTCCTAACCTAAGGGACATCTGCACATTATCGAATCCTAATTGATTTTATCCTAAATTCTGCATCAGGGAATATTCCTAGCAATATTCCTATTTATCCTAATTATCTTTACTTTAATTATTATTTGGCGATAAATCCTATTTATCCTAAAGTTTGATTAACTGAATATTCTAAATATTTAATTAATTAGATTTAATACTGCCACTGAATTATTTAATTGAATTTAATTAAATTATTCCTACATTGTATTATTTTATTTGGATAATAAATCTAAAAATCTTATGACTAATTAATTAAATTCTTATTTAGTTAATTAATGCTAGTTGTCAATTTTTAATAATATAGTTTTTGAATAAAAGTTTGATTTAATAATTGATTAACCCATAAATCAATTGTTTTAATTTTAAAATCAGTTAAGTTGAGAATAAATCACTTTATTTTTAATTAATTTATAAATAAATCATGCACAATCTGAAAAGTAGACAACTAGAAATTAACAATCAATTTTAAAATTGAAACTCAACATCTGATGATGAGTTGAAATTTGATCTAAACTCTATTTTGAGTTAAACACTGCTTTTGCATGATTTTTGTGAGTTAATTATCTCTAAATTCCTGATAACTCCAAAATCAACCTGAGTTTATCAAGAGTGATTTATGGCTTTTCTCTTGCATCCTCAAAGCCCTAGATTTCTATAAAAACAAGGCTTAGCTCTTCATTTTAATCAAGACTCGAATTTGCACAATTACTCTGGCGAATTGGCAATTAAAGGATTGAGCACTTGCGACAGGCGATTTGTGAGATCTTCCATAGTTGATCATAATCTTTCATAGTTTTGCATAGTTTCATATCATAGATTTCATACTCATTCATATCATTCTTAGATAAAATTTGCATTCTATTTCATTCATATAGCTTAGATTCATACAGATTTTCATTCATATTATTGTATAGAAAATAAAAAAATATAGCTTAATCTGCATTCATAATCTTTCAATTCTTTGCATTCAAATCCTTCATTTAGGTGTTGCATTATCATTGATCTCAGTCTGATCTAAGAGAATCATACTTGCACCTACTAGAAGGCAGTAAATCGCTTGGTTAGCATAGTTTCAATTATTTGCAAGATTTTAGTTTTGGGCTAACCTCTAATTTTTTACTGAAGTGTTGTGTCTATAGCTAGGTACAAAATTCAGAAACCTATTTTTGGCACCCAGCGTGGGGCCATAAAATGGGTTTCCATTCAATTTCTATCAATTTCTATCAATTTCTTGTCATTTTCTAGTTAAAATTGTGATTTTTATTTTCTATTCGTACATTTTTCGTATGAATTTTGTCAGAAAGTCATGCCAGGAGGTACCCACTATCGTACGATAGGTTTAGATTTCAAGGCTCGTATCAAAAAGTACACACTGTCATTTGGAAGCTTGATTGTCATATGAGAAGACACCCATAGTTGTACGAGTTTCCAAACTATCATCTGGGAGGTAACCCACTATCGTATGAGTTTTGACTCTAGAATTCAATTGTCATTTCAGCATCTTTGGTAGTTTTTCAGATTTTATTTTCAGATTTGGACTAATAGCTAACCCTAACAATTGAAATCTTCTATTTTTGACTGATACTTGTTGAATCTGATTGGAAAAGCGCAACTAAATTGCTAAAACAAGTAAAAATCTACTAAGCACATTGCAAGGAATTTAGGTATTCTTCTCAAGCTGATAACATTTCAATTGGGATTAAAACAAACTCTCGCGTGTCAAGCTTGTGTGACTTTTCTTGCTTTCATATCACAAACTTCATTTCAGGCTATAAAACGAACATAGATTTTGCTTTATGCATATCTGTTACACATAGTAAACAAGCCCTATGAACACTATTTTTGGATGATCTTGAGATAGTGGGCTTTGTCCACTTGTTCATGCATGCGAAGCTCTTCTTGACAATGGATCCCCTTATAGGTAGGGAGGTTACTAAGAGAGTCTCATGTTCTATTAGATTCATGTGTCTTCAACTTTTGATTGATACATTCTCTCTTCGAAGGGGTTAATAGATCATAAGTAGTTGACATCATAGATCTTTGTGAGATAATCTTGGTCTTATCATGTTAGATTAATCTGTCTACTTTGTTTTGGTTAAAAGTGAAAAGGCTAGAGGACTATGCTCTACTCCCTTTTTGGGTAGTATAAGAAACTCAAATCCTTGAATCTGGAACCAATCTCCATGTGGTATCTTTTGTGAGTCACCTTTAGAGAGGGTTAATCATAGTGGACATTCCCTTAATTGGGTCAACCACATGGATGGAACCTCAAGCGATAATAGCCATTTTTGTCATGGTAGCAACAACCACTATATAAATATCCTTGTGGATGAAATCTTCACAGGTGTGGTCTCTTATTGGGCTGTCAGATCTCCCTAGCAGCTCCTGATTGATTAAATTCTCAGACTATTTCAAAACCTCAGTGTTCCTGGATTGGAGTTCACCCTCTTGAGATCAAATAATTTGCAGAGTCAAACCATTACTACAAACCCTAGTGAGGCCAAATTTTCATTTTTCTAGGAATATGTGCATTATTGAAAAAAATTTTAGAATATACACAATTAGCACTCCTAGGGATTAGCACATTCAGTCACTTGATTTTTTATGCATAGGGTTTCTTTGTCCCCTATTCATTGTTTTTAGACATGCTTGGAATCACTTGCTTGCTATTTTGCATGCTTGTTTATCTATTTGGTTACTGAAAATGAACAATCTCAGAATAATCTTCAAACTTGGATAGAAAAATTTATGAACAATCTGAAATTGAAAACCAAAATTTGCAAAATCTAAAGTAAAAAATCCTTTTTGGAGTCAAAATTCATCCCATCAGGTCAGAAAGTCATATGAGTTTTGGTAATTGTCATTTTAGAACCCCTTTATTATTGTATGAAAGCTTGTATAGTGTCCTACGAGTTTCTCCACCAGTCAAAAGCAAAAAAGTCAAAATCCTACTATCAACTATCATGTGAGCTTTGCAATTGTCATACGATTTTGTCAACTATCATTTCATAGCATACCCACTGTCGTACGATCCTGCAAAAAGTCATTTGAGAAATTTCATTGCCAGAAAGTTATCAAAATTGTCCGAGACCCAGTTTTTACAGACCATCCCCAGCATCTATTGAACAAATCACTATGTCAAGAGCAGAGCAAAAACTAGAAAAATTTCATTCATTTTCCTCAAGTGAGCCTTTGAGTCTGATTTTGCCTTCTGATTTATCGATTTGAGTCTTTTTCATCTTGTGTCAAAACCTTGTCAAAATTACCTTCAAATTTGATCTTTTTACTAAACGGTTAAGTGTTGTGAGCTCATGCCCCCCATCTGTTGGGTGTCTACCCACACTACTATGGAATAGTATCCTTCATTTATGTCTGATCTAATCTTTAATCACTTCAATCTTGACAAGGTTGCGTCATTCGATCTTCTTGAATCAATTCATTCTTCAATTGTCTTCATCTTATTCTTTTCCGTCACCCAAGGTTAATGGTGGAAACTATAGCTTTGTCACATAAGAAATTTGGAGAAGTATCCCATAAAATACCTCTGAATACTCTCTAGGCCCCAACTCTTGAACAACTCTACAATTCTAGTCTTTACAAAGATGATGGTCTTGGCAATTTTTGATTGAAAACTGGTTACATACCCTCTCCATCAACTCACGGAGGTACTCAACAAACTCCACCTCAATCTAATCCAAAGAGCCCTAAAACTCCTAACATGTCTCACAGAGGGGCACATCATGGATCCCAAGGACATAAATCTCAACAAGGTATGGATCAAGAGCCTACACCTTCTGAAGTTTCCCAATATCAAAATGATGATAATTTCAAAAGGATGATGAAACATTTCTTGAAAGAAGATAGAGAAGCATACTTTCTAGAGCTAGCTCATCAAGGAGCTAAACTTCCTCCAAAATTTAATGTTGAAAATATCATTACACATGAGGAAGAAACTCCCATCATGGCTATCATGAAATAGATGCATGCCATGCAAGTCAAACTTAACAAACTTGAAAAAGAAAAGGAACCTAAGGAGTTCTCCATGGAGGCTCTTTGTCATTTTTCATTTGATAAAGAATTCTACATGCCACCATTCCCTAAAAGAGTGGAGATGCCTAAATATGATAAGTATGATAGAAAATCTAACCCTCAAGATCATGTCAGAGAATTTTGTACTCAATCTATGGATTTTATGCATGAACCAACCTACTTAATGCATCTTTTCCCTCGATCTCTGGGAGGAGTAACCATTCATTGGTTCTCTAGAATGCCTCCTACTATCAAAAATGTTGTGGAGTTAATCAAACTATTCCATCAACAATACTCCCACAATATTCAACATCCGGTCACCATGATCGACATCTGCAATCTGAAACACTATCCAAGAGAACCATTCTTGACATTTCTCAAGAGGTTGAGGAAGAAATTCTCTCTATATGCTAGACCCATTCCCGAAACTAAGAAGTTGGAAATCTTCATCAACAATCTTGTTCCCAAAATCAACTACCCTTTACAAATGCAAAATCATAGATCTTTTGACAAGATGGTAGATAATGTGATCAAAATTGAGAAAGTACTTGTGAAAAAAGGAGACATCACACTTCAAAAAGACAAGTATGAATCTGGATCTAGTTGTAAGGACAAGAAAAAAAATTGGAACAATAATAAAGGAGTTTTCATAGATGGCATTGTTGATAATATTTGAACCCCATCTAAGGCACCTCCTTTCAATCTCACTATTGGTACCCAAGCCATCAAAGCTTCCGAAGCTAAAGCAATAGATTCCAACAAAAAGTCATCTGATTACAAACCTTGGGCTACAAATCCTAATCGCAAATTCACTCCTCTTAGAGAACCCTTGGAATCTGCCATGAAAACTCTATTGGCAAAAAAAATCATCTACTTCCCTGAGATGAATGTCTTTGATCCTGAACCTAAACTGAAATGGTGGAGAGAGAATGATTTCTATGAATTCCATTGCAATAAATGTCATAAGACTAATAATTGCGTCCTCTTGAAGCACATCATACAAGACAAAATTGATAATGGAGATATCACATTTGATAATCATAAGAGCAATAATGATCATACAACATTCACAGAACCATTTCCTAAACATGGTAAAGAAGATTCTTCTTCTCAACCTAATATGGGTGCTAAAGTCAATTATGCATACTCTGGAAACAATGTTGTAATCAATATGGTTGAACCATGTCTATCTGAGCATTGCAATGTCATCACAATTGTAAGAAGAGATAGAGAAAATCAATCAGCTAATGCAGTTACTCAATCACAAGCTCAGGCACACCTACAAGGAAAAATACCAGATTCATCCAATGTCCCTAAGGTGCCTTTCAATCTTTCATCTACTTCTAAATAGAAGGCTACATATAAATCTCCAAATCCTAAAGACACAAGGCCTACTTCATATAGTATTGTTCAACAACTCTAGCACACAAATGCTAAGATCTCAATGTTTGAGTTTCTTCAGATATCCCCAACTCATAGCGCCATTCTAGACAAAGCTCTTCTCGAATCCAATGTTCCTGACGACCTTGATTTAGATAGATTTCAGTCTATGGTTGGTCATCTTACATCTCCATAGTATATTTCCTTTTCAGAGGAAGATGATAACTCCTTGAGTCATCCACATAACCAGCCCTTGCATATTGAAGTCTTGATCCAAAACCATCGTGTCAAACGGGTGTTGATAGATGGGGGCACCGGTCTAAACATTTGTTCTTTCAGCTTGATTACACAATTGGGATTTTCAAAAATGGCCATTGATCCTAGAAAGAAGATAACTATCAAAGCATCTGATGAGCAAGAAAGATCTTCTAAGGGAACTATTGTCTTACCTATCAGAGCAGGTCCTGTCATCAGAGATACTATATGTCAAGTTCTTGATCTACCTTTGGCTTACAACATCCTTCTAGGGAGACCCTAGATACATGAGATGAAAGCTATTCCTTCTACATATCATCAATGTTTGAAATTTCCTTATGAAGGGGTAGAAGTGATGATTCCAAGTGATCTATATACAACTTGCAATACATTGAAAGAAAGTGCTGATAAACTTGTTCCTAATAATAGGGAATCTTCCACTAAGCAGCTAGACATTGCTTCAACATTCCAAATGGAAGACATTGCTAAAGAGGTTTAAATCAAAGAAAATGGTATGGGAGAATATACTATAGAGCCAATCTTATCTTTGACATCTCTCCCTATCTCTCCTAAGTCTAATGGGAAAACTCTGAAACAATCCAAACTAGAGTCTAAAGAACCTCTTGAAGCATATAAAGGAAAATTTGTGGCAGAACAAGTATCTAAACAAGAGTTTGAAGAAGATGAAGCTATGCTTACATGGCTATATAAAGATGAATTTGAACCTCAAGTTGTTCAAAAATGTGATGCTGAAACTCCTAAGAGCCCTTCTAAGTCATATGGCCTAGGGGACAAATTGATCACAAAAATGGGATATAAAGGAAAAGGACCTCTAGGACTACAGGGTAAGGGTCTTCTATCACCTCTTGATCATCATGGCTGAGAAAACAAGAATACAACAGGTCTAGGATACATGAAGAAGCCTTTCTATCTTAGCAAGAACTCTCCACATGTATTAGAATAGATTGAGCCCTTCGTAGAAAATCAACTAAAGGGAGAAATAACTGAACAATTTGATAGTGATGATTGTGACACCACTGATGAGCTCATTCCTTATGAGTGTTTTCCTAAAGAAATCAAAGACCTCCTTGACACTGAAGATGATCCAATAAAAAAAATTAATATAGTAGAAACACAAGAACCTACTATAGAGCAAGAGATAGTTGTACCACAAGAACCAACTAATCTCGAAGACAATCAAATAGACAAACTGGAAGGTGGTAGTTATTCTGAGATAGACTCCTATGAGTATGAATTCAAATTAGAATTTGAGGGAAACCCTTCTTGGGGTATTCATCCTGACTTTACTCATGTTCTTAAATTTCCTAGAGGTATGGATGAAGAATCTAATGACTATGAATGGGGAGCCATTCTAGAAGAAGATGAGCTTATTACAAAAAAACATGTTGATGTTATTCACCAATATGCACCTAAACCGAACGTAAGTCTAGAGAGAAATGATGAACTTATCAAGTTTGGTCCGTAAATACTATTTCCCAATCATTCACCACTTTGACTATCCAATGCCCTAACCTTCTTGACCTAACATCCACAAACCTGAACCAAGGTATTTATACCTTTCCTAATGATTATGCCCTTTCTTGTTACCTCAATGCAGTCAAGCCTATGAGGACTTCCATCAGTGAACCAAAAGTCAGCATGATGGAGTTGGACATCAAATATTTTATTCAAAAGAATACGAATAAAAATAAAAATAAAAGGAGTTCTGAGGGTGAAAACCACTTTGGGGCAGTCTCAAAACCTACAAAAGTAAAAATAAAAGACATATCTAAAGGTGAAAACCTCTATGAGGTGCCTAAGGATGAGATATTTGATGTCCTTCTGAGTCATTTATAGGATAGATTTCCAGTTCTAATTGAGCCCACTCAATCTATCAACTTGGGAACAATAGAGGAACCACAGTTGGTCCATGTAGCTCAATCTTTATCAGAAGAAGAGAAGCAAAAATTTACAACATTCTTAACAGAAAAGAAGATCAACTTTGCATGGAAATACTTAGATATGCCAGGGTTGGATCCTGATCTTATAATGCACCATTTATCTATAGCTCCAAATGTTAAACCTGTTAAGCAAAAATTAAGAAAGATGCATCCACATGTTGCACTCTTGGTAAAATCTGAATTAGAGAAGCTACTAAAATCCAGATTCATCCATGTTATTGATTATGTTAAATGGATCTCTAATATTGTACCTATTTCTAAACTAGAAAAATCTACAAGAGTGTGCATAGATTTCAAAGATGTGAACAAAGCATGCCCTAAGACTGATTTTCCACTACCTAACATTGATATGATAGTGGACATGACTGCGGGTTTGAGATGTATTCTTTAATGGATGGTTTTTCTGGATATAATCAAATAAAAATTGCTCCAGAAGATCAAGATAAAACCACTTTCACATGTGCATGGGGTGCCTTCTATTGGAATGTCATGCCATTTGGGCTTAAAAATGCTGGTGCTACATATCAGAGAGCTATGACTTCTATTTTTCATGACATGATGCATAGGACTATGGAAGATTATGTTGATGATACTTTAGCAAAATCTATGATTAGAGCTGAACATCTAAATGACTTGAGCAAGATACTAGATAGAATGCAAAAATTTAGTCTCAAACTAAATCTTAAGGAGTGTGCTTTTGGTGTCACTTCTGGAAAGCTCTTAGGATACATAGTTTCAAAAAAGGGCATTGAAGTTGATCTAGCTAAAGTAAAGGCTATAATGGAGATGCAACCCCTAAAGAACATTAGTCAAAAGAGAACATTACAAGGGAGAGTACAATCTATCAGGCGTTTCATATCATAGCTAGTGGATATCTCACAACCTTTTACAAAAACTTTACATAAAGGTGTGACTTTTGCATGGAATGAAGAATATGAGAAAGACTTTAACCATATCAAGAAATATCTATCAAATCCTCCTATCTTGATGCCTCCTATACAAGGGAAGCCATTGATCTTATATGTCTCTACCACAGATACATCACTGGGGGCATTGCTAGCACAGCATGATGAGAACAAGAAAGAATGAGCTATATACTATTTCAGTAGAACATTGGTTACATACGAGAAGAACTATTCAATGATTGAGAAAGCTTGTCTAGCTGTGATCTTTACATCATAGAAACTGAGACACTACATGTTATCTCATACCACACATTTGGTAGTAAGATTGATCCATTAAAGTACCTACTAAGAAAAGCTACCCTCATAGGTAGATTAGCCAAATGGGTCATGCTCTTAAGTGAATTTGACATTGAATATGTTGAAAGAAAAGCTATCAAAGGATAGGTAATTGCTGATTAATTAGCAGATGCACCTTTTTTTTATGATACTCGTATGAAAATGGAATTTCTATATTCCTCTATCATGAGTCTTTTTTCTAGAGAATGGTTGTTATTCTTTGATGGCTCCTATACACAGAATGGATCTGGAGTAGGCATATTGTTCATAACTCCTCAAGGATACTCAATCAAAAAAGTGTTTTGCATCAAGTTTCATTGCACAAACAATATTGTTGAATATGAAGTCCTCCTTAATGGTGTGAAAATAGAAATTGAGTGGAGAGTGACAAAGTTACACATTCATGGAGACTTACAACTAGTTATCCATCAAGTCAATGATGTGTACCAAACAAAAGATGAAAAGCTTGTTCCATACAAGAGAATGGTAGATGATCTAAAGAAATACTTCATATCTATCACATTTGAACAAATACCTAGAACAAAGAACAAGGTTGTCGATGCAATGGTGACGCTATCAACTTTATTATAGTAGCCTAAACATGAACTACACTACGTGAGTTCCTAGTGGAAGCACTATCTTATCCTACATATGATTCCCCTGAAACCCACATGATTTGCACTATTAAAGGTCATGATTCATCTAGATATAAAAACCTATTCTCCTATCTCAAAGACCAAATCATTCGTGATACCTTTAACCACCATGAAAAGAGATACCTTATTTGAAATGCCTCTCGATATGTCATCATTGGTCATGATCTGTAAAAATGAGGTCTAGATGGTACGCTACTTAGATGTTTAGAATAGGAAGAGTCTCAACATGCGTTAGAGGAAGTCCATGATGGTATTTTTGGGTCACACTTGAACAGTTTAACACTAGCTTGAAAACTTATTAGGGTTGGGTACTATTGGATGGAAATGGAGAAAGAGTCTATCAAGTTTGCTAAGAATTGTCAAAAATGCCAAGTACATGGTAAATTAATTCATGCTCTAGGGAGAGACCTAATTCCCTTTACTACACAATGGCCTTTTCACCAATGGGCATTTGATCTTATAGGAGCCATACATCCTCATTTTTCTAATGGACATACCCATATAATCACAGCTACAGATTATTTTACAAAATGGGTAGAAGCAGTCCCTTTGACTCAAGCAACTGGAAAACAAATATCTATGTTCATCTTGAGCTACATCATATGTCGGTATGGTATTCCACATTCTATAATCATAGATAATGGTCGAAAATTTAAGAACAAAGTCTTAGATGATCTATGTGCCAAATTCAAGATAACACAACATTGGTCATTTATCTATTATCCTCGAGGGAATGGACAAGCAGAGGCTTCTAACAAGAATCTATTGAAAATCTTGCATCGAACAGTTAATAAAACAAGAAGAGACTAGCATCTCATGATCCATCCAACTCTCTAGGCCTACAGAACAAGTGTTAGAATGCCCACTGGGTTTATGGGTTTGAAGCGGTACTACCTATTGAGGTTGAAATCTCATCACTAAGAATTAGAATGCATGGTCTAGTAACTGATGATGACTACAGAGTGTCTAGGTTGCAAGAACTTGAACTACTAGATGAGCATAGACAAGCAGTGTATGATCATCTCAGAGTATATTAGAAGAGAATGTTTAGAGGCTACAACAAGAAAGTCAGACACAGAGAATTTCAGGTTGGTGATCTAGTCTTGAGAGAGAATCCTAAAAATCAATCACATAGAGAGTGCAAGGGGAACTTTGAACCCAATTGGTTGGGTCCCTTTTTTTTATAACTACTACTTTTGGCTCTAGAGCCTATCAACTCTCAACAACTGAAGGAGAATAGCTCTGAGAACCAATCAACGTTCTCCATCTGAAGAAATTCTATGCCTAAGGCATTCAGTGTATGGTAAAATGTCATGAAAAAATTATAAAAATTGGAAAAAGTCCTGAAAAAATGAACATCCTTGTGAAAACCTAGCAATAGGCACCTTGATGATTCACAAAAAAAATAAAAAAATAAAAAATATCACAATATCAAAAAAATTGGAAAAAAAGAAAAATACAAAAAAATCAAAAAAAGAAAAAAGTGCCTTGGTGAAAACCTGGAAATAGGCGCCTTGATAGCAAAAATAGAATCTCTGCCAAGATGGTGAAAACCCAACAAATGGGTGCCACTTGTTTCAAAATGCTCCATCTATCAGCGCAATCTTGGTCTTTCCTAGCTTTTAGTCTTGCTTTAGTTTGTACATCTCTTGATTTGTTTCTGCATATCCTTGTTTCAATAAAGTTGATCTGTACACCAATTAGCTCAAGTGTTTGTATCCTATCAACTTAGGGGCAATCAATGTCATATCCTATGGCCTCCAATGTATCTTAGACATATCATATCTAGTCAGAGTCCTTTGAAGCTTCATTTGAGTCAGTCAGTCAGTCTCGTCTCTAGAAAGGATTTTGCATCTACAACAATGCAATCAAAAATCAAATTGAAAACAATCTATGCTTTTTACGTGCTTTTATCTTCTTGTATGCTTACTGATTCGCATTGAGATTTTTGCATATTGTGTCTCTTTGAGATCTTCGATGATGTCCTTTACATGATTTAGAGAGTGATGACTGGGGGCATATCCTTTTCTTTGTTTTCTTCTTGTATGTGACAATCTAACAACTTTGGAAATTCTGGATTGAAATGGTGTCCGTCTGTAAGAGCTTCTATCTTGAATTGGATGGCCATGAGTACCTCGACCATTGATACCCAAAAAATTCAAGGAAGTTTGATCTAACTATTATCTTTTTGAGTGAGTTCTTTCTCCTACTGTGAAAAGTGATCTTGCCTAAGGATGTGAACAATAAAGGGTCACTACGGGTAATTCACACTAGATTTAGAATGATCTCTTGACTGTTTGATGTGTTTGAATGCAATTCATATTCAAGTCATCATGACGTTTATGTTCTGATGCTTATACAAATTGCTATATCAAAATGGACATGATATTCAGGTCATCCTGGCGTTTGTTCCTTGGTGCTATATCTAATCCGACATTCTAAAAATAAAATCAATATTCATATTTCCATGGTTTCCTAACCAGTGGGTGTTGTATTGATTCCTGTGCATACAAATTGATATTCATATGTCTATGGTTTCATAACTAGTGGGCATTGTATTGATTTACCTGGTTACCTAAAAAAAACTCAATGATGACAAATGACCGACACGTGATCAGTGACTAGGTCCTAGGTCTTAGGTTGCATTTCATTTTGCGTGTCATTTTCCACTTTGCACTTTGCATGATCTCAAAAATTGCTTGAAAATCTTCAAACAATCCTTCTAAAAACTATACTTAAAAGAGTTGAATCTCATATGAAGGTCTTCTCATAGAAATGCAAGTCATCACAATCCTGGGGTAAACATCCTTTTTGACATAAGACTAAGTACTTGTCTTCATCAATACCTGCAAAACATATCATGTGTATTGTTGCATTTTCATTACATATTCATAATCATTCATTCCATCTATTGCATTACATACATAATCAAGTACATTTGCATCACATTCATACATTTGAAAGAAATCATTGCATTGCATGAATCCATACATACATTCTACTCTACTCATACCATAAGCATCACATGATATCATTATACATCAAAAACATGACAAGTACAAATTAAGTCCCAACCAAAAATCTTGATCTCATATATATATCGTAAAAATTGAAATAGTTAGAGGTGCACTACTGGCACAGTGTACAAAAGAATGAGTGCATGTGAGCTATTAGAAGTCAGAATAGTATCAATATCAATAGAGTAATAAAAATATCAGAATATCATGACAGATCAGCTGTCGGTCTGATCCTCTCCATCTGGTGAAGGTGGTGGTGGTGCATCTAGTACTACCTCAGCTCTAGGTGCTCTCACTCCCTCTTATGCTAGCATATACTAATAATATGAAGGAACTCTCTTAGGAACTCTCTGGAGGTCTAATGAATAACCTCTGCCTGTAATCTATGAACCTCACCCTGAAGCTCAGTGCACTATCTATCTGCCTCTAGAAACCTCTCCTCCCAGTGAGCACTACACACCTTCAGGTCCCTGACCTGTAATCTAAGTCTCCTCACAATCTCCTGTGTAGTCAGTGGAACACTAGGATCAACATCTACCACCGGCATATTAGTATCTACAGCAGGCTTCTCTATGGTCTCTGCTATATGTGCCTTATGACGTCTAACCTTTGCACCAAGATCAAAACTAGTATCCTCTTGTAAGGGATCAAAATCACCACCTACAACCTACTCCATTGCAAGTACCTCCTCAGTAGTACCAACACTACCTAAAGTACCACCATCTCCCCTAGTCCATCTCTATGAACTTGTAGGCCTACCTACTATAGAACTAGTGGGACGAGGGGGACTTGTCTATCTTGATGGTCTCTATGAGGAGCCATCACTCTTGGTCTCAGAGGTGTGGGGTGCACAATAAAAAATTGTGTGGATCTCAGACCCTATCTCATCGGAGCTCCAGTAACATCCATCGCCTCCTCTATGGAAGGTATCAACTTTGTGGGGTCAGAGAATCTATAGATTGGATGATCAGCAAGCCATGCGATAAACCCATCTATCACTTTGGCATCCACAACCTGTAGTCTGTACTCCCAATCTCTACCAATAATACCACTATACTCCTATGAACACAAGGCATAAGAAAGCCTCAGGGTCCATCCAAGTCTAAGCTCACGGGCTATCTGAGCATAAGTGGCATAATCCTGAGGTGCATCCTACACTCATACATACTGTCACCAAATCTTGGTAATGAGAAATCTCTCTAGTATAGAGGACAATCATCCTATCAACACATGACTCTAGAAGAAGAAACTAAACTACTCTCGTCCAGTAGGCCAAGGCTCAATATCTACGTAGGGTCTCCATCATACAAATGTCATGTCATCAAGGCACCATCTCTAGTACTCTACATGACCCATGTGACCCTGTATGACATATCCAGTATAAATATAACTCATAGGCTCCTATGGCTATTGTTGTGACTAGCACACTGGTCTCAAAACTAGGATATGCTCCCATGCCCAAATCTGTAAAACTAGAGCACCAGCAGCAAAAGTCTTGCTCTCTTGATACACTACCTCATGCATCTTAGAGAACATATGGGCTAATAAACACTGACCCTAGGCTAACTCAGAAGGAGTTGCCATTAGACATGCTACCATTGGTGCCCAGCCCATCAATAGACCATTTTGCTGATGGTTGAACATGATAATACCTCCTATCATCCCAGAAAGGATGCACTATAATCTATGGGACTGACCATAGCATTGTACCAAGGTCTCCTAGGAAATAGATCCGGTCAACTAAGTGCCATCTCTGAAAAGACATCTGAAGGCTAATAAACCAGAGTTCCCCGAACTCACATAAGTTGGATGCTAACCTGAATGAAAGGGAATGTGTAGTATACAATATACACCCTCTGGTGTCATAGTGATCTCCCCAGTCGGCAAGTGGAATGTCTGGGTCTCAGAATGAAATCTCTCTATCAATGCAATCAAGATTCCATGATTTACCCTAATCTCAAGTAAATGAATCAGATACTCAAATCCACATGAAGCAAGATGAACTCTCATAGGATCAGACAATGACACACAAAGTCTCTGAGTGGCTGGATGTGAGATGTGTACATGAACATTAGGATATGTGACCTACACAGCATAGAAAAAAGGAACCCTATCAGTAATTTGGTTGAAAAATAGGCTACAACTACAAGAATTGAATAGTTTACTATTTCAGAAGGTAGACCAAGGACTCAGTAATCAAGCTAAAAGATCAAAAAATTCAAAATTTTGACCTAGAAATGAGTTTTGGGCTCACTATTTTCCAAACGATAAAGCAAACAGGCAGTAAAACTCATACGAGTTTTCACTAGTTACCATACGATAAACAATGATGATACGACACTGTATCTCTCCTTGTATGGGTTCTAAGGGACCCGATGAAATGTCATACGACTCTTGGGTCCCTCTAATAGGAGTCTTGGGGGATAATGATACAATAACCTAACTAGAATTGAAAAGTCATACGAGCCTAGAAGGACAGTCGTACGAGTTTTCCTGCATGCAAAAATTCAAAATTGAAAACTTATGAAAAATATGCTAAAAATGCTATAAACAAAGAAAAATTGAATTTTCAGAGAGGCACAGAGGTCCACCTACTAGATGTCCATACTGTTGAGGTCTCTCATGCCTCCGACTATGCTCAAAATGGTGAGAAGACACAGGTACCTTCATTTCTACCATCTTCTCACTCAGAGGGCTCCATAAGGTTTTCAAAATTCAACGGTGAAAATGAATTGAAAATGACCCTTCTAGCCTTTATATAGCTTCTGACCTAATTTTCAAAAGTGCTCCATTTTTCATGAAGATTGTACTCCTGGCTAATTTCAACATTCTGAAATCATTTTTGGGATCAAAATTGAAATCTAAGATCATTTACTATGTCAAAATTGTGATTTAAAATTTTCAAACCCAAGATGTTTGACTACTTGCATATTCGACCTTCCATCATCACAGAAATCTAGAATTCAACTTAACTAATTATCTTACATCAACCTATCAAAATTTCAACTTGGTCAACTATGGTCAACTCATGGTTTAACCTAGTCAAACTTGGTCTCTAGGACCTATAAATGATGTAGAACACATTCCCGGATGTATACAACCACTTCTCAAATCAATTAACATGCTTCTAAACTATAACGCTGACTTTTCTTGTCAAATTTCAATTTTTATCCCGAAGGGGGCATGATATTGCACATCATTCAAAGTCTGTGAATCTAAATCTGTAATCAATCTTTCCTCAATAATCAAGACATCAACCACATCTAGTTTCTAACTCATCAAAAGTCCTCATTGCTTGGGGCATATCAGATTCATCGAGATCCATATCAATCTGGTATCCTAAATCTATCTTGTAAACTGTATCAACTTTTTGTAACCATCGGTTCATTAGTGTTATTTCCTTGGTTCTTCATAACTTATGGGTTCAGGATTTGATACCAATATGATTCATACAAGGACATTCAGGTCTAGAACGGGTCACTCACTTCTTCGCAATCGTAAGGTTCAGAATCAGGCATTTTGGCACTTTTTCATAATCACCGATTCATTGTTGATATAGCTAGCATTATCGCAATTCCTGGTCATTCTGGGCCTAGGTCAATATCTCTTTCTCCAGGTAACCAGACATAATAACCTAGCCAAAATAACCCTGGACACAATAACCCTACCATAATAACCCAAGGACACAATAACCCAGGGTCACAATAACCCATGGTCAAAATAACCCATGGTCAAAATAACCCACGGACAAAATAACCTGTGGTCATTTTAGATCAAGTTAGTATGCTAAAAAAGGGATTGTGAGGCACCATAGAGGATATTTAGGTTCATAGGGTCACAATAACACATGGCGTGCTTGACTCAAGACTCTACTAGAAATATCATCTACTACATGTTCTAATATTTCATTACAGGTAGCAGGAGCAATACCATCAACCAATGCATTATCCAAAATGATTTGAAGGAAAAGAATAAGATTTGAAGCACCACCACCAAATCCTCAAACATTGAGAGATCTTATCGTACCAATTGAATATACAATTACCAATAGATGGGAACAGTTTCTTTTTTATGACAGTAATAATGAGAATCATTTTTTAATATTCATCACCACACAAAATTTGCAATTACTAAAAGAATCTAAAGATTGGTTTAGTGTCAATGAAGTATTTTCATTTGAGATAAAAAAAACCTGTTGCATTAGATTTTGTGTCTCAGATATATAATCAATGCATTCAAAACACTTCTACAATATCCTTATTATATAGGACATGGGGAGACTTTGCAACCCGTAATTGATTATTTTGAAGACACGTGGATTGGAAGACTAACTAGAAGAGGCAACAGAGGGTCACCCAAGTTTCCAATTGCAATGTGGAACTGTTATTCACCTATTCAAGATGATCTTACCAAAACCAATAATTCTATTGAGGGATGACATAGAGGATTTAGGGAACTACTTCAATCATTGCATAGATCAATCTGGAAGTTCATCAAAGCAGTGAAAAAAAAATAGGGTCTCCAAGAGAATAAAATAGAGAAATATATGGTTGGACACACTACACAGCCAAGCAGGCAAAAAAAAATACAATGAACTCAAAGAAAGACTAAAAAGACTAGTTCATGGTTATGACAATAATAATATTTTAGATTATATAAAAGGCATTTCTCATAATTTGACACTTTAATTGAAAATTTGAATAAATTTTTTTTTAGAAATATAATTGTAATTTATAAATTTTATTTTATTTTCTCTATAATTTCTTATGGGGTTATTTTGTCCATGGGTTATTTTGACTATGGGTTATTTTGGATTGGGTTATTATGACCCTAGGTTATTTTGTCCTCGGGTTATTGTGGCTGGGTTATTTTGTCCAGGGTTATTTTGGTCAGGTTATTATGTCCTGTAATTCTTTTTCCAATCTTTCAACCTGTCTCTGTCTCAAAATCAGTTAATCTTTCAAATCTTTCAAATCAATCTCAAACATCTTTATCATACACAGACTATTCTTTGAACCACTATGCTTCGCATAGTGATTCAAAGAGGGGCAAAATGTAATACCCCAAAAATGGGCTATAGGTTTATTAACCTCCTACATCTTCAATTCGAATGAAATTGATATCAAAGTCCTAACCTAAGGCAGATCTACACATTATCGAATCCTAATTGATTTTATCCTAAATTCTGCATCGGGGAATATTCCTAGCAATATTCCTATTTATCCTAATTATCTTTAATTTAATTATTATTTGGCGATAAATCCTATTTATCCTAAAGTTTGATTAATTGAATATTATGAATATTTAATTAATTAGATTTAATACTGCCACTTAATTATTTAATTGAATTTAATTAAATTATTCCTAAATTGTATTATTTGATTTTGACAATAAATCTAAAAATCTTATGACTAATTAATTAAATTCTTATTTAATTAATTAATGTCAATTGTCAATTTTTAATAATATAGTTTTGAATAAAAGTTTGATTTAATAATTGATTAACCCATAAATCAATTGTTTTAATTTTAAAATCAGTTAAGTTGAGAATAAATCACTTTATTTTTAATTAATTTATAAATAAATCATGCACAATCTAAAAAGCAGACAACTAGAAATTAACAATCAATTTTAAAATTGAAACTCAACATCTGATGATGAGTTGAAATTTGATCTAAACTCTATTTTGAGTTAAACACTGCTTTTGCATGATTTTTGTGAGTTAATTATCTCTAAATTCCTGATAACTCCAAAATCAACCCAAGTTTATCAAGAATGATTTATGGCTTTTCTCTTGCATCCTCAAAGCCCTAGATTTCTATAAAAACAAGGCTTAGCTCTTCATTTTAACCAATACTCGAATTTGCACAATTACTCTAGCGAATTGGCGATTGAAGGATTGAGCACTTGCAAAAGGCGATTTGTGAGATCTTCCATAGTTGATCATAATCTTTCATAGTTTTGCATAGTTTCATATCATAGATTTCATACTCATTCATAGCATTCTTAGATAAAATCTACATTCTATTTCATTCATATAGCTTATATTCATATAGATTTTCATTCATATTATTGCATAGAAAATACAAAAATATAGCTTAATCTGCTTTCATAATCTTTCAATTCTTTGCATTCAAATATTTTTTTTAGGTGTTGCATTGTCACTGGTCTTAGTCCGATCTAAGAGAATCATACTCGCACCTACTAGAAGGTAGTAAATCGCCTGGTTAGCATAGTTTCAATTATTTGCAAGATTTCAATTTTTGGCTAACCTCTAATGTTTTACTGAAGTGTTGTGTCTACAGCTAGGTACAAAATTCACACACATAGTTTTACTGGCCTTCCACTAGCATTTTCTATTCTGCGTCAATTTTGTTCTCGTAGGGGCCCTCAATATAATCTGTACTGGCTTTTCTAATGGTTTATTTCAAGTACATAGATTGACAGTAGTCAATAATGTTTTTACAAGGATCCACTTTTCATTGTAAATGTATTCCAGCACTTATTTTGTGCTTCAATGTAAAGGGTTTTCTTAGGGGAATTGGAATTGGAATTCGGCCTTCATAATGGCCGGGGTTTTCTTTGGGTAGTTTCATAAAATTTTGGAACATATTGTAATGCAGATGTATTCTGCCATTTTGTTTGGGGGATTATTTTTTAGTAGGTCATGTTTCGACCTTGGAGCTTTGGGTAGTCCAATAATACTTTTTTGAGCATCTGAAGCTCTCTATGTAAATATATGGGTAACGAATGGAGTTTTCTTTACTGGTTCTTTCTCTGGGAGCCCTCTGAACCAGTTAATATTAATATAAATATAAATTTTTGCCAAAAAAAAAAAATACTATTAATATTGTGATCTATTACTTCATAATCACATAGATTATAATATTTGGTATTTGGCATATATATATAAGTTATATGTGATTATATTTGCATGACTATGGATATTGGTTATAGTGTATATTTTGGGACTAAGGTAAAGTATAGTATCATTAATAATTAAATATTACTTAATGTGAGGTATAATATTCTTAATTACTAATTATAAATAATATGAATAGGTTACATATTACTTATATCTTCTATGCCACATATTATAAATATATGTATTAATGATTATAAAAGAAATCATTATAGTTATGTTTATGTACTTTATAGTTGTGAGTTTATAATTATATTGAGATATTTAATTATCCATTTTAGTTAAATGTTGGTTGGGTGTTGGTTACCTTTGGGAAATTTATTTATATGGATTATATTTTTCTTTTGAGGGGGAAGGTGGCTAAAATCTTTAGGAGAGATTGGTTGTAATTTTCATGGAGATGTTTTTGGTGAAAAACTTATGATATGTGAGGGAGGGTTTGTGAGCATAATTCTTTAAGGATTTATAAGTTTCTTTTCTTTTGGGGAGAAATTCATATATGAGAGTTTCAAGGGTTGAGATAGGGATTTGTTTCTGTGTAATTGGTTCTTCTTCCATGGAGATTTTGAAAGTGGAGAGGGTTGGAATGATGCATCTCAAGTTGGATTTGTCTTCCTCTCTTTGTCTCCTTCATCCTCCTTCGGTTGAATCTTTGTAGGATTTGAGGTATGGATTCAATTTCTTGATTATATTATGTATATGATAAAACAAGGATCTATTTATACTTTCTCATGATGTATTATATATTTACTTTCTATTCCTATGGTTATTTAAAAGTCTTGAGTTCCTTTTTGTGAAAATTACCATATATTTTCTGAGGGTTTTTAGCAACCCATTTTTGGAGATATAATTTAAATAATATAAATTGAGTATAAATTTCTTCTTGGTTCATTTTATAGAAGTGGAATTCAAAGATCTCAAATGGGTATCTCTCAAAATTCCTTTATAGGGTCGAATTAATTCCCTATTATGTACATTTTGTCAAACTAAATCTGTCCATTCTGGGTTTTGATTTTTTAGTCAAGTTTAATTAAATCATATGAATGGTGAAAATCATGTATTGACCAAAATTTGATATAAGAGATGGTAATCTATCTTATCTTTCCTTTTCCACTATTTTTATGGATTCTTTTTATGTTTTATGAAAGTTACAACTATTTTAGTGAAGGTAGGTCTGAACTCTAACTAGCATTTTCTATTTTAGAACAGAAGCCATAAATTTTATTCCGATTGTTGGATCTTCATATGGATTTTATGGAAAGTATATAGGGATTTTTTAATGATTCTCACTGAAGTGATTGGCTTAATTATGTTTTTTTGGGAAATATATGGGTTATTGTTCATTGATGGCTATTCCTGGCATTTAACCATTATTTGAAATAAACCAATTTTGGAAGTTGTCAAGTGTTAGAGGTTTGTAGGTTACTAGATGCTTTTAGGACCTTACTTTTAAATCATTTATATCTTAATTATTTTGAATATGGTTTTGATATCATCTATGGTACATTTTGATGCCTTCTCATGAGTTTGGGGTTGTCCGGTGAACTAGGGGCAACTAGAGGTTTCCTAAACCTAATCAACTGATGTTATGATATTATTATAGAATGTTTAGTCATTATTATGTGTTTTCCTATGCTTTTATGATTTTTGAGTAAGGTTGTCTAGGTGCCTTGGGTGAGTGGCTCACCATAGGTGCTAGGACCTAGAGGTGGTCACTAGGGGATGCTATGATGTAGGAGACTAGGGATGAGAGTAAGATGGCTCCTATGAGTGAGTTTATAATCAAGTGGAAACATTAATAAACTTAATTGAGAAATGGGGGTTAGATAATTTCACATTAAAATGATAAAATATTGGATAATGGCCTGGATGAGTCTTGTTGGAGTACCGAGGTCATTGTATCTACTATGGAAGGCTGCATGAGGGTGCCAAAGTACATGACTACTAGGAAGTGACACAATGCAAGGCTGAGAGAATCCCCAAAGGAGATGTCCAAGACCCCAACAACCACATAATAGAATCATAATAGAAAAGAAAGATATGATAACAATATGAACTCTTTATTCATAAAATATGATGCAGGGACATTCTTGGGTATTCAGTGAATCTGCATGGAGGTGTGCTATTTTGGTTCTATGGAACTCGATTGCAGCTTTAATTGGCAGTCTCAGTTATTGAAGGAAGCTTGGTCACTGAAGGAACTATGTAAAACTTCTTGTGCTTAGTGGAACTGGTGCTCGGTAATGCTTTTGTTGTTCGGTGTTGCTTAGCTTGGTCGGTTGTTTCACTGATGCTCAGTTGTTTCTCTAGCACTCGGTAGTTCTGATTTACAGACTGGAGTTATTGGTGATTTGGTTGGCCGACTTGGTGCATTTACTATTGGTAGCTTTTTTGGATTATCATATGTGGATCTAGAGGGTGACATGTTGAATTTAATTATTGTAAGGCTATTTGAGAGCTGAATGGTATTGCATTTAATATTTGTTTGTAGGAGTTAATTGTGTTATCTAGCCAACTTATGGCTGATGATTAGTATTTATAGGGTGTTTGAATAGATGTTTTAGGAAGAGAAAATGGGGAATTCTGGAAGCTGATTTATGAGAATCAGATAAAGGAAGTTGTGGAAAAGATCCTACAAGGTCTTGCAGATCAAATTATTATCTAATAGTTGTAATAGCAGAGCTAGTGGTTGAGGCTTGGAGACAAGGAGATTTCTTGGAGGCTTGCGAGATCAAGTTTAGATCTTCCTTATGGTTTCCTTTAGTTGCTGATAATTTTCAAAACTAAACTAGTTGAAGTTGTATTGGATCTTGTTGATCTTGCAAAAAAATTTCTAATTGTCATTGGCCCTAACCCAAAAGGCCTCACAACTGGGCATGTTAATGAAAATTTAGTTGAAAAAATTGTCTTGTTGTGTTATTCCACTTTGTTATTAATTGGCTACAAGGTTGGACTATCCTTAATTGAATCCACCATCCTTGAACTGCATCAAAATAACTAATTACATGTAATGTATTAGGTTGTAAGGCCCTCCCAATTATGACCAATTACAAATAAAATAACAATTCTGTAAGATCCCTCAAGATCTAATTCAAACTCCAACCCTAGCTAGCTAGATCTAAAATACATCAATATGGTAGAAACATCCAGCAAGATCTAAACTTGTGCTCACCAACCACCAAGAAATATCCTTGTTCCTAAGCCTTAGCCACTAGCTCTACTCACCAAACTTCCTCTCTCAAATTCCTAACTTGAATCTCTTCTCCCTCATGTCCTGTACAACTCTACCCCAAAACCATGCTTATATACTACTTCAACCCCAAGTTGGCTGGAAGAAAGAAATAAATCCTAAACCTAGTCAACTTCTAACAAAAGAAAAAAATGAAATGAAACATCAATCAACTGTCATATAGCCTTAAAAATAATTAATTCTCCATGTCGGCCTCTAGATCTATATAGGAGAATGGAAGACATGCAATACACATTAAATGCATCAAGTCAGTCCATCAAATCCACAAGAACTCCAGTCGAAAAGCCAAACTATCGAGTGTCAGAAAAACTACTGAGCAAGCCAGGCATCATTGAGAAAGCACATCAATCGAGCTCCATAAGCATTGTTGAGCATAGGTTCTATCGAGCACCAGAAGTTTTCTGAGCCTCCTTTAGCAACCGAGCCCCTTGATCAACATGGAAATCAAGAATCACTATGATCAAACACTCCAACATGAACGATTTCCAACTCCCTAGGATGCTCTTGCATTAGACACCCTGAGTCTGAAAAGATATTCTTAAAGGCTAGAAGAACATCTGACGGGATTCAACACATAAACCCTGTTGGTGATCTTTTTCCCCAAAGGTTAGATTGGCATTAGGATTGACAAGACTAGTGCCACATTCACTCAACACTCCAAATCTGACAGGAAAAAGGGTCAACTGACAAGGATCAAAGAAAGATCCTTCTACACTTTGAGCTCCACATCACTCAGGTAGGTGAACCTCATCTGCACACACATATTACCTTGTGTCATACTACAGGCCTACAGGTAACTGACTGTGGAATGATTTTCAAACTCTTCTAGGTATCATGTACCTCAATGAAGCTAATATCTCATGCAATAGCCCAACTTGCATGGAGTGAGTATGAAAACTAGAAACCTACACTAACAGCTTGAAAGGGAAAGGGTGGGATAGAAATGAAATGATTTGAATGGATTGAAAGGACCTCTGAGATCTCCTAAGTCCCTGATAGACCAGTGCCTTATCCAATGGGCCACAGAGTCAAATACCCTACTGCAAGAGAGAGTTATGAAACAAGAACACAATATGCTCAATGTGTTGATGCCTAACATCAATCACACACCATGACCAAACCTCAACTTAACACCCACTTGTGCATTCAAACATGCTATTATCCATCAAAGGATTTTAACCCTTCCCTTAGAAGAGACCTATGAGTCAGATAATACGTTAAACAACATCCACTGGAAGACAAGCATGACCTATCTTTGATATTTCAGCTCATACATGCATAAACACTAACCCTAAACCAGTTACCTCTGCGAAGATAACTCTACTTGCAAACACTTAGGCAATTCAAGCAGAAAAACTAGACACCCTTGATAGGTGATTAATGAATCCAGAATTCAAATGGAGATAGTTCAGTACAATAAGAATACATTGAGTTCTCATACATAAGACAAATCTTTTGCAGCATGCATTATATTCTCTGAGCCAGCAGGAGAAAGAGGAACACTCTATATGCAAGGAGAAGGAGAAATCTGCAGAACAGAACCTTTCATGGAACTGACAAAATTTAGAACCCTTACATAGTCAAAAATTCCACCATTTATACCACTGGTTACCTTGAAATCCTAAACCAGTAGGATGCAACAAGCTACGGGTAACTAGGGTTAAGTCCTCAACCCCCCAACCAATCAAGATTTCAAAGTCACCTGCAAAAAGCCTCGAACAACAAAGAATGTCCATCACTACATGGCAAAACACCCCCGCAAACACTCACGGCATCCTAGACCACACAAGCAAACCAGTGGCTTCTCACCAAATAGGGTCTTGTCTACATTCAATTCCATAAAAAATGATACCCCCTGCCACTAGAAATTCACAAACATTCAAATTTGAAATAGCAACAACCACAAGCACTTCATGGGCTTTAAGTCTCTCAAATTGCCTGCCCCTAGTCACACAACCGTGCAATCATGAACCTTACCGCCACAAGAATCAGGCTCCATTTTATGCTTGGTCACATGATCGCATAACCCAAAAATGGGTTATGCGAACATGCGACAACTGGCTAACACTATGCCTCAGCCCCACAAATAATTCACCAAGCCTCAGACCTGGGCCCACCTACCATGTGTCACACCACCATTCGCCCGGTCACCGCAAACACAGACCCCACATACCTGGAAAACTGACAACCAAAGAACCTTCGCCAGTTCATGAAATGCTTTGCACCCTTCACTAAAAATCTAGCAACTCCACGACCACTGTTTGCCAAGTCGCTAGACAAACTAGAAAATTGCCAAATCTTCTTGCGAATGTGTGACAAGACCACATTTATCAGCATCGCCACCTCTTTTTGTCCGGGCCACCAAAACTAAGACCCCACCTGGGCCCGCCCCAAGCCACATGTCATGCCACCACATGCTACAACCGCTGAGATACCCAAGCCTGGGCCCACATTCAAACTCACCTTCCCACCAGCACAGTCCAACCAGAAACCACCATGACAGAACCCTCCACTGAGCCCACCAAATAGCCGTAGATGGGCCCATAGGGACACATGGCACCCTGTCGCATGATTGCATAGCTTGAAAATGGGCTATGCGAACATGTGCCAACCCGCAAACACTAACTGCCACCATTACCACCAGCCAAAAGAAAACTACCACCGCAACTGCCATGGAAACTGTCACTGGAACCTACCACCACACTGCCAAGGACAAGTGTCACCTGATCGCATGATCACATAGCCAAGAGAAAGGCTATGCGATCATGTGATAGCCAATAGGAAGCTATCACATCACCACACTTGACCACCAAACTACGATCACCAAACTGTAACCACCATGCTGACGGGCCCATAGAACACCGCCACTACACAACCCCACAACCGTGAACTAGGACACATGTCAGCTGGTCACATGATCGCATAGCCAAAAGATAGGCTATGTGATCATGCGACAGCCAACCAAAGGCTGCCACATCACCACATCCGCCAGCGGGCCCAAAGTGAACAAACCGTTGGCACCAAATCAGATGGTGGGTGCATGATCGCATGGTCATGGAATATTCCATGCAATCATATGCCAACTATAGATCTTTGATCTCTGGCCCCACAACATCGCACTTGCACAGTTAGAAAAGTAAACTGTCAGGCAGCTACATAGGACCAGGACCCACACGGCCACCTGGCAAGCGGTTGCATGATCGCATCTCAGAAAAGTCTAACATGCGGCCATGCGATAGCTAATAGGGAAGAAGCTGGACCCACCACATGGTCAGACTTGCACAGTTAGAGAAAAACACCCTCAATCAGGGCAGAAGTGCGGTGTCGAAAACACACAGGAATTTCTGACAGACCAAAAGGCAAACAAGGGAGTCGCAAACAACATGGGTTTTTGATGCCAAAATATAAGCGAACCAAACAGGAAGCACAAGGTTGAAAACAACACATAGGTTGAAAACAACATGGATTTGCAAAAATACTATGGGTTTTCGACACTGTGGTAGAATTTTAACAATTTCCTGTAGACTTTAAACTTTGAATAACTTTTTGGATTTGGTGAATTAGGAGATGCAGATTGGACCAAAGCTAGGAAACAACATGAAGAACACAGGGCAAAGGGCACTTCAAGGAAATTTTCAAGAAAATAGGCCATTTTCAAAGAATTTTGCACTGACTAGAAAATGGACTAACAGTGGCTCTGGTTGGGGATGTATGCCTCTTGTAGGCATAGCAAGGATCCAGATCTCTGGGAAGAAGCAGACCAACTCAAAATCACATTCCTTATCACTCCCAAAAATCAAAACTCAAAACTCCAAGGCTCTCAAAAACTGGCTCTTTATTCCAACTAACACTACTGCTGAAGCAAAGCAACTGTACAAACATTTACACAACTAAAACTGCTAAACCACGCCAATCATTTACCTCTATCAAACACTTGGTCCTCATCACCTTGCATAAAGATGACCCTGGAATTTTTCCTTTCATGTACATGGTCAAACTCATGAAAACTCTTGACAGGCAAATCCACAAGAATGTAATAAGTGTATTCATCTTTGCCAAGTGTATGAGGATCAAAATCTATCTTATCATACCAGACTACCTCACACATATACTCCTCAAAATCAAGAGTAAAATTAGCCTACAGCACAACTTTGTAACCTCTTCCCATTACATCTTGCAAGCTAATGTAAGGCTAATCATCATGAAATGTGAGTACACTTACCAGATGAGAATTAACATCACCTTTATCATCATGTTCAGCACTTCAACTCAATTCAAAACTAAAATCCTCATACTCACATTCATCCAACTCAAAAACATAATCAACACTTTGCAAATACTTACTGCAGCAACTATGAAAAGAAAAACTTTCATAGCAAGGCATGTCTTCAAGCTCATCAGAAACTAGCAAACTATCACAGACATCCTTTTCATCACTAACCAAATCCTTTTGGAAATAGAGATATTCTAGTTGAAAAACCTCTGGAAACATAGTACAATGCATTTTCATAACATCATAACTCCTCACTGTTTCCAAGTCTGAAAAACACATTTCAAGAGGAATATCACTTCCTCTTTCCTCTTCACTTTCCAATGCAGACCTGGAAATTGAATCAACCGGATAAGCAGTATTTACATTCACTTTACAATCTAATTCTTCCCTATCTGGCTGAATCAAAATATTGATTCCTTCTTCCATATCTCCATAGGTCTCCACTGAAAAACCTTCAATCACTGGCACATATAAATCTAAAAGTGGGATCATACTAACATCTCCATACATGTTCTTATCTTCAAAAAAAAACTTACCTTTAGATTCAAAACTTGAGTGATGTTCATCAACAAACCCTTGCTGGTTCACATTCATCACACTTGTAGACTCATGATCGGTATCAAAAGAATCATACTCACATTGATACCACCTATCTTCATTCAATTCATGCAAAAATGCTACCCAGCTATCATCATTCTAACCAGAACTACCCACTTCATCAGATGAACATTCATCATCAACAAAAGACTGATTACAAACACTACTAATCATACCTTCATTTGATACACTTTCAGCATAACCCTCCTCTGATAGATAGCTATCTGGTTCATTGTCATAATCTGAAGGTACACACTCAGTGGGCTGAGCAAGCTCTCTATCCATGGCTCCACACACCTCTAGTTCTTCAAGTTTCTTACCATTAATGGCAAGAGCTAACTCCAATTCCTCAATTTTCTGCAAGCGCCATGCATACAATCGTTCATCACATTGAGTTTCAGCTGGATATACATCAGCAATAAGTTCATCATCCACACAAGTTTCAGTTACAAAGCAATTTTCTTCTTCAAGTGATGCAAGATATGGCTGTAAGTTACTTTCCTCTACATGATCATGGATCATATCCTGCCTAGAAAACTAAGGCACATCACTAACAGGGACAAGAATATGCCGATATGGCTCTAAACCTTTCAGTGCATCCCTTTTCCTATTATCTACCACATTTTGAGAATGAAAATCACCATCAACATGTGGTCTTCTTACAACATGATATCTCCAATTAGATTCAATATCCATTGCAAACTGAAAAGTCTAATACAAAGTTAGTGGTTCCTTATTCCTTAAGTCAAAATTCAAATTCTTATCAAAATCATTCAAGTAGATAATCAAACAAACATCATCACTTGGCCTGCACTTCCCAGGGATATTTTCCCATGTCTTGATAAATATGTCATTGAAACTAGGAACTAATTCATCTTCCTCCATTTATATATCCACAAGGGCCTTAAGCATGTCAAAGTCATTCACCCTTTCAACAAATTGGACTAAGAAACTTGCAACTAAATCATTCCATGAAGAGATGTCATTATCAGGCAGACATGAGAGCCAATCCCTTGCATCTCCTATCAGTGACCAAATAAATAATCTCATTATCACATCTTCATGCTCAACACCATAGTCACACATCAGATCTGAAAAATTTCTAGCATGTTGATAGGCAGACTCAAAGTTTTCCCCACTGAACTTCGGTAAAACTTTCATAACATTTAGGGGAATAGAGTTTGGGTAACCAGGTATACCAACAAAATTCACAGCTGGGTAACCTCTTAAGCAAGAATTTCCTTTAACACCCATGACTTAACAAATCTTTTCAAAGGAGTAAAACCATTTACCATTGAAATTCTTGAAACTTAATTTGAGAACTCCTTTGAAACCACTACACACTTAGGAAAAGGGGAAATGCCTAGAATAGCTCTTGAATGTTGCTGCCTTCTTCTCAACTAAGTGCAGTCCCAACAAAACTGCACAACTTAGGTTCTTTAGCATAGAGTCGCCACCTCTCTTCAGAGGACACAAAATTACTGATCTATCTTGAAACTTAATTAGACTCTAAGCACTCCCACAGCAAAGCCACATGTAAATCAATCAGCAAATCTAGGTAACACACTGCAAATCTCTCCCAAATGGAGTCACCATCTTGTTGGTGATCTTTTTCCCCAAAGGTCAGCTTGGCATCAGGATTGACAGGGCTAGTGTCACATTCACTCAACACTCCAAATCTGACAGGAAAAAGGGCCAACTAACAAGGATCAAAGAAATATCCTTCTACACTTTGAGCTCCACATCACTCAGGCAAGTGAACCTCATTTGCACACACATATTACCTTGTGTCATACTACAGGCCTGCAGGTAACTGACTGTGGAATGATTTTCAAACTCTTCTAGGTATCATGTACCTCAATGAAGCCAAGATCTCATGCAATAGCCCAACTTGCATGGAGTGAGTATGAAAACTAGAAACCTACACTAACAGCTTGAAAGGGAAAGGGTGGGAGAGAAATGAAATGATTTGAATGGATTGAAAGGACCTCTGAGATATCCTAAGTCCCTGATAGACCAGTGCCTTATCCAATGGGCCACAGAGTCAAATAACCTACTACAAGAGACAGTTATGAAACAAGAACACAATATGTTCAATGTGTTGATGCCTGACATCAATCACACACCATGACCAAACCTCAACTTAACACCCACCTGTGCATTCAAACATGCTATTATCCATCAAAGGATTTTAACCCTCCCCTTAGAAAAGACCTATGAATCAGATAATACATTAATTAGCATCCACTGGAAGACAAGCATGACCTATCTTTGATATTTTAGCTCATACATGCATAAACACTAACCCTGAACCAATTACCTCTGTGAAGATAACTCTACTTGCAAACACTTAGGAAATACAAGAAAAAAAACCAGACACCCTTGATGTGTGATTAATGAATCCAAAATTCAAATGGAGATAGTTCAGTACAGTAAGAATACATTGAGTTCTCATACATAAGACAAATCTTCTGCAGCATGCATTATATTCTCTAAGCCAATAGGAGAAAGAGGAACACTCTATATGCAGGGAGAAGGAGAAATCTGCAAAACAAAACCTTTCATGGAACTGACAAAATTTAGAACCCTTACATAGTCAAAAATTCCACCATTTATACCACTGGTTACCTTGAAATCCTAAACCAGTGGGATGCAACAAGCTATGGGTAACCAGGGTGAAGTCCTCAACCCCCCAACCAATCAAGATTTCAAATTCACCTACAAAAAGCTTCAAACAACAAAGAATGCCCATCACTGCATGGTAAAACACCCCCGCAAACACTCACAACATCCTGGACCACACAAGCAAACCAGTCGCTTCTCACCAAACAGGGTCTTGTCTGCATTCAATTCCATAAAAAATGGTACCCCCTGTCACTGGAAATTCACAGACATTCAAATTTGAAACAACAACGGCCACAAGCACTTTGTGGGCTTTAAGTCTCTCAAACTTTCTACCCCTAGTCACGCAATCACGCAGTCATGAACCTTACCGCCACAAGAATCGGGCTCCATTTTATGTAGATTGGACCAGAGCTAGGAAACAACATGAAGAACATAGGGCAAAGGGCACTTCAAAGGAAATTTTCAAGAAAATAGGCCATTTTCAAAGAATTTTGCACTGACTAGAAAATGGACTAACAAACCTCGAGCTAGTTCTTCACGTACAAGCCTTCAACTTTCAAATTCTTCCATTTGTTCCACTTCTTCTTTCTTTTCCTTCTCAATTCTTTCCTCAACAATCCACAGGTCTATTCTCCATACTAATCTCTAACCCTTATGAGATCCTTCAACTCAACTCGACTCCCAAAGATCAGGTTCCTGTTAGAGTTGTCATATTATAGCTAATAATTAATTTATTTAATTATTAGTCTATTATACTCTACACTTAAGTTAAACTTAGGCATCTTATTATTCTTTAGGGTTTTCACCTTTAGGGTTTCGGTATCCTTTTATAAGGATTCCCTCTTTGTATTTTATTCATTCACTTATTAGATCAATTAATGGAGAATAGATTATTGTATTGAGATTTTCTCTCTCATTTGTTATTCTCAATCATGGCTTCTCTTTCTTAGATCTGTGATTACATGCCTCCATAGTTTTTTCTCTCTTTCTGTGACAGGTGTTTTCATGTAGGGATTCTTGGGAGCTGTGGGTTGCTTTTCATCAACTCCAACATGGTATCAAAGCTTCAGATCTTCATGCCCCTGTTCGTTATTTGAGAGGGTTTGGTTGTGTTCTTCAGATCTATGTTTTTCAAAAGATTTTTATGTGGATTTAGGGGGCACCTTTGTTTCTCATCATTTTGGGCTCAAACAGACATCACCGTTGCGCTCAGAGCGCCCAAAAACCCTAGAATCCATATAAAATTTGTCCATTTTGGACACCTTTGCAATTTGAGGCAATTTTTTTGGACCTATAGCCGTATAGATTTGGCATGCATCCCGAGGCAGTAAATTTTTTTTGTTTCAGCATGCATCCCGAGCTAACAAAAACTAGCACAATTCTCAAGGTATTGATTTTTTTGGCACGATTCCTAATGTAAATTTTTTTATTGTTGGCACACATTTCAAGGTAAAAACTTGGCATGATTCTTGAGGCATCACTTTTTTATTTTTTCAGCACATTTCTCGAGGTTTTTAAAAAAAATTGGCACACATCCTGAGGTGCTTTGCATGTGTTTTTTGGCTTTTTTGTTCTCTGGAGTAGCTTGTGGTCTTTTGGTTGTATCTTGAGCATACGGTATCAAATTTTCAACTTCTTTATATAGACGAAAAGCTCTTTCTGAGCCCGATCCAATGGTGGAGATTTGATTCTCTAATTTTTCTATTTTGATGGAGTTTTTTTATATCAAATTTTATGTTTGTTTTTGCCTTTTGAGAGCCCTATCTTGGTCATCCAGACTCCTTTTTGGGCAAACCAGATATCGTCAAAAAGCTGGTTCAGTGAGGTTTTCAGTGGCAGGGGTCTTTTATCTAGATTCTTCTCTAGGTTCTTTCTCCTCTAAGGTTTTCAATTTTGTGTTGGAGTAATCATACTTTATGCTTATTAATTAAATCACTTTGGTTTAATTAATTAAGTCATTTATTACTCTATTTACTTAAGCTATCTTTTAGGTGCATTATAATTAATATATTTATTAATTATAATGTGTAACCTAGCTTTATTTTTTGCTTTATACCTTTAGGGTTTTGGTATCCTTTTATAAGGATTCCCTCTTTGTATTTTATTAATTCACTTATTGGATCATAATAGATAATCTTGGAATACAATTGCTCTTTGCATGTCCATAAGATGTCTCTGACTTTTTGGCCTCCATAGATTTTTCTTGCTTCTGTTCTTTGCTTCTTCCATGTGACAGGGTTATGCATGCAGGTGTTCTTGGGAGATTAGTATTTCACTTAATGTAACATGGTATCAGAGCCATCTTGCTACTCACTGTTCGTGTTTTGTTGAAGTGTTTCAGAAGCAGGAGTTTTTCAAGGGTTTCAAAAGTTTTTTTTGTGGATCTGGGAGGGAGCCAAAATTTGGCTCACCTTGGGAAAAAACGGACACCACCATTGTGTCCGGAAGGCCCAAGAACCCCTAAATCCATATAAAATTTGTCTATTTTGGACATCTTTTCCATCTGAGGCAAAAAAATTTTGCATACCAGGGCCATACGGCTCTGGCACGCACTCCGAGGTGGGTACAGTCGGTGATTTTAAAATATATATATATATATATATTTTGGCTGTCGAGCGGCCACCCAGGCACCGCCTAGCGGCCACCCAGGCGCCACCCACCCCCGGCCACCGCCCACCGCCAGCCCCTGATAGCGGCCACCGCCCAGTCCGCCGCCCTCAGCGGCGCTGACAGCGCCGCCCAGTCTGCGGCCCGCCGCCCGCCGAGATCGCCGCCCTCTGGCCACTCCGCTGGCCCCCACCGCCCAGCTCCGCCAACCCGCGGTCACATGGGCGACCGGACCCAAGCCCCTGGTGCATTTTGAGCCATGACGGCCATTTGGCCGTCAACTTTAGGCTCGCTAATTGCTGATGTTGGCAATTTTTTTTGCATGGCTTGTTTTTTAAGCCCGTCTGTGCAAGCTCGGCTTCCAGGGCCATAACTTCTTCATCTGGAAGCGTATTTGGGAGTTTTTTATATCATCAAAAAGCTCTTTCTGAGACGAACGCAATTATGGAGGTTTTTTTTCGAGTTTTTTGCCTCGTTTTTTGTACCATGCCTTCGAAGGTAGGACTACTTTTTTGCCTTCCTGGAGCACCTGATGCTTTTTTTGGCATAACTTGCTCATACGAAGGAGTTAGTGGGCGAATGAGACATCATCGGAAAGATGATTCCGAGACGGTCATTTTATACACAGAGATTTTTTCCAGATTCTTCTTCCATTTTTCGCACCAGGCTGTTGAATTCAGAGGTTTTCTTTTTTAGGTGCCTGCCAGAGCACCTGTCACTGTTTTTGCCGTAACTTGAGCATACGATGGTGTTTTTTTCCAAACGAGATATCGACGGAAAGCTGGTTCTGAGATCGTTCTGTTTTTTTTAGTTTGGTTGTTTTATTTTGCCGTTTGCAGGGGTTTTCTGCCAGTCAAAGTCATAGGTACTTTTTGCATTCCGGACACTATATCTCTCACATTCGGGATCAGTTTTCAGCAAACTTGGTATTTTCGGAAAGCTTGTTTAGTGTACTTTTCGGTTTCAGAGGTCTTATTTCCAAATTCTATACCAGGTTCTTCCTCCATTAATTTTTTCTTTTCTGCACTCAGATGGACTACTTGGCTTTTACAGGTCCACAGATCTCCATTCTTGGGATGACTTCTGCTTCTGTTCTCACTGTTCTTCTTTCCTTCTTCTTTTGAGTATTGTATTTATCTCCACTATTGCATTCTTTTCTATAAACACACTGAGATAAAGTGCCTGCTTTTGCATTTTGGGATCTTGAACACTATGTGTTTGTTTGTATACGCACTCAGTTATAAAGTGTCATGGGGGGGTTATGATGTTTTGCCTTTTGTGCTCATCCACCTTTGTCAAGTGAGTGTACCTTCCATGACATTAGCCTCATGTAGTTTGTGTCTATGACACCACCCTTTATCCTGTGCTTGTACCTTCTTTTGCACATAGGTGTTCCTGTTTCTTCTTCTTGCAGATGTTTCTGGCATTGCATTTCAGTGTTCCTGTCACCCCGTTCAGCATTATGGGGGGGTTCACCTGTTGGCTCTATTGCTTCCTTGGTTCGGTTGAGTGATCTACGTATTCAGTTTTTGTTCCTATGTACTAGGCGGATGTAGTGGCTAGGCACCTATGCATTTCGGTGAGATGGTTCATCTACTATATAGACACTCATTCATTCCTATTTTGGAGGTCACCTCTTTGATTGATCAGCTCTTCAGACTTTGTCTTCTCTACCTGGTCATGCACTATTTTAGTGGGGGTTCCAACAGTATTCTTCTGACAGTGTTTGCAGCTTCATGCTCTTTCTTGTTCCTTTCTTTGGGACATTCCCTAGATTGGAGGCTTTGTTTCCTTCATCTAGTTTATTTTCTTGTACTGGGTACCTGATCAGGCCTTGTTGCCGAGACCTATTTTCTGCTTTCATAGCTGTGCTAGGTTAGCTTCCCTCTTGAGCTACGCTTAAGGGGGGGTGTTAGAGTAATCATACTTTATGCTTATTAATTAAATCACTTTGGTTTAATTAATTAAGTCATTTATTACTCTATTTACTTAAGCTATCTTTTAGGTGCATTATAATTAATATATTTATTAATTATAATGTGCAACCTAGCTTTATTTTTTGCTTTATACCTTTAGGGTTTTGGTATCCTTTTATAAGGATTCCCTCTTTGTATTTTATTAATTCACTTATTGGATCATAATAGATAATCTTGGAATACAATTGCTCTTTGCATGTCCATAAGATGTCTCTGGCTTTTTGGCCTCCATAGATTTTTCTTGCTTCTGTTCTTTGCTTCTTCCATGTGACAGGGTTATGCATGCAGGTGTTCTTGGGAGATTAGTATTTCACCTAATCTAACATTTTGCACTTTGGTGGATTACTTGGATTCTACAAGTCCTAGGATCTCTTCTTTTGTTCTTCAAGCTCACTCTTCTTTCTGACTTTCTAAGCATTGTATGCTTCTCTTATGTAGCATTCTCTTTTTTGTAAATGCACTAAGATAAAGTGTCTGCTTCTGCATATCTGAGATTTTGAGCACCTTGTGTTTGTTTGTACTCACACTTAGTTATAAAGTGTCATGGGGAGTTATGATGTTTTGCCTTTTGTGCTCATCCACCTTTGTCAAGTGAGTGTACCTTCCATGACATTAGCCCATGTTGTGTGTCCATGACACTGCCCTTTATCATGTGCTTGTCCTTCTGTTGCACTATTGGTGTTCCTAATTCTTCTTCTTGCAGATATTTATGGCATTGCATTTCAGTGTTCTTGTCACACCTCTCTCTATTCAGCATTATGGGGGGGTTAACCTATTGGTTCTATTGCTTCCTTGGTTCATTTGAGTGATCTATGTATACATTTTTTGTTCTTATGTACTAGGAAAATGCAGTGGCTAGGCACCTATGCATTTCGGTGAGATGGATCATCTACTATATAGACACTCATTTGTTCCTGCTTTTGGAGGCCACCTCTTCGATTGATCAACTCTTTAGACTTTTTCTTCTCTACCTGATCATGCACTTCTTTAGTGGAGGTTCTAGCAGTTACTTCTAATAGTGTTTATAGCTTCATGCTTCGGAGATGTTATACATGCTCTTTCTTGTTCCTTTCTTTGGGACTTTCCCTAGATTAGAGGCTTTGTTTCCTTCATCTAGTTTATTTCTTGTATTTGGGTACCTGTTCAGGCCTAGTTGTCAGGACCCATAGTTCTTTCATGCATTTTTGTTTTCATGCATCTTTTAGTCCTTAGTTGTTTAGCTTCTCCCTAAGTTACACCTAAGGGGGGGTGTTAGAGTTTTCATATTATAGCTAATAATTAATTTATTTAATTATTAGTCTATTATACTCTACACTTAAGTTAAACTTAGGCATCTTATTATTCTTTAGGGTTTTCACCTTTAGGGTTTCGGTATCCTTTTATAAGGATTCCCTCTTTTTATTTTATTCATTCACTTATTGGATCAATTAATGGAGAATAGATTATTGTATTGAGATTTTCTCTCTTATTTGTTATTCTCAATCATGTCTTCTCTTTCTCAAATATGTGATTACATGCCTCCATAGTTTTTTCTCTCTTTCTATGACAGGTGTTTGCATGCAAGGATTCTTGGGAGCTGTGGGTTTCTTTTCATCAACTCCAACAGTTCCTCCTACCAATTTTTTCATTCTACAAAGGCATCATATAAAACTTCTTTCCATCCTTCTCAACAGTAAACATATTGTTGACACAATCATGCACAACCTTGCAATCATACTACCAAGGTCTACGAAGCAATATGTGACAACTACTCATGTCCAAAATATCACACAACACTTTATCCTTATAATGGTCAATCTTAAAATCAACAAGACATTTCCCTCTCAGTTCCAAAGAATGTACATCTTTCAACCAACCAATCCTATAAGGACAGGGATGTCTCACTCTTTTCAAACCAAGTTTCTAAACCATCTCCTCAGCTACATTGTTATTAGTACTACCACCATCCACAATCACATTGCACATTTTACCTATAGACCTACAATGAAACCTGAACAAATTACTCCTTTGACAAGCTTCCAATACATGCTTACCAAATAGTACTCACCAAGCCAAAAAATTCTCCCCTCCCTATTCGAGTTCATTTGTTGAGCCTTCAGCCTCATTCACCACAATAGCTCTTTGATCACCAGTCGTATAGGAACATTCATAAGCTCTATGTCCTCCTTCACCACAAAAAAAACAAGTACCCTTAAAGAAAACCTTGCCTGTACTCTTCCTTGGTTCAACATGATTCTTTTCATCTTCCACCTTCAGTTTATCCTTCACTGAGTGATCCTATTTCTCCTTCCCTCATGAATTACCATGTTGTCTCCTCTTCAACTTATCTTATGCCTTCAAGGAATATTGATAAGCATCCTCAAATGAATCAATCTTTATCATACCAATCTCATCCTAAATATTGAATTTCAAACCATTCACATACTGATCTACCTTTTCCTTACTGATTTCTCTGTGTCCAAACTAAATAGTAAGTTTGTAGAACTCCTCGGTATAGTCTTCAACAGTCAATTCTTTCTGCTTCAAGTTCTACAACTTCTTAAACAACTCAACTTCATAGTCAGAAGGTATGAACTTAGCCTTCAATTTAGCCACCATAAACCTCCACTGATTGATCTTCATTTCACCTTCATCTTCTCTTTCTCTTTGCAATTATTTCCACCAAAGAGTAGCATGTCATTTCAGCTTTGTTTGTGCCAACCTCACTCTAAGAGGATCTTCAATTTCTTCAAGCTCAAAGAATTATTCTAACTCACCAATCCAATCAATCAATTCCTCAGGTCTCAAAGTACCCAAGAAGTTAGAATCTTCCATTCTGTAACTAGCACTTAACTGAGCTCTAGATCTCTCCAAATGACCAATTTTGTCTTACCAGATTTGTCCCTCCAATCAGTTTTTTCATCTCCACTAGATCCAGCAACCTCGAAGTCTTCAACAGCTCCCTCATAGCCATCATCAGTACCAAGATTCCTTAGCATACTAGCAATATCCCTCATAGTCTCTAAGACTATCTTGGTCTTCATCTTCATCATCTTAGATCTGACATCTGATCCGACCTTCTCAATAATCCTCGCTTCCATAATATTAGAGATATTTTCAATCGCCCTAGGGTCCAATCTTCTTGGAGGTATCTTCCAAGATATTAGTAAACCCAAGGCAAAAAATCACCACCAAATCAACCCAACCCAAGGTCCTGGTGCAAACTACCTCACCTTCAGTGATCTATCCACACACTCAAGAACTAGCTCTGATACCACTGTATGTAGTGCAAGGCCAAGAGAATCCCCAAAGGAGATTTCCAATCCCCCAACTAACAACCACATAATGGAATCACAACAACAAAGCAAGGTCTAATAATAGTCTGAACTCTTTATTCATAAAATAACTGAATACATGCAATATGTCAGGTTGTAATGCCTTCCCGGTTACAACTAATTACAAATAAAATAAGAGTTTTGTAGGATACATCAAGATCTAATTCAAACTCTAACCCTAGCTACCCAGATCTGAAACACATAAATCTGGTAGAAACATCCAGCAAGATCTAAACTTGTGCTCACCAGCCACCAAGAAATCTCATTGTTCCTAAGCCTTGTCTACTAGCTCTACTCACCAAATTTCCTCTCTCAGATTCCTAACTTGAATCTCTGCTCCCTCATGTCTTATAAAAATCTACCCCAAACCCATGCTTATATACTACTTCAGCCACAAGTCGGCTGGAAGAAAGAAATAAATCCTAAACCTACTCGACTTATAAATACAAACAAATATTAAATGCAACATCAGTCATCTCTCATATAGCCTTACAAATAATTAATTATCCAAGTTGGCCTCCATATCTACATAGGATAATGCAACACATGCAACATACATTAAATGCATCAAGTCAGCCCATCAAATCCACAAGAAATCCAGTCGACAAGACAAACTGTTGAGTGTCAAAAAAACTACCAAGCAAGTCAAGCATCACCGAGAAAGCACATCAACCAAGATCCATAAGCATCACTGAGCACAGGTTCTATCAAACATAAGAAATTTTCTGAGCCTCCTTTAGCGATTGAGTCCCTTCAGCGACCGAGCCCCTTGGTCAACACTATAATTGAGCAACACTAAGATCAAGACACTCCAAGATGTAGGATTTCCACCTTCCCTAGGATGCTCTTGTACTAGGAAGGATCCCAACACATAGGACTATGCAATGAAACTCACCTAGTTAGTACCCTAGAACCCTAACTCTTGATGTTGTTTTCTCTAGTAGTCTCTCTATATGTTGTTTTTTCTCTTCCATCTTTGTGAATGTTTTAGGAAGGATACCTTCATGGTCTTATTCTATCCTAACCCCTATGTGGATCTTGGTTCTATCTCCTTGATCAGGAGAATGGAACTTTATGGTACCATGTGGTTGGGTGGTTAAATTTATCTAGGTACTATTTGTGGTCTCTTGGACAATCCTTGTACATGTCCCTTTCCAAACCATTTTCTATAGACTTTATATTCAAGTATATTATTTAATGTTGAGATGTCCTAATGTATATGTATTCATATAATTATAATCTTCTGAAAGGATTCATAATTATATGGCATAATGAATTTTATTGATGTAATTCCATTTCAAAGAAATGTAAAAGGGAAATGGTAGCTCTAAGACAAAAGATAGGGAAAAGTGAAAATGTATTATTTTAGAGAATTTAAAAGACATTATTTCAATAATGGTATTTCTTTAAGTATCTCCTTATGTTGATGGATAAAAGGAAAATGAACCTAGGAATAGTTATGCTATGGTGTATCTAAGTGAATGATAGAAAGGAAAGAAAATATCATCTTTTAACTTAATGTTCAAAGGAAGGATTATGGATAATAACTTGTGGAAATTAGACTTGTAATCTATGGGTAGTTATAATATAATGGATGGAGACAATAACTTTATTGTATTGATCAGTGACTGGTTTATGTTTACTTAATGCATTTAAAATGAGTTTAGAGTAATAAGATAATTCATATCCTAATGAATTTTTATCTCTACCTTAGTGTCTAAATAAAAAAATAATATTAAGCATAGAATAGTAGAGGTTATGAATTCGATGAATATTTTTGAAGTAATGGCTTGAGTTGATAATTCAAATAATGATAGTTGATTAACTTATGTTTAACTAAGGTATGAACATTAAAATGATCATAGACTAATAAAGATCATAATTCAATGTATATCTTTATGGATGTAAATATGTTTGATGATGTTTCTTTAGTAGCGATGTTAGGGAACCTATGAGGACTTGGGTTGGTTAGTAATTTCACATTTGAAATTTGTAAAGAAGTGTTTGTTTATGTATTAGAAATGATCCAATTGGTTAAAAAAAATTACATGGACTTTTAGTAATTAGATGACTTATTCTCTCAGGTTTCCTAGCATGGCATTACACTAGGATATGCTCCCAGGCCCACACTTGTAGAGGTACATCAGTTGACATACTCCTACTATTCTGGTATACAACTTCATGCAACTCTCTATATAAATGGGCTAAAAGACAACTACCCCAAGAAAATATATAGGGTCTACCAAGCATTTCTTGCAAGATACGAGCTCATCCACATAAGAATTCCTAAGCACTATGATTGGACATAACAATCCCACCAATCAGACCAGATAGAACAAAAGGTAAAGGGTCATAAGATCTCTCCATGTGCTCCTAGGTGATATATATATGAGTGATGGTATCATCTCCAAACACTCTCCACAAAGATGTGATCCTAATATTAACAGGTCATGCATCATAATATACATATGCTCTAATAAAATGTATCCTCAAAATATGGTAACTATCCTTAGGAGTGACTGTGATCTCACCAGTTGGTATATGGAAATTATTATGCTCTAAATGCCATCTCTTAGCAAGTGCAATGAGAAGCACCATGTTTTCTTGAATATTAGGGATATTGAGAAGTCTCAAAAAGCCACAACATCTTATAACATCCCTGTCATCATCAGACAACAAGAGAATCATGTGCATGGTATGAGGATACAACCCTCTGAAGGTAATAATACCAAGGTTTTCCTGCTAGGGGAAACAAATAGAAAAATGTTAGTATCATGTGATAAAATGATCATTAGAATGATAAAGTATAGAAGAAAACTTTGATACATATCAAGTATGATTAAAATTGGCAAATAAACAAGTCAAATTTACAAGCATTCAGGTTAAACATTAAAGAAAACCCCATGCAAATTTTAACAACATCTCGTACGAGTATAAAAATGCCATACAATCTAGGAACAAGCTCCATACAAATTTTAAATGAGATATGACTCAATGTAATAGTGCATACAACTAAAAAATTAGATATGATTTGGAAGTGTATAGGGTGAAAATGAATCTACACTCTATACACAAGAGAGGAAGAATACCAAGATTTATCCTCCAATGAGACCTGATTAACACAAAGGTAAGTGTCAATTCATGATCTATACAAAGGAGATAAGTAGCCTGGGTTAAATTCTTCCTCAACTCTAGAAAGAGAGGGTTTAGGAAAGAGAAATTATGTAAATCTAGAAGACTAATATTGAAATGAAGAAATAAAAAGTACATACCTCTGAAAAAGAATCTATTGGAAACCCTATCAAATGGTCTTAGAAACTATTGATTTTCCATTGTTGCACCAAATCCATGAGATCTACAAAACCCAAAAATCTTTTTCTTTTCTGAACTAGGTCGACCTTGACCTGCACTACTCTAACGAAAATTTTGTTTGCAAATCCTGAAAGTTTGCTGAAAAGGGTATTTGAATCTGCTCTGTAATTCATTGTTCCACACTTGCACCTACTAGAAAAATGGTTTTGTTGTTTGGATGGGGGTTTTTCCTTAGTCAAACCCTAGTTTTGGAATTAACCTTGAAATATAATTGAAATTGCAATAAAAAACAAAGTAAATAGAACAATTCACATTGCCTATGTTGAAACCCTTATGGAGGATTCGAATCCTTGAATCCATAAGTAGGGATGCTCCAAATGAATGCAGAATTGTAGGATGTAGGATGTCTCAAATCAATTTTCTTTAGATCTTCAACACCAATCTTGAATGGATATGGATGGAGAAATCTTCAACAAGAGGGCTCCATAGAGCTTGAATCCTTCAATGGCTACTAATAGATCTCATTGATGAATTGTATCTTGAATGATTGAATAATTGAGTGCTTGAATACTTGAAATGCTTGAATACTTCCTTTCTCCTTTCTTGCTTGATTATAATCGATGATCTCTTGATTACTTGAATTGAAATGAGAGGAGAAGGCTTCCTTATATACTAGTCTAGGGCACAAACTTCTAGAGAGGTTGACATGTGAGAAATAAATTCCCATTAGGCCTATACCCCTAGGAGTGGACCTAAATTAAATATTTTTTGAGATTTTACTATTTCGAAGCCTGAAACAGCCAACCCGGAAGTGGAAAAATAAATCTTTCCAAACCCTGACATCTAGAAATCTTCTGAATTTGAAATTTGGACCCTTTGACCCTGACCTAGTTCAAGGTTGAGGTCGACCTTGACCTAGGTTAGGGTCAAGGTTGACCTTGACCCAAAAGTTCAACCTTGACCCTGAGGTCAAGAACCTCAAATTCTCAGAGAAAGATGCTAGAATTAGGTAAGAAATAAGAAGAAAATAGGGTAGGATAGGGAAAAAAGCCAGATCCAAGTCAAAGACCCATTCAAGGCATTTGAAATGACCCCAAACCACTTACTTAGAGGGCTAAACTAGTCATAAATAGAAGTTATTCCATTTTTTTATGATACATTTAGCCCCCACTTTAGCAAGAGTATGGACTCAATGCAAACTCTTGGTAAAGGAGATCACAAAGAAAAAGAAAATCTTATTGAAATCAAAGGGACAAAGAAATCCTTAAGCCCCCAGGGACTCAAGTATTTTTTAACCCCAAGATTAAAATAAGAGAGACATCACTAAAAAAAAAGAGAAGAGTGGCTAGCTCGCCCAGTAAGATGTGTGTTTCTCACTGTGAACCACAAATAGGATAGGATGGTCCACCAAGAAAACACTTGATAGTCACTCCATAAATTTTTGTGCCTTCTAGCAGCTTTGTGCATGTATGTAATGCATCTTATGATGGATTTTATGAAGTACCCATGGATCCATATCCTCATATCACCATAGAATACATTTGTAAAATGTGTATCTCTTCAAGATTTAGCAACTTATGTGTGTTACCTTCCAAGGATTTAGCATGATGCAAAACAAAAGGTTAGAAAAAATGCATAATATAGGAGGGAGGCCATATATATTCCCCCCACCATAAGATGGAAAAATACATACTATTTTGACATGTTAAGGAAAGAAAAGAGCAAGGATAAAGCCTTCTTCAACATCAAGAAAATATCCATAAACAACACCCAGTCCAAGCCAAGAAGGTCACAACTCCTGTGAGGCCATGGAAGGGATGAATACAAAGAGCTATCATGTAAGAAGGGAAAAAGTAACCATTGTGAGGGATAGCACACTATTCAGTTTCCAAGGTGAGAGATTTATCAACCATGGAAACCCAATGTCAAACAATGAAATAGGTTATGATCTAGGACATAGATCCTCAATACATTTCAAAATTTTCATGTATGATTGGATATCACATAATAGATAGATACTGCTTTACCAAGGGAAAAGTGGATCTTGAAAAGATAGAAAAGAAGGAGATGGAATCCTTGCCCCCCCAAGCATAGGAACAAGGATGGAAGGGGGCCTATTATATCTCTCACAACACTATACAAGACAATGAGCCCCCAAGGATTAGGATAACATTGTTTACATAATGTGGAGCACCATAAATTTTATTTAGAGAAGACAAGATTGAAATACAACTCATTGCCACATGATATATAAATAACCTTACTATCAATGAGCTGCCTAATCTTATAATGTAAAGCTTGACATTCATTAGTAGAGTGATCATGAAATATATGATACAAACAAAAAGGAAGAGTCTTCAAGTGTGGACTACGTTTATTTTTTCATTTAGGTCTAGTAACCATCTTAGCATGAAGGAGTTTAGGTAAAATAACTTCTTGGTCAAATTCCTTCCTAGGTTCATCATGTTTTCAAGTGTTATTTGAGATGTTGTTAACATTGATTTTTTGTTGAGGATTAAGTCACAATCCATAAGAACACTCATGCCCCCCATTTTGTAAGGGCATTTGAATTCCCTTTTTATGCTTACCACATCCTTGACCATTGAATCTTTGTTTAAGTAGGAAATGATAACTAGGACCATAACAAGAAGCCATGTCAGAAGGAGTCAATAGAAATTTAGTACTCACTATGTCATTATTAGTAGGTTTGATATATTCATAGTGGGTAGAAGTAGTGAAAAAGTTATTATGAAGGGCATTAGAACTAGAAGAAAAATCTCATTTTTAAAAATCTCTTTGTTTCTTCATAAAATCAAGATAAAAAACCTTATACTCTGCAATAAAGGTAGGATTAAAATTCGAGGTTCCCCAATCATCACCAGGAAGAGTATTAGAGGAAGAAGGATAACTATTACGAATAGGACTAGTGTGGGTTTGAATATTCAAACAAGGATTTTGTGCATCATCCACATGAAGTGTATACATCATGTTGTTATGAATAAACTTGACTCTACGGTGAAGACTGGAAGGAATAGCATGCATCTCATGCAACCAAGGTCTACCCAAAAGGAGCTTATAATTAAGAGGTCTAGCCATAACATGAAAAGGATTATTTTGGATGACCAAACCTACTTTGATAGGTAAGGTAATAATGCCCAAAGTGTTCTTATCAATGTTATCAAAGCCACATATAGGAACATTATCACTTTGAGCATGTCCATGCTAGAAACATTAAGCCTAGATCCATTATCAATGAAGGTCCTACGAATGATACTCTTATTGATAGTAAGAGCAACCATAAGAGCATCATATTCATTCTAAAATTCTTTAGAAGGTAAATCCTTCTGAGTAAATACAATATTAGGAGGACCCAAGGTAGCATGCATGCACTGTAAGAAGGCATTGATTTTCTCTTGATTAGGAGGTGGAGTGGGAAGAGTTTCTAGAGCTTTTTTCAAGGCTTCATGGTAGGTAGGTGAATTTTTAAGAAGCTCCCATAAAGAAATCTTGGTAGGGGTATTACACAATTGGTTTATCAAATCATACTCCTTGGGTTGAGAAGATGGTAAAGAAGTAGAAACCACCGGCTTACATTGAGGTTTATTCCTTGTACGGTAGGTGTGAGCTATAGAATCTTGATCATTGAAAAAATATAAATACTCCATAGGTTTACCTTTGATAGTAATGCAAGGACAACCTTTGATAGTCAACAAGGGTTTTGGATAAACCATGTTAGTTGTCTCAACACTACAAATAGATTCCCAAGAAGGAAGCAAAGAAGACATCCTAGGAGGAGATCAGGTAGGATCTTGATTCTCCATAAGATCATCACTAAAAGGGAAATCATATCATTCTCCACTAATGCCTCATCACTAGAAGGAATCCCAAATGGAGGTAAAGCATATATAATGTCATCTTCTTTTGCTAAAATGTCTGCATAAGGGGAGTGTGTTTTAGAAAAAGAGTCACCATCATATATGAATATGTCATCCATTAATAAATCACCCTCTTGTATCAAAGCTTCTTCACGAGGAGGGGATAAATCAATGTCTTTATCCAAGGGTTCATCCCAAAGACTATGATGTAGGGGTATTCTAGGGTACTCCGTGAATCTGCATGGTGGTGCATTGTTTTGGTTCTGTATTACTCGGTTGCAGCTTTAACCGACGGTCTTTGTTATTGAAGTAAGCTCGGTCACTGAAGGAACTTGGTGAAACCTCTTGTGCTCGGTGGAACTTGTACTCGGTGATGCCTATGGTTCTTAATCAATTTGCTTGCTTGGTGATGCATGTGGTGCTTGGTGATGCTTGGCGTGGTCAGCTATTTCACTGGTGCTCACTTGTTTCTCTGGCACTCACTAACTCTAGTTTACCGACTAGAGTTCTTGAGGGTTTGGTTGGCTGACTTGGTGCATTTACTGTCGGTATCTTTTGTTGTGTTCTCCTATGTAGATCTAGAGGCCGACATGGAGAATTAAATTTTTGTAAGGCTATTTGAGAGCCAACTATTGTTTCATTTAATATTTGTTTATAATACAAGCCGAGTTGGCTTAGGAGTTAATTGTTTCTTCCAACCGACTTGTGGCTGAAGATTAGTATTTAAGGAGTGTTTGGGTAGTTTTTTAGAGGTAGATTAGGTAGAGATTTGGGAAGTTACTAAGTGTGAAGATTAGATTTGGATCCTACAAGATCTTAAAGATCAGATTGTTATCTGATAAGTTGTAATAGCATAGCTAGTGGTTTGCATGCTTGGAGACAAGGAGATTGCTTGGTGGCTTGCGAGCTCAAGTTTAGATCTATCTTAGTGTTTCCATTAGTTTCTAAATTATTTCAAGGCTGGACTAGCTAGAAGATTGCAGAAATACTTTGATTGTATTTTTCCCTAACCCAGAAGGCCTTATAGTCGGGCATGTTAATGAAAATTCAGTTGAAAATATTGTCTTGTTGTGTTATTCTACATTGTGGTGTTTGGGTGCTTGTTTGGACTATCCTTAATTGGATCCTCCTTACCTATCCTACGTCAGGTGGTATCAAAGCTTGAAGTCTTGAGTGTGTAAACTGATCTCCAAGTTGAGGCTGTTTGCACCAAGACCTTGTTGGTGATTTATTGCTTTGGGTTTTCAAAAATCTTGAAGGATGCCTCTGAGAAGATTGGACCCTAGAGTGATTGTAGATCTCAGTGATGATGTGGAATCAAAGATTATAGAGAAAGTTAAAGTTGATTTCAGATCTAAGATGGAATTGATGAAGATTGACATAATCATTGAGGTCATGAGAGCTATTACTAGTATGTAGAGGAATCTTGGTATTGATGATGGTTATGAGGAAGCTACTGAAGACTTCAAAGCTACTAGATCTAGTTGTGATGACCAGAGAGATAGATTTGGTGAAGATAGAACTAGTCAGTTGCATAGATCGGGAGCTCGGTTAATTACTAGTTACCAAATGGAAGTTTCTACTTTCTCTAGTACTTTGAGACCCGAGGACTTGATTGATTGGATTGGGGAATTAGAAGACTTATTTGATCTTGAATAAATTGAAGATCCTCTTAGAGTAACAATGGAAAATACTAAGTTGAAAGGACATGCTGCTCTTTGGTGGAGAGAATTACAAAGAGATAGAGAAGATGAAGGTGAAATAAAGATCAATCGGTGGAGGTTGATGGTGACTAAATTGAAAGATAAGTTCATACGCATTGACTATGAGCTTGACGTATTTAAGAAGTTGTAGAATCTGAAGCAAAAAGATTTTACTTTGGAGGACTATACCAAGGAATTCTATAAATTGACTATTCAGTCTAGACACAGATAACTTGGTAAAGAAAAGGTAGCTCGGTATGTGAATGGTTTGAGATTTAATATTCAGGATGAGCTTGGTATGTTGAAGATTGATTAGGTTGAAGATGCTTATCAGTGTGCTCTAAAGGCATAAGATAAGTTGAAAAGGAGAAAACATAGTAATCCCTAAGGGAAGGAAAATATTGATCACTCAGTGAAGGATAAACCAACTGTTGAAGATAAACTGAAACTTGTAGAACCAAAGAAGAAGACAGGTAAAGTTATCTTTAAGGGTACCTGTTATAATTGTGGTGAAGAAGGACACCATTCTTTGAGTGTACATAGAATAAGTTTGGTGACCAAAGGACTACTATAGTAAATGAGAACATTCAAAATGAACCTGAATCTAAGAACTTGTTGGTTTGGAGAACATTGCTCGGTGCAAAGGAGGAACCTTGTCAGAGGAGTAATTTGTTCAAAACTCGGTGCAAGTATGGAGGTAAACTTTGTGATGTATTTGTTGATGGTGGTAGTACTGATAACCTTGTTGTTGAGGACATGGTTCAAAAACTTGGTTTGAAGAGAATGAGACATCCTCATCCTTATAGGATTGGCTAGTTAGAAGATGTTCATGCTCTGGAAGTAAGGGATCAGTACTTTGTTAATTTTCAGATTGGCTAGTATAAGGATCTAGTGTTGTGTGATATTGTGGATATGAATAGTTGTCATATATTGCTTGATAGACCTTGGAAATATGATTGTAGAGCTATGTATGATTGTGTCAAGAATGTGTTTACTATTGAGAAGGATGACAAGAATTTTTCCTTGATTCCTTTGCTAGATACAAGACTTGGTAGGAGAAACCTAAGCTTTGGTAGTTGAGATGAGTTGAGGACTTTTGAAAGGATTGATCAGTATGGAGAAAAAACCTATGTGTTATCCATGAAAGACTTGAAAAGAAAGAGGAAATAGAAGTGGAAGAGTATGCAAGGTGAAGAGTGGAAGGATTTGTATGTGAAGAACCAGTTCGGGGTTTATGTCCTAAATCCCAAAAGATATTCTTCCAGCCTTTGAGAACATCTTTTTGAACCTGGGGTGTCTGATGTAGGGGCATTCTAGGGTACTCGGTGAATCTGCATGTTGTTGTGTTATTTTGGTTTTGTGTTACTTGGTTGCAGCTTTAACCAATGATCTCGATTATTGAAGGAAGCTCGGTTGCTGAAGGAACTCGGTGAAACCTCTTGTGCTCAGGGGAACTTGTACTCAGCGATGCCTATGGTGCTCGGTCAATGTACTTTCTTGGTGATTCTTGTGGTGCTCGGTGATGCTTTGTGTGATCAGTTGTTTCACTGGTGCTCAATTATTTCTTTGGTGCTCGGTAGTTCTGGTTTACCGACTAGAGTTCTTGAGGGTTTGGTTGGTCAACTTGGTGCATTTATTGTTGGTAGCTTTTATTGTATTCTCCTATGTGGATCTTGAGGCCTACATGGAGAATTAAATGTTTGTAAGCCTATTTGAGAGCTGACTATTGTTGCATTTAATATTTGTTTGTAATAGAAGTTGACTTGGCTTAGGAGTTAATTATTTCCTCCAGCCGACTTGTGGCTGAAGATTAGTATTTAAGGAGTGTTTGGGTAGTTGTTTAGAGGTAGGTTAGGTAGAGATTTGGGAACTCACTAAGTGTGAAGATTAGATTTGGATCCTATGAGATCTTGAAGATCAGATTGTTATCTGATAAGTTGTAATAGAAGAGCTAGTGGTTTGTATGCTTGGAGACAAGGAGATTTCTTGGTGGCTTGCGAGCTCAAGCTTAGATCCACCTTAGTGTTTCCATCATTTTCTAAATTGTTTCAGGGCTGGACTAGTTGGAAGATTGCAAAAATACTTTGATTGTATTTTCCCCTAACCCGAAAGGCCTTACAGCTGGGCATGTTAATGAAAATTCAGTTGAAAACATTGGCTTGTTGTGTTATTCTACATGGCAGTGTTTGGCTACTTGTTTGGACTATCCTTAATTGGATCCTCCTTACTTGTCCTACATCAAAGTAGAAGCATCCACAAGGGTTTCATGAGGAAGAGAGTAATCAACATCCAAATCCAAAGGTTCATCCCAAATAGGAGGATTATCATCCCTATCAATAAAGCACATTGTAGGAGTGCCATAAATCACTAAAGATTGATCCCTAAAGGGGAGATAAGGTAAATTATATTCTAAAGTAGGCTCATTAAAAGACATATATTAGGAGAAGAATTAGCATCAATCCATAACTCATCTCCATAAAGATAAATATGATGGAGAGATAGATTAAAGTCATCTTCTTGCTGTAATATATCCTTACAAGGTAATACAAGAGAGGACAAAGAAACATCACACGCACTAAATAAAGTCTTTCTAGGTGTAACATCATGCAATGGTAAGGTAAGAGGAAGATGTTGCCAAAAGTTATAGAAGGATGTTTGGAAAATACTTGAAACAACTTGTGCAACATGATAACGAATAAAGAAATGCATAGAAAATAGATCTAGATATATCCAAATGCATTCAAATTAAATTTATAAGCATGAAAAGGAAATTGAACACCACAAACAAAATAGGGCATCTAATTCCAAAAAAGATAGGGGGTAAGCTTTTAAAGTTCACCAAAATGTATAGGGTTAAAAGGGATCCACACTTTATACACAGGAGAGGAAGAATACCGAGATTTATCCTCTAATGAGATCCGATTAACACAAAGGTAAGTGTCAATTTGTGATCTATACAGAGGAGATAAATGGCTTGGGTTAACTTCTCCCTCGCCTCTAGAAAGAGAGGGTTTAGGAAAGAGAAATTGAGTAAATCTAGAAGACTAATATTGAAATGAAGAAATGAAAAGTACATACCTTCGAAAAATAATCTACTAAAAACCTTGTCAAACGGTCTAAAAAACTGTTGATTTTCGTGATCCTGAACCAAAACTATCAGATCTACAAAACCCGGTGTAGATCAGTGCAAACATAACCTATTAGAAACATGTGTAGACATTCAAACATTAGTCCTAGCAGCATATACTAAACATATAGAAAAACTATTTGCATGATACCTCAAATAGAGCTAAAATGGGAACAAACTGTCACCATTTGATTTGCTATCACTTTAGGCATGTGGGTGTGTTCTCCAAGCAATTGAAGAATATCCCTAATAATGATTAGGGGGGATTAGAATAGATTAGGGACCAAGAGAACCCCATATTGGCACAAAACCAGGTATAGAAGACCTATTTTTTCTCCTAAGGCCTCAAAGAGCCTAATAATGCTCAAATTCAAATTTATGCTATAAATGAGTAAACTAGAGTTGATTTTAGCCCAAAATGAAATATGATATGATGCTAAGAATGCAATACAAAGAAAGTAACTAAGATTAATCCAAGTTATCTAAGCTATTATGTGATTTATGGACGCTTGAAAATGAGTTAATCTAACAAAATATGATTAAAACCTAAAATCTAGAAACAATCTAGCATTATAACACTGCTATGAAATGAAAGATGAGTTGATAATTGCTCTTGGAAGAGGAGGGTATTTATAGGATTTAAGGAAGGGCTTGGGTTAGGAAGTGGAGTTAGGGTCAGAGGTAAGGTTTGGGGTAGAGTTTGGGGTATGGTTTGGGGTATGGTAAGGTTTGACCTTGGTTAAGGTTTCTCACACATGTGTGAGAAACACTTGGGAAGTGTGCAAGGGGAAAAAGAGTGGAAGAGGAGACATGGGCTTCATTAATGGCTTGTAAGAAGCATTTATGAGGGGTTTTGACCCAAAGTCAAAGTTTGAAGGGCTAGGCTAAAAAGGGTAGGAATCACCCTTTAATCAGGTTTAGGGTGAGTTTAAGAAATTTTAGAAGAGGTTAGGGATTTCTAGAACATTTCTAAGGTTTTAGGATTTAAATAAATATTTTATTTATTTAAAGGATTTGTGGTCAATTTATTAAATAATTAATAAATATTGGGGGGAATGATGTTTAAATAAGATTTAAACATTTTTGGAAGGGATTTCTTAATTAAATATTTTAAATTAAAATAGGGGGATTTAATGGCATAATAATAAATTAATTAATTAAATAATTAATTAATTAACAAATGATGATGTCATCAGGGGTTTTCGGAAAATAAAAATACTTTTATTTTCTAAAGGATTTTTAGATGTCTACATTTTTTCCCTCTTTGATGTGATGTCGCAAGTGGCATGGCATCAAAGACAAGAAACTAAGATGCCCCATGCTAGAATTTAGAGGATAAGGGGTTGTGCTCCCTTGAGAAAATAATGCAAAGAGGAAACATTGTGGAATTTTCTTGAAAAGAACACAAAAGGGAAAAGAATGAAGGAGGGAGGGAGGATAAATAACTACACTTCCAAGAGCATAGATGGAGGAATGCAATATGAGGTGAAATGCGAGATGAAGGATGAAGCTATATGCAAGATGCAAAATTAATCTATATGATGCTGGATGTAGGGGATTCAGTGAGTTTCAAGTGTAAATGTGGAGAGCACAACCTAATTTGATATAGCAACATTAGAGATCCACTAAGGATACTGGGATCAAAAGGCCTTGTTGCCAATGTTGTGTAGGACTGATGCGAAAAAGACATACAACATTGCCTCAACATCACTCATGAACTAAAGAGGAAGCATGGTAGAAAAAATGCTGGAGAAACCACAAAAAAATGATGTTTCCCAAGTGCACCATGTAACCCAGAAGATCACATGTGAACCATGCAAGGGTCATGTCTGGTTGACTCACAGGCAGAAGCAAGAAATCAAAAGACCTTGCCCAAGATTGTCCTTATTTGCAGCACACCATGATATAAAGGATCGTGGTGACTTTGACAAGAGGAACAACAAGAAGCTGTAAAAGATTAACAAGATCCAAAGGAAAAAATCCAGGATCAAAATGATAACTCCAAAATACATCCTTTTCCATGGAGAGAGATTGATTTTATTGGTGGTGGGAAGATTGGTCTGAACGTGTGGAAGGATACATTGACATAGACCTAGTGTGATGGGTGGAAGATTAGTTTTGACAGGAGGAAGGATACATCCTCAAGGACCCACTGATGGATGAGGATAATATGTTTTTTTTTATTGGAAAATGATGAATAAAGGATAATGACAGTGATCAAGGATAGTTGACAAAAGATGTTGCTAAAGTACGAGGCGGGGTGGGAATGTGTATTGGATCAAATACTATTATAGGACTAATGAGGATATGTACAACAAGATGCAACAATATGTACAATAGATGGAGAGAGATTTACAATAGATATGTATAGAAGCTCAGGATTGGGAATAGGAAGATCTCGCTATACAGGATAGTTTACAAGATATGTACAAGATAGGATTGGATAAAGAGGACTGGGATTTGGGATGGGTGGTGGATGGGAGTTTGATAGATAATGAATCAGTCCACTATGTATGGTGCTTTTTTCTAGGTTCTCACCAACATACTTGTCCATGGTGATTGAATTGCCAAGTTTTCACCATTGGACGATTATTTTTTCTTGTCTTTTCTTTTCTTTTTTTTTCTTTTTTTGGCTTTTTCCAATTTTTATGGATTTTTTGAATATGTAGGATCTAGTTGAGGCATAGAACCTCTTTAGGTGCTTGATTTTGATAGGATCATTCAGGGGCTCACCTTTTGGTGTAGATAGCTGATATGCTCTAGAGCCAAAGCATGTTGTGACAACATAAGGACCCAACCAAGTAGGTTCAAAATTGCCTTTCTTCTCTCTATGTGCTTGTACTTTCTAATTTTCCTTTAGGACCATGTCACCCACTTGGAAATGTCTTGGATGGACTTTCTTGTTATAAATCCTTTTGAGTCAATTCTATTATGCAACCAGGTGATCATATGCTTGATGTCTCTTTTCATTTAGCAGGTCAAGCTGTGTGAGATGTACCATGCGGTAGTCTTCATCAGTGGTGTAGTTTTTCATGGAAACTCACAAGGATGGGAGATCCACCTTGATGGGTAGAATGGCTTTGGCACCATATACAAGGGAATATGGGGTGGTTCCTATGGGAGTGTGATAAGATGTACGGTAGGCCCAAAGGGTGAGATTTATTTGGAGGTGCCAGTCATGACCAGAATCATTGACAACCTTTTTGAGGATTTTCAAGATAGTTTTATTAGTCACCTTAGCTTGGCCATTTCCTTGGGAGAAGTATGGATTGGAGAAATGATGGTGGATGTGGATTCTAGCACACACATCATCCACATGCTATTTTTCAAAAGGTGTGCCATGATCTATGAAGATGGTAGATGGTATGCTGAAGTGGTAGATGTGGTATAAGATGAACTTGGATATCTGGATACTAGTAGTGAGGGTGAGTGGAATTGCTTCAACCCCCTTTGTGAAGTACCCTATGGCTATTATTATGTACTTATGTCCATATGAGGAAAGGTGAGTAATTAACACAATGAGGTCAAAGCCCCAACATGAAAATGGCCATAGTTGCACAATAGGATGCAAGTTTTGAGCTAGAGCATGAATCAGATTTGCATGCTACTGACATGGTAGACATTTCCTAAAAAATTCACAAGCATCATGTTCCATTATAGGCCAATAGTACCTAACTCAAAGAAAATTCTTTTCTAGAACCATGCCACTCATGTGGGCATCACAAATTCTAGTGTGGACCTCATGTAAAGCCATGCCAGCTTCATTTGAATCTAAACATCTAGAGAGGATGTTGTGATATCCTTGATGATAAAGGGTGTTGGCTACAAGAGTGTAGTAGGAAGCTCTTTGAATTAGGTTTTGAAATTGGGTATTGGTGAGATGGGGAGATATGATACCATTATTAATATATGCATGGATTTTTTGGTACAACGGTGACTGAGGACCAACCAAGACACACACCATTTCTGCATCGGCATTCTCATAAGAAGGTGTGTGTAGTTTCTTGACTAAGAATTCATATTGTGATGAGTCGCAAGGGATTTCTAATAAGGATCCCATGGTTTCCATGGCGTTGGCCTCTTTGTTCTAAAGACTTGGTATTTGTGTGAACTGTAGATTTAGAAAATGATCTTTCAGTCTGTCCACTAGTTCTTTGTAAGGTAGCAACTTGTTGTCCTTTATCTGTAATTCATCTAGGAATTGCTTGATAATTAGTTATGAATCTCCAAACACTTGTAGTTCTCTTATATTCTATTGGATAGCTATTTTGAGGCCCAAGATGAGTGCCTAATATTCTGCAATGTTTTTTGTGCAAGGAAATCCTATTTTGAAAGATTTAGGTATGTAGTCACCTTGAGGTGTGACGAATAGGATTTTGGCCCCTGATCCATGTGATGTGTAGGAGCCATCAAAGTATAGCTTCCATATTGGTTGTTCTTCATCATACATAGGTTCTCATCAAGGAATTCCATGAGTATTGGATATGCATCCACCAAAGGTGTTTCTACTAGCTGATCAACAATTACTTTCTCTTTGATTGCCTTCCGATCCATGTACTAGATGTCAAACTTGTTGAGTAGCATGACCCATTTTTCCATACAGCCTATAAGAGTTGTCCTAGATAGTAGATACTTGAGTGGGTCCACCTTTGAGATGAGCTTGATTGTGTGGCTAAGCATGTAATGTCTAAGCTTTTGAGTGTCAAAGACCACTGCAAGGCATGCTTTCTCCATTGGTGAATAATTGAGCTCATATTCAACTAGAGTTTGACTAATATAATAAATGGCTCTCTCTTTGTTGTCATCATCATGATGTGCTATGAGTGCCCCCAGTATTGTAGTGGTTTACAAGATGTAGAGTATGAGAGGGCATCCTAAAATTGGTGGTACAAGGATGGGAGAGTTGGCTAGATACTCTTTTATCCTTTCAAAGCTTCTCTGATAGATAGGATCCCATTTGAAGCTTGTGTCCTTGTAGAGAAAATGTGTGAAAGGTTGGCACTTATCTACCAACTATGATATAAAGTGTCTCACTAATTGGATCTTCCTTTGTAGGCTCTTGAGTTGTTTGAATGTTCTAGGAGGATGCATTTCTGTAATGGCTTTGACCTTTTTGGGATCAATCTCTATGTCGCACCATGATACTATAAAGCCTAGAAGATTTCTAGATGTTACACCAAAGACACATTTCTTTGGGTTCATCTTCAAGCCATAATGATGCAGACGATCAAACATGCTTTCAAGGATGTCTAGGTTTTCACCTTGTGTCTTTGATTTTGTAAGAATATCATCCACATAGTCTTCCAGGATCTTGTGTATCATGTCATAAAAGATGGCTATCATTTCTCTCTGATATGTAGCTCTGACATTTTTTATTCCAAATGGCATCATGTTGTAGCAGAAGGTACCCCATGGTGTGGTGAATGTTGTTTTGTGCTGATCTTCTTCTACTATGTGAATTCATTTGTACCCTGAGAAGCCATCCATGAGTGACAACATCTCATGGTTCATTGTGAGATCTATTATCATGTCGATGTTGGGGAGCAGGAAATCATCTTTGGGATACGTCTTGTTTAGGTCCCTAAAGTTTGTGCAGATTTTGATCTCTCCTAAAGGTTTAGTAATAGGTACCATGTTAGAGATCCATTCTAAATAGTCTATAGCTCTGATGATCTTGGCATCTAAGAGCTTTTCTAGTTTAGTTTTTACCAATAGGGCTACCTTAGGATGCATTTTGTGTAGCTTCTTCTTTACTATCTTGACATTGAGATTGAATACAAGATTGTACACAATAAGATTTGGATCAAGCCCAAGAATATGTGCATATGACCATATAAAGTTTGTGTTGGCCTCTTGGATAAGTGCAATGAAAGCCATTTCTTCACCCTCTGTTAAAGATGCTACAATATAGGTGATTCTCAGGCATTCTTCTATACCCAAGTTGACTAGCTTGGTTTCTTGAATGATGATAGGTGACTGCTCAGGTCTGTAATCTTAGATGGGAGGAAGAGGCAAGTCTCCATCTTCTAGCACCTCAGAGAGGTTTTCACTAGAAGATATGCCCTTTATTTTCTCTTTTTTGGAATCAGAATGTGCCCCATAGGGGTTTTCACATAAGGATTCATTATTTTCTTTTTCTATTTCAATTTTGCACCTGAAGCTTGCCTCTTCCCCAAAATATCCTTTAGGGTCGAGCGTGTAGACATGAACTAGTTCTTGATGCTTATTTGCTTGTAGGCATGACATTCCCATGAACCTTAGGAGTGCTTGTGTGCTTTGGAGCTCATCCATATGTGTGATGATTGGTTGGTCCCATTCTATGAATTCAAGGTGGATGAGGGGAAGTTCTATGATGTTAATGACAAGTTGATGGAGGACATAAGCATCTAGGAGGGTATCATCATTGAAGATGTCATCATATGATTTCTTTTCTTCCTCTACAAGGATGTCTTTGATCTCTATGAGGTCACCCTAGCTATTTGAGAAGGGAACGTTGGGGATGTTGGTGCCCCTAGTTGCGGTATTGGGCTCTTGTATACATAGGTGAGGGGTATTAAATCCAAGACCTTGATGCTTTGGGCTCTTTGATGCTATGATGGGGTCTTTGCTTCCACCTTCTTATAGTCCTAGACCACTGCCTTGATATTTCCAATGTTTTGTGGTGTATTTGTGTGATTATGGATATTTCTCTTTTAAGTAGCCAAGGATTTGAGTGTCAGGTGGTGAGAGATCTCTGTACAACCATCGATTGATGTTAAGGTCCATTTCTTGACTATCTATATTTCCATGGGAAACAAAAGTCATAGGTGCCATTTTCTTGATTTCATGATTTGCTTCAGTGGACTTTCTTTGATCACTTGGGCATCCTTGTGTACGTGGATAAAGCAAGAGGGCCCCTACTACAAATGCATTATTCAGGGTGTATTCACCACAACCTTGGTTGTTGATCTTGATGGAGGAAAGAATGAATATGAGGATGGTCTCTAAATTGCTATGGGATCATGAAGAGCTAGCGATAGAAGTGCCAATGTCGATTCTAGGACAATGGGTGGAATGAGGGAATGATGCTTCCATCACATGATAGTATGCGAAGGGTTGGGGGTCTACATAGATGGTAACCTCAGTGCCTTGATGTAGAAATTTGATGCAATGATGGTACATAGATGGTACGACCTTGATGGAATGGATCCATGGTTGACCAAGGAGGATGTTAAAGGGTAAGTCAAGATCAACAACATTGCAAATGGTGTCTTGTGTCACTGGGCCTAGCTTGATAGGAAAAAGAATGGTACCTTCAGAGTTACACTCCAAGTTATCATATGCCTTGATGGTGATGACTTCATGTGATATGTTAGCCTCTATGAAACCGATCTGTTGAATGAATTTCAAAGTACATAAGTTTAGGGCTGAGTCATTATCTATCATGACCCTTTTGATGGAAAAATATTTGACCATAACAGTGATGCAAAGGGGGAAATTATGGTTAGGTACAATAGATGGTATGTCAGATGGCTTGAAGGATAAAGCACAAGATGTAGATAGATGTCCCACAAGATTCTCAAATTGGATGGTATTTATGTTTCTGGGGACATGTCCTTCATGGAGGGCTTGGTTGAGGATTTCTTGATGGATGGGTGAGGTGTGGAGAAGGTTGAGGATGGAGATTTGGGTAGGTGTATTCCCAAGATATTCTATAAGGTTGTATTGTACATTGTGTGTTGGCCTTGGATTTGCACCGATGACAAATATCTGGCCTTTGCATGTGGTGATTGCACACTGATTATATGCTCCCTTAACATGGATAACATTGACTATGGGTTCAACTTGTGTTATGCAGCCAATGAATTTGTCATAGTTGATATGAGAAGTAGTATAATATTTGTGATCATCATGGTCTCCTTGCTTGAATTTTCCTTGGTTATGGGGTGGAGGATTAGCATTATCTTGGTTCTTCTCAACATTTTATTGCGGGAACATGTTCTGATAGATCTATAAGTTGGCATTAGGTGATGCTTGGGTTAGTGTGTCCACTTGGATCTCTTTCCTATCAATGAGATATTGGATGTAATGCTTTAGTTTCATGCACCTTAGGGTAGTGTGTCCTTTGACACAATGATAATTATAGTACTCATGATCTTTGTGCTAATTAGGTTTGGGAGTGGCATCTTCCAATTGCTGAGTTGGTAGGTATGTGATTAGATTGGCCTTGGGCATTCGATGAAAGATTAAGTCCAGAGGTTCACCAAGAGGTGTGAAGTTTCTTTTCTGTTGAGTCTAAGCTCAAGGCCTATTATGATTGGGAGTTGTGGTTATGGTATTGGCCTGATTGGTTGGATTTCCTTGATTTTCTTGATGTGTTTTCTGTTGATAGTGTTGTTGATTGTTTTGAGGCTAATATTTCTACATAGGTTACTAATTGATTTACGGTTGTTGCTGGTGATATACAGGAGTTGGTGTAGGACTAGCCACGATGATTTGGACATGCTTGGTGTCTATGGCTCCATCAGTAACATCATTTTTGTTTTGATGCCAATAATGGGGTTTGTCATTACTAGGCTTTCTATGGGAACCAGCCTTGTAATGCCAGATTGTGCCATCATTTAGGAGGTCTCTTTCAATATCTATCCACTTTCTTTTGATATCTTGGTAGGTTTGGATGCAATTCATCCTCATGAAGTGGGATAGTTTGGGATGCAGGTTATCGATGAAGATCTTGGTTAGATACTTCTTAGGTGGTTTATATGATAACTTGGTAGTGAGGTTCTTCCATCATTGAAAATAGTCGGTTAGGATTTCTCCTCCTTTCTTCTTTGAGTTGCAAAGGTCCAGCAAAGACAACTCATTCTTGACATTATGGGTGTACTTTGAAACAAACTTCTCAAAGAGCTTGGCAAAGGTTGAGATTGTCCCATAGGGTATTTTGTAGAACCACTCAATAGCAGTTCCTCCCAAGCTTTTGGGGAATAGGTGCATAAGGTAATTATCACTATATGCCACTTCTTGGCATGCCATATAGAACTCTTTAACATGGCTTACTGGACCTCCTTTCCCATGATATATATCAAATTTGGGTGTCTCAAAGTGCTTAGGGAAAGGGATAGATGTGATGGATCTATCAAAGGGATAGGGAAAAACCTCCTCAAATTTAAAGGTCTTGCTCTCTATTCTGGCTTTGAGATCCTTAAGAGCATTCTTCATTTCTTCCCATTCAGTGTTGATTGAACTTGGAGTGGGTACGCCCATGGGAAAGGGATCTGATGGTGCTGTGAGTATGGATGATTTTACAATGGAGGATATTGTGGAGTGGGAAATGGAGATTGCCCAACAAGATAGGTGGATTGGAATAGATTTTGGGGTGATGATTGTTGTGGAGGATACTACTTCTGAGGTGAGGGATCATATTGCTATGGAGGATATGGACCTGCTTGTTGTTGCTAGGGGATGATGGGATGTTGTTGTTGTTGCACTGGGAAGTACTATTGTTGTGGGGGAGGCTGGTGGAATAGTGTAGCTTTCTGATAGGCTTGGCCTTGATGAACTTGGCTTTGGGCTTGGTTGATGTAGGTTGGATGCATTCCCCCATTTCTTAAGGGTGGAATGGATGTTGGGAAGCTGAGTGTAGGAGGTGGTTGTGAAGGGTAGCTTGCAAAATGGGAAGAACTCTATCGCTAGGGTGGTGGAACCATTTGAGAAGTGGTAGGTGGTGTAGATAGATAGTTGGTATATGGAGGAAAGGATGAAGCTAGTAGAGGCTGTGATTGTTGCTATTGTGCTACTTGGGGGAAGGTAGCTTGTTGGTTTGTATGCATAGATGCAGGGGAGTGGTTTGGTATTCCTAAAGCTTTCATTTCTTCTTGAGTAAGGCCCCAACAAGAATCAGTTCATGGTGGAAGTTGTGATATAGAGAATGTTCAAAATGCAAATGTGGGGATTTGGGATGTAAATGGTGGATTCTAAGATCCCATGAAGGGAGTCCCAGTTGTGAAGGTTGATTTTTGGGCTTGCGTATTGGAGATGAAAGGTGGAGGTGGAATGTATACTTGGGAAAATATAGGTTCGAAAGTGGAAGAAGATGCTTGTGTTCCCCATATGAAAGGTGATGCTAATGTGGAAGCTTGCTGAGTAGGAAAGGAGAATGATTGTATTGCCCCCAAAAAAGATGATGTTGATGGAGAGGTTTGTTGGGAGAAAAAGGGAAATGATAGCATTGCTCCCGAAAAGGATTTTGTTGCTTGGCCCATGGAAGGTGGAGGAATTTCTTGTGTGGCAACTTGTGTAGGAGGTGGAGGTTGATTTTGTAGAAAGATTTGGGTTTGAGTGATGGCTTGAGATTCCATAGAATATGATGGCATTCCCATGATGGGAAATAGAGTGGATTGTGTCAAGCCTTGTGATGTGGGGCTCGCAAAGCTACTTTGCAAGAAGTGGGGAATGGATGTAGTTTCTTGAGACAGTTGTAGGTTAGGATCTGAAAGTTGTTGGATGATGGGGGTGTATACTTGTGTTGGGATTTGGATGGACTTGATGGGTATAAGGGGTTGGAGATGTGGTGGAATGGGAATACCCTCCTATGAAAAGTTGGCCAATATGTTTTGTCGATTTTGATCGATAAGTGCAATGATTATTTTTGCATGCCCTAGATGCCTCATGAATGTTTCCGTGGAAAATGGAGCAGGGGGTCTATTGGGATCATCCCATATATTATCAACTTGTGGGATCAGTGGATTGCAAGTTACCATTGTGCTAGTAGGATTATTAGGATCGAATGAATTAGTGGCCTGATTGGGATCCATGTTCCTTCTCTTCCTGGATCTTGTCTCCACAGGCATGGAATATAGATCTAAAGATGCAGATATTGGATGGATGCATGATGTTCCTAAAATGACTCTAAAAAATTATGGATGCAAGTCTAAGAAACTTTGAAGGATGGTGGATTTCTATGATGTGATGCAAGGATTTGGAATGACTAAACGATGGTAGGATGATGAAGGATTGGTGAGATGCTCTGATTTGGATCAAGGATGATGGAGGATTGGTGGGATTCTCTAGTTTGGGTCAAGGATGATGGAGGATTGGTGGGATTCTCTAGTTTGGGTCAAGGATGATGGAGGATTGGTGGGAGATTGTGGAAGATTTACTAAGTGTTTAATAAATGAGTTATTTTTTCCTGATGTGGGATCAATGAGGATTTTCAACCTAAGATAGACTAATGATCTTTGGAAGATTGAATTCTTATCAATGCATGCCAATCTCTTGCTCGAGAGAATGAGGCTAACAAAGACAAGTAAGGATTACCTAGACAATTCTCTATTAAAGGGGGGAATATTTTTTATTTGGGATAAGGATTTGAAGCAACTTAAAGGATTTGAACACTAAGTTTTAGGATTTGGATCATGAGATTTGGTGAGAGGATGGTGGGTTCTACTTTGGATGATGGATGCTAGTTTTTGGATCAAGGATGAAGGATAGTGACAAGGATGATGGATCAAAGGATTTTGGGATTCTGATTGTGGATTACTAATGGAAGGATGATGAAGGATGATAGAATGATGTTATTTCTATGAGGATGACCTAGATGTAGCTGGAAAAGGATGGCTTATGATGTAACTAGGAAAGTGATATGCAAGAGTGCAACTAAGAATGATTTAGGATGCAACTAAGGATGGTTGGTGATGCAATGATGGAACTAGGGATGATCTAGGATGCAAAGGATGCCAAGATAGAATTGTGGGATTCTTGATGCAGGACAAGGAAGGAGGATCCAATTAAGGATAGTCCTCACAAGAAGCCAAACACCACAATGTAGAATAATACAACAAGACAATTGTTTTCAACTAAGTTTTCATTAACATGCCCGACTGTAAGGCCTTTTGGGCTATGGCCAATTACAATCAAGAAATAGTTCTGCAAGATCAGCAAAGATCCAAGCCACCTTTAGCTAGTCTAGTTTTGAAACAAATCAGCAACTGATGGAAACCCTAAGGTAGATTTGAACTTGATCTCGCAAGCCTCCAAGCAATCTCCTTGTCACCAAGCAAACAACCACTAGCTCTGCTATTACAAACTATCAGATAACAATCTGATCTTCAAGATCTTGCAGGATCTAGATCTAACTTCCTCATCTCCAAAATCTGATGTCATGTCCCAAAAAACTACCCAAACACTCCTTAAATACTAATCTTTAGCCACAAGTTGGTTGGAAGAAACAATTAACTCATAAGATAAGTCGGCTCTAATTACAAACAAATATTAAATTCAACAACATTTGGCTCTCAAATAGCCTTACAAACATTTAATTCTCCATGTCAGCATTTAGATCTACATAGGAGAATACAAAAAAAGCTACCAACAATAAATGCACCAAATCGGCCAACCAAATCCTCAAGAACTCCATTCGATAAGCCAGGATTACTGAGCACCAGAGAAATAACCGAGCTAGCTAGGCATCACCAAGAAAGTATGTTGACCGAGGACCATAAGCATCATCGAGTACAAGTTCCACCAAGAAGAAGAGGTTTCACTGAGTTCCTTCAGCGACCGAGATTCCTTCAATAACCAAGACCATCGATTAGAGCTGCAACTGAGTACCACAAAACCAAAATAACACACCTCCATGCAGATTTACCGAGTACCCTAGAATGGCCATGCATCAATTCTGAAGGAATTTTGGATTATATGATGGACCAAGCTAGTCTTCTCTCTCTAGATTGACATAGCGATGGTTAACCTAGAATGGGAATGCAAACTATTTTACTTTGGCGTTATATTCCACGTTATCCAATTTCTCTTGATACTTCTCTTCTGCTTGGATTTTTTTTAGGGAAGGATGGTGATCTTTCATATCTCTTTTTGCAATCTTCTTCTCTTGGTAAACTGTTGGATTGGGAAGCTTGGCTTTCTTATGTTTGGTCAAATCAGACATAGCTTGGGAAGATTTTGATAATTGGATTTGGAGAAAAGCTCTGAGTGTCTGATTTTGAAGGATCTCTTTTGAAGGTTTTTAATCAAGTTTTGGCTTAATTTGATGTTTCCAATGGCAAAGGAAAAACTTGACAAAGACACTCTGAAAGAAATCCTAACAAAGGAAAAGGAAACTTTGTGGGATACAAGCAATGATTGACCACTGAAAAATGATAGTTTTCCCAAACAAAGTGTGTGTTCTGACAAATGTTTTGAACTTAGTTTGTAACTTTGAAGAACACACCAAATAGAACTAGCTAAAAGAAGGTTAGTATTTGAATCTTTGCCCACATCTTGATACCCCAAAAGAGGGATACATATGGTGAGTGTCTTAAGGTGATCCGAGAAACCGTAGGGATCGTTCCTTGCACAAAGATTTTGATACCTTCAGGGTTTAGATGAGGTAGCTTCTATTTTATCAAGTTTGTAGTTGATCTATGGAGTCCTCCCAATCAGTTTGTACTTGTGTGATGCACTTAAGAGCCTAGTTGACCATGCCTAAATAGTAGGGATATTCACCTACCTCAGGCTACCATTAACACACATCGCCCGAGCTTGAGGAGATGAGAAGAGAGTTTGCCTGGCACTTTATTTCTATACCGGTCAGAGAAGTAATTACCAGTTTGAAGTCATTCTCCAAAGAGGAAGAGCTTTTCTCTTTGGATAGGCTTCGCTAGAAGTAAAACAAGTGAACTTGTCTAAGTTCAAGTGTTTTACGTCACTTAGATTAAGAGGTTTTTGTAGAAATGGGAAACTTTTAAAGACACATCAAGAAGTTTGTTCTTTCCTGATTTGATTAAGTGAATGAATTTTTGCAAACTTGCAAGCACAAATGTCTCAAGTTTTGAGTTTATCTTTTCCTTTGAAGACAAGAAATTTTGAAATATTTATGTAATTGGGCATTTGAGATTGAGTTTATGCTTCACTTTTAAGAACTTGATTTGAACTTTTGAAACTAAAAAAGAGCTTGCTTTATTTTCACCTTAAGTCATTCAAGATTGAGTTTGTTTTTATTTTGAGACTAAAAATAAATGACTTTTGGATTTTGATTTATTCCTTTAGGTTCATTCAAGATTTGGTGTTCTAGATTGCATTTTTAGACCCAAAATGATGCTCCTAGATTGATTTTATGCATGAAAACTTTGGAAAATTTGAATATTTTGCAACATGACATTTATTTTTATCAACATCAAAGCTTTAGGAACATCTAGGACTCTTAAGGAACCAAATAGGAAAGCTTAGGAAATATTTTGCAAAATTTGTTCCTAGTTTGCATGAGATTTGAAAGACACTTTGAGATTTTTCAAAAAGAAGCTCAATCTATTTTAGCACAAAGCATTGATTTTGAATTAGGACCATTATAGGATGAATTTTTAGGATTGATCTAGGAACCATTTAGAAATGATATACAAATTTATAGCTCTTTTCATTCACCAAAAAGTTTAAAGTGTTCCTAGTTTGCATGAAGCTCAAAAACACCTAGATTTTGAAAGCATGAAGGTTATTTTTAGCCAAATGAAGAACATTTAGAATTGTGTGATGAACTAAAACTAATTGAGAACCTGATTGAAGAACTTCAAGTGATTAGAGATCACCAAGCACTGAATTGTTATGTAAGATAATTGAATCAATTTTATGTGGTCATTGATGTCAACTAGTTTTGACAGTACTTATCATGGAGTTGCAAACATCTAACACATCTGTAGAAGAGAAGACAAAGATGAAGAATTGAGATATCTAAATTGAGGAAGATGGATATGACAATTGAGGATAAGGAATACCTATGGTAACTTATTGATGAGTCTATGACTTCATATTGCTGACTTGATTATGTTACATTAATCTTTATGAAGTTGGGAGAAAATTGTTACAAAGAAGTGTCGTCGGTTAATGAAGCATTCCAGTATACACCAAGAAATGTAGTGTATACCAAGCATAGTATAAACTGAGCTTGTGTTCACTGATGCATTTCTTTGTTAACTAGAGAAAAAACAAAAGAACTAAATGATTTGTTTAGCCGACAGAAGTTGATGAGCTGGAAAGTACCCGTGATCAGAGTGAAAGATAAAGTTTGTTATGAGATCAATAGCTAGAAAAATTCAAGGAAGATCTAAAGGACACATTTGAAATGTGTTACTGACACATCAGCTAAGGAAGGTTTAAGCAGAAAAACCAACGAAGGAGATTAAGCGGCAAAATATGATGGATGGAAAGAAAATGGTTTACTTGTCTATTTAAGAGACTAGGGTTTCATTATGAAACTTATGTCAGAGGAAAGAATATTGTAGAGATATCATGTGAACAAGCTTCATGCATGCTGATCAAACTGGTTAAGGAGAACCGAACTGCAGAGATTACCAAGCATCAGAGAGTTTTTACCGAGGGACAGTAAGTTACTGAATGTTGATGAATTGAATAGAAATATTGATTAGAGGATTTTTATGAGCTTAAGAATAGATCTAAACATCTGCAAGATAAGTTGTATTGTATTTAGATCAATTGATGTTACATTTTAACCATTTTAATCAGATAAATCTCTTAACCAAGTAGACTTGAAAGTCTTGTAATGTCATTCATAGAATGCACATTTGTTATCCTGTCAACCCCATAGTGAATTATGGTTGGACGATAACGGTTAGTGTTAAATCCTCTAACAAGGGCACACCTTACAATATGTTTTGTAACCTTTAATAGGGTTGGGTCTTCACTAACCTCACTTTAGAAGAGTGAACAATTTTTGGGTTGCCGATCCCAGGTGGTTTTTCCCTTTACAGGGTTTCCACATTAAATCTCTTGTGTTATGTGTTGATTGTGATGATTGTTGGATATCATACTTTACATGTTGTATATTAGATTTGATCGATAGTTACTATATGTTATTGACTAGTAATCAGTAAAAGCACAGACATTTTACTATTACATGTTATCGAGCTGCAGAAAGTTTTTTAAATTGTTTTTGGATATACATTTTGTATTTGGGACAGTGGATAACTGATTCACCCCCCTCTCAGATTTTTAAGGACTTTAGCACAAATATCACAAAATGTATAAGAGGGATCTATCAAAGCTGAACAAGGATAACTTTACAATATGGAAAAGCTGAATGAAACTGCATATATCTGGAATTGGGAATTATGCACTCACACTATTAGAGAATGGCTACATTGCACCACCCACTGGACCTTTGACTCTAGATCAACTAAGAGATAGACATGAGCATAACATTACTATGATGGAGATTTTTTTTGCTCTAATAGATGCCGAGTTTGAAGATATTAAAGATTGCACTACTGCTAAAGATGTGTGGGATAAACTTGCTCAAGTTTATAATGGTGATACAAATGTCAAGAGAGCCAGAGCCAAAATTCTAAGAGGAAGATTTGATAATATGAAGATGAAAGAAGGAGAAAACATTATGCAGTACACAAACATAATAAAGGAGGTAGTTCATGCTATTAGAGCATCTGATGGAGTTATTGATGAAGACACTATGGTAAGAAAAATTCTAAGGACCTTATTGCCTATTTATGCCATCAAAATATCTACAATTCATGAAAATAGGTCAGCACCTAATAGTACTCTCACTCTTGATAATCTGATTGGAAATCTAACAACATTTGAACTGAACAACTATGATAATAGTGTTGTACTGACTATTGAATCTACTTTTATGACTTCTCTAAAGATTGGTAAGTCTAGTTGTAGAAATAATAAGGATGATAGTGACAATAATACTAATGATGAACATGATGAGCTTGAAGCTCTTATGGCCAGGAGATTACCTAAAGGAAAAGGTAGATATAGAGGCAAATTACCTTTAGCATGTTTTAACTACAAAGAAGTTGGTCATATTGCTGCTAGATATCCGAACAAGAAGGAAGATGACAGAAATAAGGACCGATCTGGTGAAGGAAGCTATGGGAGAAGAGACAACAAAAGTTACTGAGGCTACAACAAAGACAACTAAGACAATAATGACAAAGGCAAAAAGGTATGTTACATAGTAGAAGAAAATGAATCAGAATCTGATTCAGATGATGATGTAGAGGTAGTATTTGTTGCTATGAAGGATGATTCTAAGGAAGAATAAAGGTATGTAGAAACAACACTACTTTCTAAGGTTAATAAAAATGATACATGGATCATAGATAATGGATGTACACATCACATGACTGGTGATGAAGAAAAATTTAATCATCTTGAGCAATATAATGGAGGATTTGTAAAAATGGGTAATGATACACCTTGCATGGTTAGACGACAGGGACCCTTACTGATAAATGATAGAATCCAATGTGATAATGCTTATTGGGTAGAAGGACTAAACTATAATTTGCTAAGTGTGGCATAGCTGAACAATTCAGGTCACCGAGATGCTTTTGAGAGAAAGAAAGTAAAAATATTTGATAATGGAGGAAAACTTGTTGGAACAAGAGCACAATCAAAAGGTAACTTTTTTTATCTTAACAATGATGATTCTTCTTGCTTAATGATGAAAAATGAAGATGCTTGTTTATGGCATAAAAGGTTATGTCATGTGAAATTTGATAACATGATTAAAATTAGTAAAAGGAAAAAGGTTAGAGGTCTGCCTAACTTATCTAAGCCTGATCATGTTATGTGTCATGAGTGTCAAAAAGGTAAAATGACAAAATCTAGTTTCAAAAGAAAATATTATTCAACAAAGAAAATACTTGAGTTAGTTCACACTGACCTGTGTGGTCCTATGAGAACTCAGAGTTATTATGGTGATAGATATTTCATTCTTTTTGTTGATGACTATACTAGATTGATGACTGTCATGTTCTTGAAAGAAAAATCAAAGGCATTTAAGATGTTCAAGTGGTATAAAGAAAAAGTAGAGAAAGAGACTGGTATAGAATTGAAATGCTTAAGATCTGACCAAGGCGGTGAATTTATTTCTAATGAATTTACTAACTTTTGTAATGAGCATGGTATTAAAAGACAGGTCTCTGCACCAAGCAAACCTCAGCAGAATGGCATTGTTGAAAGGAGGAATAGCTCAATAGTTGACTATGCAAGAACACTAATGATAGAGAAAAATGTTGCACAGACATACTGGAGAGAGGTAGTTAGCACAACTTTTTATGTTTTGAACTGAGTACAGTTGAAGAAGAACACTAAAAAACACCCTATGAGTTATGGTTTGGACACAAACCCACTATAAGTTATTTCAAAAATTTTGGAAGTAAATGCTTTATTTTGAAAGATGAAAGAAATGGAAAGTTTGACTCAAAAGTTGATGAAGGGATATTTCTTGGATATTCCACTAAAAGCAAAGCATATAAGTGTCTAAATAAAGTTACTAATAAAATGATAGAAAGTGCTAATGTTAGGGTTGATGAGTTTGATGACAAGAATGTAGAAGAAAGCACAAAGGAACCAGAAGACTATGGTAGATTCACACACATTGAGCATCCAAAGTATCTACCGAAGCCACGGATAGTGACAATCGATCAATAGGAAAACAACACCGAGGAATAGGAAAGAGAAAATGATGAGCAGGAAGGACCTACCGAGCAGGTAAATGAACCTGAACAGGATGAACAAGCAAGAAGAGATCAGATACTAGCAAGATTTTTCAGAAGACACCATCTTGAGAACTAAATTATTGGCGACAAGAAAGCTGGCATACAAATGAGAAGTCAAGACAAGGTACATGCTTAAATTGTGAATATGAACCAAAAAATGTTAAAGTTGCATTGGAGAATGAAGAATGGATTAATTCAATGAATGAAGAGATTGAACAAATAGAGAAAAACAAGACATGGACCTTAGTACCTAGACCTAAGGATAAGAATGCTATCGGTACTAAGTGGATCTTCAGAAATAAGCTGAATGAAAATGGAGAGGTTACAAGGAATAACACCAAACTAGTTTGCAAGGGGTATGCACAGGAGGAAGGAATTGATTATGGTGAGACCTTTGCACCTGTTGCTAGACTAGAAGGAGTAAGAATGTTACTAGCTTATGCAGCACATAAGAAATTCAAAGTTTATGAAATGGATGTTCAGTCTGCATTTCTGAATGGGATACTTGAAGAAGAAGTCTACATAGAACAACCAGAAGGGTTCATTGATCTAAACAAGAAAGACATGGTATGTAGATTACATAAAGCTTTGTATGGCTTGAAGCAAGCACCAAGAGCCTGGTATGAAAGGCTGCATACTTATTTGTTAAGTATTGGATTTGTTAGAACTAGTGAGAACAATAATTTGTACATGAAAGGAGATACTGATGATACTATTCTAATTGTTGAGATATTTGTGGATGATATTATCTTTGGAGGAAAAGATCACATATGTAAATCCTTTGTTGATGAGATGAGAAAAGAGTTTGAAATGTCTATGTTTGGAGAGATTAAGTTCTTTCTAGGACTGCAAGTGATTCAGTAGAGTGATGGGATATTCATCACACAATCCAAGTATATAAAGGAAGTACTGAAAACATTTGGCATGGAAGATGCTAAACTAGTTGGAACACCAATGGTCATAGGCTGCAAATTGACTAAAGAGGAAGAAACTGCAGAGGTGAACTAGACACTATATTGATCAATGATTGGTAAGTTAATGTATGTAGTACACAGTAGACTAGATATAGCACATGTTGTGGGGATTGTTGCAAGATTTTTTGCAAATCCTGAGTCACACATGATTGCTACAAAGAGAATCTTAAGATACCTAAAGAAGATAGAGGATTATGGATTATGGTATCCTAAGGAAGGAAAGTTTGAACTTAAAGTATACACCAACGTTGATTGGGCTGGAAATGTGGATGATAGAAAAAGCACAACTAGAGGAGCATTTTTACTCAGTGAAAGACTTGTTACCTAGACAAGTAAGAAGCAGTCTTGTTTTTCCCAGTCTACAGCTGAAGAAGAGTATGTTGTTGCTACTATAAACTATTCAAATATTGCATATATCAAGAAACCGTTAGAAGGAATGAATGAGATAATCATAGAGCTGATGATTATATACTATGATAACACTAGTACTATAAACATTTCAAAGAATCGAGTGATGCACTCTAAAACAAAGAACATATCTATCAAGTATCACTACTTAAGAGAACAAGTGTAGGAGAAGCAAGTGAAGCTTGAATTTGTTACATCTAAAGAGAAACTTGCAGACATATTTACAAAGCCTCTATCGAAAGATATATTTGAATACTTGAGGACTAGACTTAGGATCCATCCCCTGTCTGCTGGTAACTAATGTGATCTAGAGGTTGCATCAGCCTAATCTTATCAGAAGATCATTCATGTTGAAGCAGCATAGTTTACACTTTAGATTTTTGTCTAAAGTTGTGAAAGTTGTGAAGAACTGGAATAGATTTGCATAATAGTATACAAAGATATAGTAAATGCACCAGTCAATAGAGTGTTACATGGCTACTACAGAGCTGTATGGTTTATTTGTTTCTTTGGCATTGTTGTCAAAGAGAGAGATAAACAATATGATAATCGAGGAGAATATAGGAACATCTATCTAAGGGAGAGACAATTTGAAAAGATATAGGGAGAGATAAATAGAAGGAACTTGAGAGCTGCTAAAGATCATATCAGTAGAAGATAGTATGCACATTGCAATGTTGTTATGTAATGTAGTGATTAAACATATTAAGAAAAGGGAGAGCTTACCAAGCTACAACATTTGTTTACAGAGTTGTAGAATACATATTTGGTATGAGTATGGTATACTTCATATTGCTTGAGTTGCCATCAATGCCGAGGGGAGAGATTAATGAACTACAACTGATTGAGAACCTAGTTGAAGAACTTCAAGTGATTAGAGATCACCAAGCACTGAATTGTTATGTAAGATAATTGAATCAGTTTTATGTTGTCATTGATGTCAACTATTTTTGATAGTACTTATCATGGAGTTTCAAACATCTAACACATATGTAGAAGAGAAGAGAAAGATGAAGAACTGAGATATCTACATTGAGGAAGATGGATATGATAGATGAGGATAAGGAACACTTTTGGTAACTTATTGATGAGTCTATGACTTCATATTGTTGACTTGATTATGTAACATTAATCTTTTATGAAGTTGGGAGAAAATTGTTACAAAGCAGTGTTGTCAGTTAATGAAGCATTCCAGTATACATCGAGCAGTGTAGTGTATACCAAGCACAGTATAAACCAAGCTTGTGTTCACCAATGCATTTCTTTGTTAACTGGAGAATAAACAAATGAACTAAATGATTTGTTTAGCCGACACAAGTTGATGAGCTAGAAAGTATCTCATGATCGGAGTGAAAGATAAAGTTTGTTACAAGATTAACGGCTAGAAAAATTCAAGGAAGATCTAAAGGACACATTTGAAACGTGTTACTGACGCATCAGTTGAGGAAGGTTTAAGCGGCAAAACCAACGAAGGAGATTAAGCGTAAAAATTTGATGGATGAAAAGAAAATGGTTTACTTGTCTATTTAAGAGATTGGGGTTTCATTATGAAACTTATGCCAGAGGAAATAATACTAGAGAGATATTGTGTGAACAAGCTTCATGCATGCCTGATCAAACTAGTTAAGGAGAACTGAACTGTAGAGATTACCGAGCGTCAGAGAGTTTTTACCAAGGGATAGTAAGTTACTGAATGTTGATGAATTGAATAGAAATATTGATCAAAGGATTTTTATGAGCTTAAGAATAGATCTGAACATCTGCAAGATAAGTTGTTTGTATTCAGATCAACTGATGTTATAGTTTAACCATTGTAATCAGATAAGTCTCTTAACCAAGTAGACTTGAAAGTCTTGTAGTATCATTCATAGAATGCACATTTGTTATCCTATCAACCCCATAGTGAATGCTGGTTGGATGATAATGGTCAGTGTTAAATCCTCTAACCAGGTCACACCTTACAGTGTGTTTCGTAACCTTTAACAAGGTTGGGTCTTCACCGACCTCACTTTAGAAGAGTGAACAATTTTTGGGTTGTCGGTCCCAAGTGGTTTTTCCCTTTACAGGGTTTCCATGTTAAATCTCTTGTGTTATGTGTTGATTGTGATGATTGTTGGATATCATACTTTACATGTTGCATATTAGATTTTATCTGTAGTTACTATATGTTATTAACTGGTAATCAGTAAAAGCACATACAATTTACTATTGCATGTTACCGAGCTGCAGAAAGTTGTTTAAATTATTTTTGGATATACATTTTGTATTTGGGACAGTGGATAACTGATTCACCCCCTCTCAGTTATTCTAATAGTGTGTTTGAGTTTTTTTACGACAAATTAGGAATGACTTGAGTTGATTAGGATTTGATTGATTTGTTATCTTTTTAGGCCTTCAAGAGTGATTTTGAGGTTCATTTTAAACATTTAGACAAAGTGTGTAAGATTTTACCTTGTTTAAATTTAAACCCAAATTGAAATGATGATTTGTAACCCCATATGTGATCTGGGGAAACCCCAGATGCAATCATCAATTTAAATGGATGTGATACCTACCTAGATGCGATACATGAAATCCTAGATGCGAGCCTGAATTTGAATGGAAACATGGGGTGTGAGGTTTCTTCCTATGTGCAATCTGGCTTCCTATATGTGATCCCTGGTAGAGTGAAATAGGGTAGAAATAGAGTTTGTACGCAAGATTATAAAGGTTTTTTTTTGTGAAAAGTACCTCTTTATGGATTTTTTAAGAAAATAGGCTTAATATCCCGCAATAAGAAGAAGAGGAAGTAGAAGAAATAGAAGAAGAATAAGAATAAGAAGAGGAAGAATAATTTGAAACACTCACTCAACTTGCAAGCTTGAAATTTAATCAGAAAAACACTCCAAACCACATTAGAATGCTAGTAAATAACCCATGAAGTGGGTCCCACCAGGCATGCCAGAATGTAGATCAGTGCAAACCTAACCTGTTTAGAACATGTGAAGACATTCAAACATTAGTCCTAGAAGCATCTACTAAACATATAGAAAAACTATTTGCATGATACCTCAAATAGAAGTAAAACAGGAACAAACTATCACTATTTGATTTGCTCTCACTTTAGGGATGTGGGCGTGCTCTCTTAACAATTGAAGCATATCCCTAATGATGATTATGGGGGATTATGATAGATTAGGGACCAAGAGAACCCCATATTGGGACAAAACCAAGTATAGAAGACCTATTTTTTCTCCTAAGGCCTCAAAGAGCTTAATAATGCTCAAATTCAGATTTATGCTATAAATGAGTAAACTAGAGTTGATTTTAGCCCAAAATGAAACATGATATGATGCTAATAAATGCAATACAAAGAAAGAAACTAAGATTAATCCAAGTTATCTAAGCTATTATGTGAGTTATGGAAGCTTGAAAATGAGTTGTTGTTCATGAATCCTGAAAGTTTGTTGAAAAGGGTATTCGAATCTGCTTTGTAATTCATTGTTCCGCACCTGCACCTACAAGAAAAATGGTTTTGTTATTTGGATGCGGGGTTTTCCTTGGTCAAACCCTAGTTTTGGAATTAACTTTGAAATATAATTGAAATTACAATAATAAACAGAGTAAATATAACAATTCACCTTGCCTATGTTGAAACCCTTGTGGAGGATTTGAATTCTTGAATCCACAAGTAGGGATGCTCCAAATGAATATAGAATTATAGGATGTAGGATGTCTCAAATCAATTATATCTAGATATTCAACACCAATCTTGAATGGATCTTGGAATAGGAAGCAACTTGAATGGATATGGATGAAGAAATCTTCAACAAGAGGGCTCCATAGAGCTTGAATCCTTTAATGGCTACTAATGGATGTAATACCCCAAAATGGGCTATAGGACCATTGACCTCCTACATTGACAAATCGATCGAAATCAACATCAAAGTCCTAACCAAAGGCACATCTGCGCATCAAATCATTGAAACCCTAATCGATTTAATCTTAATTCTGCTTTGAGGAATATTTCCTAAATATTCCTAATTTAACATAACTATCTTTAATTGAATATTATTTGGCGATAAATGACATTATTTATCCTAAAGTTAATTAATTGAATATGTTGAATATTTGATTAATTAATTTAATTATGCCACTTAATTATTTAATTAGATTTAATTCTATTTATTCCTGATTGATATTATTTAATTTTGATAATAAATCAAAAATTCTACCAATAATTGATTAAATTATTATTTAATTAATTAAATCTAGCTGTCAATATTTAATGATATAGTTTTTGGAATAAAGTTTGATTAAATAATTGATTAACCCATAAATCAGTTGTTTTAATTCAAAAATCAGTTAAGTTGAGAATAATTCATTTGAATTATTAAATTAATTCATAATTATCCATGCACATTTAGAAAAGCAATTAAACTTTAAATTAGTAAATCAATTCAATTTGTTATCTTTTTGAACTCAACATATATTTCGAGTTAAAAGTGATCTAAACTTCTAATTTGAGTTAAAAAGTTGCTTTTGCATGATTTTGTGAATTAACTAATTCTGATTTCCTGATAACTCAAAAATCAATCTGAGTTAATCAGGGAGAGATTTTTGGCTTTCCATGAGCTTTTGAAAATCTTGGATTTCTATATAAACAAGGCTCAACCATTTCACAAAAGGTCCTTCAAGTCCTTCATTTTTGCATCCTTCAACTGCGCTTTGGAGAATCGAGATCTTGCAAATAGGCGATTGTGAGATTTTTGTAATTTCATTCATTGTTTTGCATCCATTTTTCATAGCATAGCATATCATTGATAGATTCAATTGCATTCATTTTCAATTCTAGATAAGTTTCATATAGTTTTTCATCACATTGCATAGAAAAATACAAAAAGATAGATTAATCTGCATAAATTTTCATCCATCTTTCATCATTTAAATCCTTCTTTTAGGTATTACATTGTCACTGGTCTCAGTCTTAATTTGAGAATATCAAACTCATACCTACTAGAAGGTGATAAATCGCCTAGTTAGCTATATTGTTCTATTTTGTAGATTTCTTTATTTGCTAACCTCTAATATTTTACTAAAGTGTTGTGTCTACAACTAGGTACAAAATTCACACACACATTTCTAGTGCCCACCATGGGGCCTTGCAACGGGTTTCCTTTTTGAATCTTCAATTTTCTATCATTTTTTTTTCTCAAAACTATGATTTTTAATTTTTTATCCGTACGATTTTGTACAACATTCCACAGATTGTCGTATCAAGACCCCCTATCTTTCGTATGATAGATGACAATCTGAAGTGTCATACCAGTTGTATGTGCATTTTTGTACGAGATCTGCATTGTCATATGCATACTAACCCACTATCGTATTGTGTCTGAATTGTCATACAGGAAGTAGAATATTGTCATACGAGTTTTGGTACCAAAATTTCAATTTTTGTATCAGAAATCAAGCAATCTTTAAGATTTTGATTTCAGATTTTTGCTGACGGCTAACCCTAACGATTGATACTTGTTTTTTCTAATCAATTTTCTCATGGGAAAGCTCAACAAAAACAAAAATAAGGTAAAATCTACTAAGCACATTATGTGGGATCTGAGGTATTTCACTGCATCCCTATAACACTTCAATTTTGGGAAATAAAATGAACCTCTCACATGTTTAGCTTGAGTGTCTCTTGCTTTCATAAATCACACATTCATTTTGGATCTAAAAAGAGCATATATTTTCTTTTTTGCATATCTGTCTCACATAGTAATTAGGCCCTATGAACACTATTTGTGGAGTTCTTGAGAGAGTGGGCTTCATCCACTTTTTTTGCATGTGAAGCTCTTCTCAAAGATAGATCCCCTCGTAGGTAGGAAGGATTTTTTATCATCTCACAGTCTTACTTGGTTTAGTCCTCAGTCTTGATGGTACATTTTCTCTTGGTCCCACTTAGAGAGATTGGTAGTCATTAATGTTGACATACGAACCTTTGTGAGGTGGTTTCAATTTAGCGTGTCAATCAATCTACTTACTATTTTTGGGTGAGGTGAAGAGGCTAGAGGATTATGCTCTGTTCCCTTTTTGGGTAGCATCAGAAACTCATATCCTTGAATCTAAACTAAGCCCCCATGTGGTCCTTTTTGTGAGTCTTCCTTATTAGAGAGGGTTAACCATAGTGGACATTCCCTTTATTGGGCCAACCATGTGGATGGAACCTCAAGCGGTAATAGCCATTTCTGTCATGGTAGCAGCAGCCGCTATATAAATGTTCTTGTGGAAGAAATCTCCATGGGTGTAATTTCTTCTTGGGTTGTCAGATCTCCTCAGCATCTCTAATTGATTAAGTTCTTGAAATTTGTCAAAACCTCAGTGCGCCTGGATTGGAGTTCTCCCTCTTAAGATTGCAAAAGTTGTAGATTTGACCATTACTATGAACCCTAGTGCAACCAACTTTTTATTTTCTAGGACTATGTGCATGATTGCAAAACATTTGAGAACATACACAAGTAGAATTCTTAGGGAGTAGAATCATAAGTCACTATTCTTGTTCATGTGAAAGGTTTCTTTGTCCCTTGCACATTATTTGAAGACTATTTCTTGCTCCCTTGATTATTGTCTTGCATGTCTGATATATAATTGGTCATTTAAAAATGAACAAACCTAGCCATTGAAATCAACCAACAAATCTGAAAAACTTACAAAATCTGAACAAAAATACTTTTATGGTTTAAGTTGTCATCTTGGAAATTCAAAACTCGTACAAGTTTTTAAACTATCATATCAGAACCCTAAGAAACTCATACAAAAGCCTATACTTTTTCGTATGACTGTTGTCAAAAATCCTAGCAAATTTCATTACTGGTAGCAATTTTCATATGAGTTTTTGTCAAATGTCGTGCGAGACCTTATCCTAACTCGTACGAGCCTAGAGAAAGTCATATGAGAGTTGAGTCAAACTTGTCAGAAGACTTTCAAATTTGTCAAAAATTCAATCATTGCAGTCAACCATCAAATTCTGTCAAAATATTCACTCTGTCAGGAACAAAGAAGAAAAATAGAAAATCCAATACATTTTCCAAAAGTGGTCTCTTGAGTTTGATCCAGCCTTTTGATTTATCGATTTGATCTCATTTCATCTTGTATCAAAACCTTGTCAAAATCATCTTCAAAATCAATCCTCAAAATAGCTAAGTGTTGCGAGCTCATGTCTGCTAGATTTTGGGCATCTACCCATACATCTAAGGCATAGTATCCTACATTTACATCCAATCAATCTTTTCATCAATCAACCAGTCCAATCTTCACAAGGTTCCATCATTTGATTTTCTTGAATCAAGTCATTCATCAGTTGTCTAAATCTTTCTTTTTAGATTCACTCTAGGTTAATTGTGGAAACCAAAGCTTCCTCACACAAGAAACTTGGAGAAGAACCAAAATTCTCACCTTTGTCTTCTTACGTAGTTCAATCCATTAATCAACCTTATGATACAACTCATTATGAAGAAGATGCTCTAGGTAATCTACATCTGAAGAAATTATATTCTAATCCTCCTCAATCAACCCACAGAGGTAACCAATCAACTCCACATCAAACAATCCCTAGTAGTCCTCATAACAACATGATGTCTCACGGAGGAGAAAAACAAGGTTCCCAAGGTCATCATTCTAATCATGGTAGAGATGCCAAACCAACACCATCTGAAATTGAGTGGTATGGAAATGATCATGACTTTCAAAGAATGATGAAACACTTCTTGCAAGAAGAGAAAGAAGCCTATTTCTTACAATTAGCTCAACAAGGAGCCAAACTTCCTCAAAACTTTAATGTCAAAGATATCATCACATAAGAGGAAGAAACTCCCATCATAGCCATGATGAAACAGATGCATTCTATGCAAGTCAAGCTCAACAAGATGAAAAAAGAGAAAGAACCCAAAGAATTTTCTATGGAGGCTCTATGCCCCTTTCCATTTGATAAAAACTTGTACATGCCACCATTCCAAAAAAGAGTGGAGATACTTAAATATGACAAGTATGATGGAAACTATGATCCTCAAGATCATGTCAGAGAATTTTGTACTCAATCCATGGATCCTCAAGAGCAGCCATCCATTGGTTCTCTAAAATGCCTCCAACAATCAAAACTTTTGGGGAGTCAATCAAACTATTTTATCAACAATACTCCTACAATATTCAACATCTAGTCACTATGATTAATATCTACAATCTGAAGAAAAAGATAGGAGAGCCCTTCCTGACCTTCCTCAAATGATGGAGGAAGAAGTTTTCACTCTATACTCAATCTATTCTAGAAAATGAAAAGCTTGAGATCTTCATCAACAATCTGATTCTAGAATTCAATTATCATGTACAAATGCAAAATCATACTTCTTTTAAGAAAATGGTAGAAAATACCATAAAAATTGAAAATGGGCTTGCTCGTAAGGGAGATATATCGCTTAACAAAGACATCAAGTATGAATCAGGTTCTAGTTCCAACAACAAAGATAAAGTCAAATTCTAGAAAAAGAACAAGACTATTGTAACAGATGGTGTTGTTGATCACATCAGTACTCCATCAAAGGCACCAACTTTCAATCTCACCATTGGTACTCAATCCATAAAATCTTTTGAACAAAAGGCATCTAAATCTGCTAAAAATTCTAATGACTATAAACCATGGGTTACAAAACCAAAGCACGAGTTCACTCCTTTGGGTGAGTCCTTGGAATCTACCATGAAAAATCTATTGGCAAACAAAATCATCACATTGCATGAGATAAAACCATATTATCCTGAAGTAAAACCTAAATGGTGGAAAGAGACTGATTTCTGTGACTTCCATCAAAACAAAAGGTCATAAAACCAATAAATGCATGTGCTTGAAGCATCTCATACAAGACAATTGATGAGGGAGAAATTGTAATTGACAATCATAAAATGAACAACGACCATACAGCATTCATGGAACCATTTCTGAAGCATAATCAAGGAGATTCATCTTCTAAGCCTAACATGGGTGCTAAAGTCAATTATGCCTACTCTGGAAACAATGTTGTCATAAATATGGTTGAACCATGCCTATCTGAACATTGCAATGTTATCACTATTGTAAAAAGAGATGGAGATAATCAATTAGCAAATGTAGTAACTCGATCACAAGCTCAGGTACATCTACAAGGACAAAACTCACGTTCATCAAACACCCCTAAAGTGCCTTTCAATCTTTCATCTGCTTCTAAACAGATGGCTGCCTCAAAATCATCAAATCTGAAAGAGACCAGGGCAACATCATATAGTATTTTCCAACAACTCCAACATACCAATGCAAAAATATCCATGTTTGAGTTGCTTCGAATATCTCCTACTCATAGAGCTATTCTCGATAAAGCTCTGTTCGGTTCCAATGTTCCTAACAATCTTGATTTAGATAGATTCCAGACTATGGTTGGTCATTTGACATCACCTCGGTATATCTCCTTTTTAGAGGAAGATGACAATTCATTGAGTCATCTACATAACTAGCCCTTTCACATTGAAGTCTTTATCCAAAGCCATCATGTCAAACATGTGTTGATAAATGGAGGTCTTGGTTTAAACATATGTTCCTACAATTTGGTCACACAACTAGGATTATCAGAAGATGCTATTTATCCTAAAAATAAGATAACCATAAAAGCATATGATGAGCAAGAAAAATCTTCCAAAGGAACAATTGTACTAATTATCAAAATAGGGCCATTTATCAAAGACATCACCTATCAAGTTCTGGATCTTCCATTGGCTTACAACATTCTTCTAGGGAGATAATGGATACATGAAATGAAAGATATTCCATCAAAATACCATCAATGTATAAAATTTCCTTATGATGGAGTAGAGGTAACAATCCCAGCTAACATATCTACATCTTGCAATGCCTTGAAAGAGAGTGCTAACAAACTCGTTCTGCATAATAAAGAATCTTTCACTAAGCAAATAGATGTAGCATCAACATCCAAGATGGAAGACATTGCTAAAGAAGTCACAATCAAGGACACATGCATGGGAGAATATACTATGGAACCAGTCCCATCTCTAAAATCTCTCCTGGTCTCACCTAAATCTTATGGGCAGCCTTTAAAACAGACAAAACAAGCATCTAAAGAACCTCAAGCTATCTAGAATGGAAGTTTTGTCATAGAGCAAGTGTCCAAGAAAGAGTTTGAAGAGGAAGAAGTTGTGCTTGCATGGATATACAAAGATGAATCTCAATCAGTTTAAAAATGTGAGTCCAAGTCAAACAAGATTCCCTCAAAGTCATGTGGACCAGGTCACAAACTCATGTCTAAAATGGGATACATAGGAAAAGGACCTCTAGGAACAAGAGTCAAAGGAATCATACAACCTATTGAAAATTGTGGGAGAAAAAGAAAAGAAACTACAGGGATTGGATATCACAAGAAGCCCTTCCACCTCAATAATAATTCAGCTCATGTCCTAGAATAGATAATTCCCACAAAGGAAACTCAGCTAAAGGAAGAAACACAACAATCAAATAGTGATGATTCAGACACCACTGATCTCATTCCTTATGAACATTTACCTCAAAACATACAAGATCTTCTTAAGGATGAGAAGAAACCTAAGGAGAATATCAATGTGGTAGATACACAAGAACCTACTACTAAACAAGAGGAAGGTAAACCTATCACAATAGCTAAACATTTGGGATATAACAGTGATTCTGAGATAGACTCCCATGAATATTAATTTCATTTAGACTCTGAAGGTAATCCCACTTGGGGAATATGTCCTAACTTTACACATGTTCTTTGATTTCCTAAAGGTCTAGATGAAGAATCAAAGGATGAATCAAATGACTATGAATGGGGAATTATTCCAGAAGAAGATGAGCTTATCATTGAAAAACACATTCATGTCATTCACCAATATTCACCCAAATCCAACATGAGTCTAGAGAGAAATGATGAATTTCATGAGTCTGATCCACCTACTGCTAAAGTGGAATCCAATAATGACGTTGAAACAATTTGTGAACTAAACATTCTAAGTAGTAATATCACCTTTGAATTTGAGAGTCAGGTTAGGACCAATGATGACAACACCATATGCATAAACACTATTTCCTAATCCTTCCCTACATATACTATCCAACATCCAGAGCTTATTGACCAAATGTCTACTGACCCAGACCAAGATATCCATACCTTTCAAACTGACTACACTCTTGCCTACTACATCAATGTAGTGGAACCTATGACAACTTCCATTAGCAAACCTATCATTATCATGACAAAGTCAGATATCAAATATCTTAGTCAGAAAAACAAAAGAAAAAAGAAAAAGAGTTTTGAGGGTGAAAACCACTATGTGGCAGTCTCAAAACCTAAAATAGTAAAAATAAAATTTGCATCTAAAGGTGAAAACCTCTCTGAGGTGCCTAAGGATGAGATATTTGATGTCCTTCTGAGTCATATATAGGATATATCTCCAGTACTGATCGAACCAACTCAATCTATCAACTTGGGTACAGTGTAGGAACCACAACTGATTCATGTAGAACAATCCCTATCAGAGGAAGAGAAACAAGAATTCATTGCTTTCCTGACAGAAAAGAAAATCAACTTTTCATGGAAGTATTTAGATATGCTAGGGTTAGATCCAAATTTGATAATGCATCATCTTTCTATAGCTCTAGGAGTCAAACCTGTTAAACAGAAATTGTGAAAGATGCATCCACATGTTGCACTCCTAGTCAAAGTTGAGCTAGAAAAGTTACTAAAAGCTGGATTTATCCAAGTCATAGATTATGCAGAATGGATCTCCAACATTGTTCCAGTATCAAAACTAGAAAAATCTATAAGAGTATGCATAGACTTTAGAGATGTAAACAAAGCATGCCCTAAGGATGAATTTCCACTACCAAACATTGATATGATAGTGGACATGATTGCGGGCTTTGAAAAGTATTCCTTAATGGATGATTTCTCTGGATACAACCAAATCAAAATTTCTCTAGAGGATCAAGAGAAAATAACTTTCACATGTGCATGGGTTATCTTATGTTGGAATGTCATTCCATTTCATCTTAAGAATGTTGGCACTACATATCAACAAGCTATGATATCTATCTTCCATGATATGATGCATCAAACTATGGAAGACTATGTTGATGAAACCTTAGATAAATAAATGATAATATCTAAACATTTGAATGACTTGAGAAAAAATACTAGACATAATGGAGAAGTTTAGTCTCAGACTGAGCCCTAAAAAGTGTGCTTTTGGTGTCACTTCTGGAAAACTCTTAGGCTATATTGTTTCAAAGAAGGGCATTGAAGTAGATCCTGCTAAAGTCAAAGCTATCATAGAGATGAAACCTCCTAAAAATATAAATCAAATAAGGACCTTACAATGAAGGGTGCAATCAATCAAACATTTCATATCTCAGCTAGCAGATATATCACAACCTTTCACAAAAACATTACATAAAGGTGTGACCTTCTCATGGAATTAAGAGTGTGAAAAGAACTTCAACCACATCAAACAATATTTAGTGAATCCTCCTATTTTGATGCCTCATATTCAAGGGAAACCATTGATTCTATATTTCTCCACCACAGATACATCACTGGGGGCATTACTAGCACAACATGATGAGAATAAGAAAGAGAGAGCTATCTACTACATCAACAGAACATTGGTATCTTATGAGAAGAACTATTCCATGATAGAAAAAGTGTGTCTATATGTCATCTTTGCATCATAGAAGTTGAGACACTACATGTTAGCTCATACTACACAGTTGATAGCTAAGATAGATCCATTGAAATACTTATTAAGAAAAGCTGCCCTCACAGGTAGACTAGATAAATGGGTGATGCTATTGAGTGAATTTGACATAGAATATGTTGAGAGAAAAGCTATCAAAGGACAAGTCATTGCAGATCAGCTAGCTGAAGCACCAATGTTCAATGATACACCATTATAGATGGAATTTCCTAACTCATCCATCATGCACATATCTTCTAGGACTTGGCATCTTTTCTTTGATAGATCTTACACACAGAATGGATCTAGAGCAGGCATATTATTCATAACACCACAAGATTACTCAATACCTAAAGCATTCAGAATAAAATTTCCTTGCACAAACAATATTGTTGAATATGAAACTCTACTTAATGGCATGAAGATATAAATTGAGTGGCAAGTGATAGAGTTGCACATATATGGAGACTCGCAGCTAGTCATACACTAGGTCAATGATGTATACCAAACAAAAGATGGGAAACTTGTTCCATACAAATGCATGGTAGATGACTTAAATAAATATTTCATATCTATCATGTTTGAATAGATTCCTAGAATAGAGAACAAGGCTATTGATGCTATGGAAATTCTATTATCTCTACTATAGCAGCCTGAACATAAGCTATGTTACGAGGTCCTAGTGGAAGCACTGTCATTCCCTACATATGATTCCCCTAAAACCCACATGATCTGCACTATTATTGGTCATGATTCTTCCAGATACAAACACCTTTTCTCCTACCTTCAAGACCAAATCATCCTTGATACCTTTAACCACCATGAGAAATGATACCTTATCCGAAATGCATCACGGTATGTCATCATAGGTAATGATCTGTACAAATAGAGTCTAGATGGTACACTTCTTAGGTGTTTAGAACACAAGGATTCTCAATGATCATTAGAGGAAGTCCATGATGGTATATGTGGATCACATTCCAATGGTTTAACACTAGCTTGAAAACTTATTAGGGCTAGGTACTATTGGCCATAAATGGAAAAAGAGGCTATCAAATATGTTGAGAATTATCAGAAATGTCAAGTCCATGGGAACTTGATTCATGCACCAGGGAGAGATATTATTCCCTTTACTGCACAGTGGCCTTTCCAAAAATGGGTGTTTGATCTTATAGGGGCCATATATCCACATTCTTCCAATGGACATACTCATATTATTATAGCTACAGACTATTTTACAAAATGGGTAGAAGCAGTCCTTCTAACTCAAGCAACTGGAAAACAAATTTCAATGTTCATTCTGAACTATATCATTTGTCGGTATGGAATTGCACATTCAATAGTCATAAATAATGGTGGTCAATTTAAGAATAAGCACTTAGATTCCTTGTACTCTAAATTCAAGATTACACAACATTGGTCATCCATATACTATCCTCAAGGGAATGGGAAAGTAGAAGCATCAAACAAGAATTTGTTGAAGATCCTCCATCACACAATTAATAAAATAGGAAGAGACTGGCATCTCATGATCAATCTAGCTCTTTGGGCCTATAGAACAAGTATCAAAACACCCATTGGGGCTACACCATTCACTTTATTTTATGGGTCTAAAGCGGTACTACCTATTGAGGTTGAAATCCCATCACTAAGAATCAGAATGCATGGTCTATTAACTGATGATGATTATAAAGTGTCTAGGTTACAAGAAATTGAAATACTAGATGAGCGCAAACAAGAAGCATATGATCATCTCAGAGTATATTAGAAATGAATTTCTAGAGGTTACAACAAGAAAGCTAGACACAGAGAATTTCAGGTTGGCAATCTAGTCTTGAGAGAAAATCCTAAAATTCAATCGCATAGAGAACGCAAAGGGAAATTTAAACCTAATTGGCTAGGTCCTTTTGTTATCACTGATACTTTTGGCTTTGGAGTCTATCAACTCTCAATGAATTAAGGAGAATAGCTCTAAGAACTAATCAACATTCTCTATCTGAAGAAATTCTATGCCTGAGGCATTCAATATTCAAAAATGTCCTGAAAAAATTGTAAACTTTAAAAAAAGTCCTAAAAAATGATCATCCTAGTGAAAACCTAGCAATAGGCACCTTGATGTATCACAAAAAAAATCAAAAAATGAAAAAGTACAAAAAATTGAAAACTTGAAAAATATAAAAAAAAGAAGCAAAAAAGAAAAGTGCCTTGGTGAAAACATGGAAACAGACGCTTGGGTAGCAAAAATAGAATCTCTACCAAGATGGTGAAAACCTAGAAAATGGGCACCACTTGCTCAAAAATGCTCCATCTATCAATGTAATCTTGGTCTTTCCCAGCTTTCAGTCTACTTTAGTTTGTATATATCTCCTGGTTTGCTTTCACATCCTATTTTCAATAAATTCAGTCTGAGCATCAATCCAACACAAGTGTTTGTATCTTGTCAAAGCTTCAACTTGGGGGCAATCAACATCATATCCTAAAGTCCTCAATATCTTCAAACAAGTCATTTCCAGTCAAGGTCCTTCCAAAGCTATGTCTAAGTCAGTCAGTCAGTTTCCTCACGAGGAAAGGATTTTGCAATCAAACACAAACAACAACAACAAACTAAAAATAATTGCTGCAACATGCTTAAATCTTTTTGTATGCTTACTGATTCACATTGAGATTTTTGCATATTCTATCCCCTCAAGCTCCTCGATGATGTCCTTCATAGGATTTAGAGAGTGATCATCGGGGGCATAATCTTTTATTTGTCTTCTTCTTGTATGTGAAAATCTAACAACTTTAGAAATTCTGGATTGAATTGGTGTCCACTATAAGTGCCTCCATCATGTATTGAATGGCCATGTGTACCTCAACCATTGATACCCAGTAAATTTAAGGAAGTTTGATCTAACTTTGTCTTTTGAGTGATTTCTTCTCCTCTATTGTGAAATGCAAAATTATCCATGGATGTGAATGATAAAGGGTCACTGCGGGTAAATTCACATAAGATTGAGGATGATCTCTCCTTTTCTTGGCGTGTTTTTCCACAAGGCATATTCAGGTCATCACAATGGTTATGTTCTGATGCTTATACAAATTGCTATATCAAAATGGACATGATATTCAGGTCATCCTGGCTTTTGTGCCTTGGTGCTTATATCTAATCTGATATAATAAAATAAAAATCAATATTCATATGTTCATGGTTGCCTAACTAGTGAACATTGTATTGATTTATTCGGTGTTACCTAATAAAATATTCAGTGATGAAAATGACCGAAACATGATCAGTGACTAAGTCCTAAGTCCTAGTGTGGACAAGGCTTTCGAGGATACATGTTTTGAAAAGACTCAAGCTAAACAAAGATTAGATGTTAGTCTAAGCATGAAATCAATCCAAAACAAATAAAACTCTAAACTAAGCCACCTCAGATTGAGCTAAAACAAGTTCACCCAAGCACTATTTGATTTGCTCTTGCTTAAGGGGATGTGGGTGTGCTCTCTAATTACTTGGATCATATTCCTTATGCATTTTAGGATGGACTGAGATCCATGAAAACCCCAAAAATGGCACAAAAATAGGTATAGAACACTTGATTTGCCCCTAAGGCCTCAAAGATCCAAATGATGCTGAAATGAATATTAAGCTACATGATGTTTATGCTAAGATTGATTTTAACCAAATAGAGATGTGATGATGATGCTATGCTTATGCAAAACAATGAAATAAAGTAGATTAATCCATTAAGGCTATATTAAGATGAGCTAAAATACTTGAAAGTAAGCTAAGATTAAGATGATTATGCTAAGGCTAGAAGTAAAAGGGCATGATAACAATGCTTGAAATGAAAGGTTAAGCTAATGAATTGATCTTGAAAATGAGGGTATTTATAGGATTTGGGAAGGAGGAATGAGTGGCCGGGATCAAAATCCTTAAGAGAGGCCAAGATTCATCCAAAGGGGAGCACATGGATTGTGCTAGTTCAGGGCCACCTCCTTGTGACAAGTGTCACAAGGGCATTGGGTTGAAAGATGGGAGGAATGTGCACAATTTGGAAAATGTGCCTAAGGTCAAAGGGTGTAAGAAAGGGGTGAGGGGCTTCTTAAACGCATGATAAATGCATGTAAGAGGGATAAGGAGGCCTTAAATGCACTTAATGCATGTAAGAGAAGCTTCTAGAATTTTGTTGACTTTGGTTTAAGCTTAGGAGTTGGCTAACCTTGGTTAGGGAATGTGACAAGATTAGGGGGTGTCAATATTCCAGCGGGATAACATAAGATTCAACATCGGGAGAATTTGATCATTCAATATCAGGAGAATTTGATCATTCAATATCGGGAGAATTTGATCATTCAATATTGTGAGAATTTGATTCTTCAATATTGTGAGAATTTGATCAATTTTATTTCTAAATTCCCACTTTAGAAGTGTCCAAAATTGATGATAAAGTGCCCACAAAATATTCAAATTGTGATTCCAATTTTGCCTAATATTGTCTGGCATTGATACTAACTGATCAATACTATTTATTGTTATTTCCGGAAAAGGGATTAGGATTAGGATTAGGATTAGGACTTTCTAGAAGAGTCTAGAATTTCCTTAGGATAAACATGGATTTTAGGAAATAGATAAAGATTTATTTATTTCCATGGTTTAGGTTTGAGAATATTCATTAAAAATGAATTTAACAAATATGAGGATTAAATATTTAACCTTATTTAAATATTTTGAGTTGGGACTAGGGTTAGGAAATGATGGGATTAGCCTTTAATCGAAATTAAAGAAGGATTAGAAGATTCTGGAAGAGGTTACTGGTCTTAAGGAAATTGGCCAAGTTTTGGGCAAAAAATAAATTAATTATTTATTTTGGGATTTTTGGTCAATTTATTAATTAAATAATTAATAAATAAGGAAATAATGTTTAAATAAGATTTAAACATTTTTGGGAGGGATTTCTTAATTAAATATTTTTAATTAAGATAAAGGAATTTAATGACATAAAAATAAATTAATTAATTAAATAATTAATTAATTAATAAATGATGATGTCATCAAAGATTTTTCAAAAAATAAAAATACTTTATTTTCTAAAGGATTTTTAGGTGTTTACATTTTGCCCCTGTTTGATGCGATGCCGCAAGTGGCATGGCGTCAAAGACAAGAAAATAAGATGCCCAAGGCTAGAATTTAGAGGAATGATGGGTTGTGCCCCCTCGAGAAAATAATGCAAGGAGTAAACGTTGTGGAATTTTCTTGAAAGGAAATAGAGAAGGAAGGAGCTAGGAAGAAGGGGAGATAAATAACCAAGCTTCCAAGAGCAAAGATGAGTGAATGCAAGATGAGATGGAATGCAAATTGTAGGATGCAGCTACATGAAGATGCAAGATGCAAGATTAATCTAGATGATGCAAGATGCAAAGGATTGGGGGAAGCTCCAAGTACAAATGTGGAGAGCACAACCTAGTTTAATATAGCAATGCTAGAGACCTGCCAAGGATACTGGGATCACAAGGCCTTGTCACCAATGTGGAGAGCACAACCTAGTTTAATATAGCAATGCTAGAGACCTGCCAAGGATACTGGGATCACAAGGCCTTGTCACCAATGTTGCAGGGGACTGACGCTAAAAAGACACGCAGGGTTGCCCCAGCATCACACATGAAACCCAGAGGAGGCATGGTGGAAACGATGCTGAAGAAACCACAAACACACAATTGACTCACAGGTAGAAGCAAAAGATCAAAAAGACCCTGCCCAGATTATCCTCATTCGCAACACACCATGATATAAAGGATCGTGGTGACTTTGAGTAGAGAACAATGAGAAGCTGTAAAAGATTAACAAGATCCAAAGGACAGAATCCAATACCAAATTGAGAACTCCAAAAAGATATCCTTTGCCAAGGAGAGAGATGTGATTTGACTAATTGAATTGATGGTGGGAAGATTGGTCTGAATGTGTGGAAGGATACATCGACACGGACCTAGTGTGATTGGTGGAAGATTAGATCAGACAGGAGGAAGGATACATCCTCAAGGACCCACTGATTGATGAGAGAATGAGTGTTTGTTGTTCATTGAAAAATGATGAAGTCAAAGAATAATTGATGTGATCAAGAATAGTCGACAATTGATGTTGCTGAAGTACAAGGCTGGGTAGGACAAAGTGTTCTGATCAAATGCTGCTGCAGGACTAACAAGGACTATGTACAACAAGACACGAGGATATGTACAACAGACGAGAAAAGAGATATGCAACGGATATGTATAGAAGCTCAAGAGTGGGGATAGGAAGATCTCACTATATAGGATATATAGGATATGATATAAGATGTGGTACAAGATATGTGCAGGTAGGATTGTGGATTTGCTTGAGGATCATGAAAAAGAGGAATGCTGGGGGATGGTGGATGGGGATGGGGATGGTAGAAAAAGGATTGAGATGTTGGGATGGAGGGATGGGATTTTGATAGATAATGACTCGGTCCACTATGTATGGTGCCTGTTTGCCAGGTTTTCAAAACAACATACTTGTCCAAGGCGCTTGAATTGCCAACTTTTCACCATTGGATGATTGTTTTTCTTTTGCTTTTTGCTTTTTTTGCTTTTTTGTTTTTTTTGTATTTTTCTGCTTTTTCCAATTTTTATGGATTTTCTAAATATGTAGATCTAGTTCAGGCATAGAACCTCTTCAAATGTATGATGTTGATTAGATCATTCAAAGGCTCACCTTTTGGTGTAGATAACTGATAAGCTCCAGAGCCAAAGCATGCTGTGACAACATAGGGGCCCAGCCAAGTAGGCTCAAACTTGCCTTTCTTTTCTCAGTTTGCTTGGACCTTCTGATTTTCTTTGAGGACCATGTTACCGACCTGGAACTGTCTAGGATGAACCTTCCTATTATAACTCCTTTTGAGTCGATTCTGGTATGCGACCAGGTGATCATATGCTTGTTGTCTCTTTTCATCTAACAGGTCTAGTTGTGTGAGATGGGCCACACGATAGTCTTCATCAGTGGTGTAGTTCTTCATGGAGACTCACAATGATGGGAGCTCAACCTCGATCGACAGAATGGCTTCAACACCATATACAAGGGAATATGGGGTGGTGCCTGTGAGAGTGCGATAAGAAGTATGGTAGGCCCAAAGGGTGGGATTAATTTGGAGGTGCCAGTCACGACTAGAATCATTGACAACCTTCTTGAGGATTTTCAAGATAGTTTTATTGGTTGCCTCAGCTTGGCCATTTCCTTGAGGGAAATATGGACTGAAGAAATGGTGATGGATGTGGAGTCTAGCATACAGATCATCCACATGTTGGTTTTCAAAAGGTGTGCCATGGTCTATGAAGATGGTAAATGGTATGCCAAAGTGGCAAATGATGTGGTAAAGGATGAACTTGGATATTTGGATGCCACTAGTGAGGGTGAGCAGGATCACTTCAACCCATTTGGTGAAGTACTCTGTGGTAGTTATTATGTACTTGTGTCCATCTGAGGAAAGGGGAGTGATTAATGTGACAAGGTCAAAGCCCCAACATGAAAATGGCCAAGGTGGCACAATGGGCTGCAAGTCTTGTGCTGGTGCATGAATCAAATTTGCATGCTGCTGACATGGTAAACATTTTTTGACAAACTCACAAGCATCATGTTCCATGGTTGGCCAATAATACCCAATCAAAGCAACTTCTTAGCTAGAACCATGCCACTCGTATGGGCACCGCAAATTCTAGCGTGGACCTCTTGTAAAGCCAGGATGGCCTCATTTGAATCTAAACACCTAGAGAGGATATTATGATACCCTCGACGATAAAGGGTGTTGGCTACAAGAGTGTAGCAAGAAGCTCTACAAATAAGGTTTTGGCGTTGGTTATTGGTGAGATGGGGAGATATGATACCATTCTTTAGATATGCATGGATGTCATGGTACCACAGGGACTGGAGACCAACAAAGACACACACCATTTCTGCATCGGTGTTCTCATAAGCTGGTGTATGTAGCTTCTCAGCTAGGAATTCATACTGTGATGCGTCACGTGGGATTTCTAACAAGAACCCAATAGTTTCCATTGCGTCGGCTCCTTTGTTTTGAAGTCTTGGTATCTGTGTAAACTATAGATTCAGGAAATGCTCTTTCAATCTGTCCATGAGTTATTTGTAAGGTAGCAACTTATCATCCTTTGTTTGATATTCATCTAGGACTTTCTTGATAATCAGCTATGAATCATCGAACACTTGTAGTTCTATGATATTCCATTGAATGGCTATTTTGAGACCTAAGATGAGTGCCTCATATTCTGCAATGTTGTTGGTACATGAAAATCCCAACTTGAATGATTTTGGAATGTAGTCACCTTGAGGTGTGACGAATAGAATTCCTACCCCTAATCCATGTGATGTGTAGGAGCCATCAAAGTATAGTTTCCACATGGTTTGTTCTTTGATCATCCATAAGTGTTCATCAGGAAATTCCATAATTAGTGGATAAGCATCCACTAGTGGTGCTTCTGCTAGCTGATCGGCAATGACTTTCCCTTTGATTGCTTTCCGATCTATGTACTGGATGTCAAACTCACTGAGTATCATGACCCATTTTTCCATATGGCCTATGAGAGTTTTCTTTGATAGTAGATATTTGAGGGGGTCCACTTTTGAAATGAGCCTGATTATGTGACTGAGCATGTAATGTCTAAGCTTTTGAGTGGCAAAAACCACTACAAGGCATGCTTTTTCCATGGGTGAGTAATTAAGCTCATAGCCGACAAGAGTTCAACTAATGTAGTAGATGGCTCTCTCTTTGTTTTCATCATCATGTTGAGCTAGGAGTGCCCCCAGTGCTGTAGTGGTTGCTGAGATGTAGAATATGAGAGGGTGTCCTGGAACTGGTGGTACTAGGATTGGAGAATTGGCTAGATATTCCTTGAGCTTATCAAAGCTTCTCTGACATATGGGATCCCATTTGAAGCTTGTGTCTTTGCATAAAAGATGCGTGAAAGGTTTGCACTTGTCTGCCAGCTGAGAAATGAACCGACGCACTGATTGAAGCTTTCCTTGTAGGCTTCTGAGCTATCTGAGTGTTCTTGGGGGAGGCATTTCTATTATTGCTTTGACCTTTTTAGGGTCAATCTCTATGCCTCTTTGTGATACTATGAAACCTAGGAGCTTTCCAGATGTAACACCAAAGGCACATTTCTTTGGATTGAGCCGTAACCCATAGTGTTGAAGGTGATCAAACACACTCTCAAGAATGTCAAGGTGTTCATGGCATGTCTTTGATTTTGCAAGAATATTATCCACATAGTCCTCTAGGATCTTGTGGATCATGTCATGGAAAATTGTTGTCATTGCTCTCTGATATGTGGCTCCTGCATTCTTTAGACCAAAGGGCATCATGTTATAGCAAAAGGTACCCCATGGAGTGGTGAATGTTGTTTTGTGTTAGTCTTCTGCTGCTATATGAATCTAATTATATCCAGAGAAACCATCCATTAGTGACAACATTTCATGGCCCGTTGTAAGATCTATGATCATGTCTACGTTAGGTAGCGCAAAATCATCTTTAGGACATGCCTTGTTTAGGTCCCTAAAATCTATACAAATTCGGATGTCGCCAGAAGGCTTTTTGATAGGTACCATGTTGGAGATCCAATCTGAATAATCTATAGCTTTGATAATCTTTGTATCCAGGAGCTTTTCTAGTTTTGATTTTACCAATAGAGCTACTTTGGGATGCATTTTGCGTAGCTTCTACTTTACTAAATTAACATTGGGGTCTACGGCTAGATGATGAACAACAAGTTTAGGATCAAGTCCAAGCATGTGTGTGTATGACCATGCAAAGTTCGTAGTAGCTTCTTGAAGTAGCACAGTGAAAGCCATTTCTTCACCTTCTGTCATGTTGGCTACAATGTAGGTGATCCTTGGACATTCCTCTATTCCTAAGTTGACTGGCTTGGTTTCTTCTATGATGATAGGTGACTACTCAGGTCTATAATCCTAGTTGGGAGGAAGAGGCAAGTCTTCATCTTCTAGCACTTGAATTGCCAAGTTTTCACTAGAAGATACGCTCTTTATTTTTACTTTTTTGGAATTAGAATGTGCCCCAGAAGGGTTTTCACATAAGGACTCATATTTTACTCTTTCTATTTCTCTTTTGCAGCTAAAGCTTGCCTCCTCTCCGAAGTATCCTTCTGGGTCAAGCTTATAGATGTGACCTGACTCTAAATCCTGAACTGAGTGTGGGCTTGATGCCCCCATGAATTCTAGGAGTGCTTCTATGCTTTGGAACTCATCGATGTGTGTGATGTTTGGTTGGTCCCAATCTATGAGTTCAGGGTGGGTGAGGGGAAGTTCTATGAGATTGATGGCAAGTTGTCAGAGGATAGAAGTCCCTAGGAGGGTGTCATCGTCAAAGATATCGTCATAGGATTTGATTTCTTTCTCTTCAGGGATGTCTTCGATCTCTACGAGGTCATCCTGGCTATTTAAGAGGGGAGCGCTAGTCATGTTGGTGCCCCTAGTTGCAGTATTGGGCCCTTGTATATGTAGGCGAGGGGTATTAAAGCCAAGACCCTGATGCTCAGGATTCTTTGATGATGTGATGGGATATTGGTTGCCACCTTCTTGTGGTCCTAGACCACCACCTTGGTAGTTCCATTGCTCAGTAGTGTACTTGTGCAATTGTGGGTATTTATCTTTGAAGTAGCCAAGAAGTTGTTTGTCAGGTGGTGGGGGATCTTTGTACAACCACCCATTAATGTTAGGATCCATTTCTTGACTATTTAATGTGTGCCATGGGATTCAAAAGTCATAGGTCCCATTCTCTTGATTTCATGATGCTCATCAATAGGCTTGCTTTGGTGATTCGGGTGCCCTTGAGTATGTGGATCAAGTGGGAGGGCCCCTACAGAAAATGCATCATGTAGGCTATATTCACCACAACCTTGGTTATTGATCTTGACGGAAGAGAAGGTGGAGGTGAGAATGGTTTCTAGATTGCGATGGGATCAGGATGAGCTGGCAACAGAAGTACCAATGTCAGTTCCAGGACAATGAGTGGATTGAGGGAATGATGCTTCCATCGCACAGCAGTATGTGAAGGGTTGGGGATTAGCATGGATGGTAACCTCAGTGCCTTGATGCAGAAATTTGATGCACTGATGGTATGTAGATGGTACAACCTTGATGGAATGAATCCATGGTCGGCCTAGGAGGATATTGAATGGTAGGTCAAGATCAACAACATGGCAAATAGTATCTTGTGTTGTTGGGCCTAGCTGAATAGGCAAAGTAATAGTACCTTCAGAGGTATGCTCCAAGTTTTCATAGGCTTTGATAGTGATTACTTCATGTGGTATATCGGCCTGGGTGAACCCAATCTACTGAATGAATTTCAAAGTACACAAGTTCAGGGCTGAGCCATTATCTATTAAGACCCATTTGATGGCAAAGTCTCTGACCATGACAGCGATGTGGAGAGGGAGAGTATGGTCAGGTGCAACATCTGGCATGTCAGATGGTTTGAAGGATAAAGCATAGGTTGTGGATAGATGTCCCACAAGGGTCTCAAACTAGGTGGTGTTAATGTCTGTGGGAACATATCCTTCTTTGAGAGCTCGGTCAAGGATCTCCTAATGGAGAGGTGAAGTGTGGAGAAGGTCCAAGATGGATATTTGGGCTGGTGTGTTCCCAAGATGTTCTATGAGGTTATACTATGCATTATGTGCATTGTGTACTGGCCTTGGACGGGCACCAGCAATAGTTATCCGACCTCTATGGGTGGTAACAGCACATTGAATGTCTACTCCTCTGACATGGATGGTATTAACTATGGGCTCAACTTGGGTTATACATCCAATAATATTGTCATAATTGATATAGGCAGTAGTGTGATCTTCTTGCTTGCCTTTGCCATGGTTTTGGGGATGATTGGCTTTAGTTTGGTTGTTCCTAGCATTGTGTTGTGGGAACACATTCTGATAAATTTTCAAATTGGCATTTGGTGAGGCTTGAGCAGGTGTATCTACTTGAATCTCTTTTTGATCAATGAGATCTTGGATATAGTTTTTGAGTCTCATACACTTTAGGGTAGTGTGTCCTTTGACACGATAATAATGATAGTACTCATGATCTTTGTACCAATCAAGTTTGGGAGTGTTATCATCAACTGGCTGGATTGGTGGAAATGTGATCAGGTTGGCCTTGGCCATTCGGTGAAAGATAACATCCAGAGGTTCACCCAGTGGTGTGAAGGTCTTCCTTGGATTATTTTGAGCTTTGGGCTTGTGTTTTTTGGGAGCAACATTAATGGCATTGACCTGATTGTTTGGATTACCTTGATAAGATTGATGGGCTGGTTGTTGATAATTCTACTGATTATTCTGAGAATGATATTATTGTGTGGGTTGCTGATGAACTTGAGGAGGTTACTGATGGATGGGCGCTTTTTTTTGTTGGTATGTAGGAGTTGACGGAGGACTAGCCACAACAAATTGGACATGCTTGGTATTAGTGGCTCCATCACTAACAACATTTTTGTTATGATTCCAGCAACGGGATTTATCATTGCTGAATTTTTGGGCATCATTTTTGAAGTGTCGGATTGTGCCTTCATCTAGGAGGGCCTTTTCAATACCTATCCCTTTGCTCTTGATATCTTGATAGGTTTGGAGACAATTCATCCTCATGAAGTGGGATAGCTTAGGATGCATATTATCAATAAAGATTTTGGTCAAATATTTTTCAGGTGGCTGGTATGATAACCTGGTGGTAAGGTTCTGCCATCGTTGCAAGTATTCTGCTAGGCTTTCTCCTTCTTTTTGTTTTGAGTTGCAGAGATCTAACAAGGTCAACTCATTCTCAACATTGTGGGCATAGTGGGCAATGAACTTCTCAAAAAGTTCAGCAAAGGTTGTGATAGTCCTACAGGGTATTTTGTAGAACCATTCAATAGCAGTTCCTCCCAAGCTTTTGGGGAATAGGCGTAAGAGATAGTTATCACTATAAGCCACTTCTTGGCATGCCATATAGAATTATTTAATATGATTGACTAGATCTCCTTTCCCTTGATATTTATCAAACTTAGGTGTCTCAAAGTGCTTAGGGAAAGGTATAGCAGCAATGGATCAGTCAAAAAGATAAGGACACACCTCCTCAAACTTGTAAGTTTTTTTCTTAGTACCAGTTTGAAGCTCTTTAAGACCATTCTTCATGGCTTCCCATTCAGCATTGATTGGTGTTTGAGCAGGTACTCCCATTTGAGGTGGGTACTGTTGAGTGAGATATGGAGATGGCCCGGTGGGATAGGTAGAATGGAGTGGATTTTGGAGTGATGTTTGCTGGGGATATTGTTGATGCAGCACGGGGGGATATTGTGGTGGTGGATATGAGACTGCTTGCTGGTGTTGTGGGATGACTGGGACTTTCCACTGTGACTGATAGGAGGAAACTTGTTGCTATTGGGGAATGATGGGGGTTTGTTGTTGTGACTGGAAGTATGGTTGCTATGGGGGTGGCTAGTGGAATGATGTAGCTTGTCGGTAAGATGGTCCTTGCTGAACTTGGCTCTGTGGCTGACCGATATAAGTCGGGTGCATTCCCATATTGCTTAAGGGTGGAATTGATGTAGAGAAGCCCAAAGCAAAGGGTGACTAGGCAAGATAACTTGTGAAATGGGATGAACTTTGCTGCTGAGGTGGAGGAACTTGCTGAAAGGCACTGGGTGTTGGGAATGGATAGCTCATGAAGGATGAGGTTGGTGGAGGTTGAGATGGTTGTTGTTGTGCTTCTTGTGAGAAGGTGGCTTGTTGGTTTGTAAATATGGATGTAGGAGAGTGAGTTGGTATTCCAAAGGCGTTCATGTCTTCTTGAGTGAGACCCCAACGAGGACCAGTGTGAGGTGGGAATTGTGTTGCAATGGATGCCAAGAAGGTAGATGTGATGGGATTTTGGGACATGAATGGTGATTTTGAAAAACCCATGGAAGGCATTCCTGTGGTGAAGGCATTTTGCTGGGCTTATGCCTGGGTAGATGCTTGTTGGGGGGGAAATGAAGAGAATGCTTGCATTCCCCATGAAAAGGGTGATGTGGAAGTTTGCTAATTTTGAAAGGGGAATGATTGCGCTACCCCCGGAGTAGATGATGTAGAGGGTTGCTGGGTGAAAGAGGGAAATGATTGCGTTGACCCCTGAAATGATGGTGTGGATGCTGAAGCTTGGAGATTGAAAGGAAAAAATGATTGCGTCCCTCCTGGCACAAAAGGTGTGGATGTGGAAGCTTGTGAAGTGAAGGGGAAGGATGATTGCATCTCTCCCGGAGTGAAAGGTGTTGCTTGGCCTATGGAAGGTGGGACTTCTTGTGCAAAGGTTTGGGTGAGAGGTGGGAGTTGATTCTAGGACAAGCGTTGGATTTGTGCAAGAGCTTGGGCGGCCATGTCAGATAATGAAGTACTTGTGATAGGGAATTGAGCAGATGGTGTTACAACTTGTGTTACAGGACTGGCAAAGCTTTCTTGCAAAAGGAGAGGAATGGTGGAGGTTTCTTGTGATGTTTGCAAGGTTGGATCAAGGAACAGTTGGATAAATGGAGAGTATACTTGTGCTGGGATTTGGATAGTTCTTATGGGAATGCGAGGATGGAGATATGGTGGAATGGAAGTCTGTGCCTATGCAAAGTTAGTGAACATGCTTTGCTATTTTTGGGCCATGAGTGTATTGACTAGTGGTGGATTCTCTAGATGATTCACAAATGTTTCTATTGCCAGAGGAGCTAAGGGGATATTGGGATCATCCCATGTATTTCCAATTTGTATTTGGGGATCATAGGCTATCATTGCACTGGTAAAAATGTTGGGATTAGATGAATTGGTTATTGGATAAGGATTCATATTCCTTCTTTTCCTAGATCTAGATCTTGTCTCGATAGGCATGGAAATGAAGATGCTAGATGAATGCAAGATGTTTCCTAAAAAGACTCTAAAGGATGATGGATGCAAGCTTAAGGAACTTTTTAAGGATGATGAACTTCTAGAATGTAATGCAAGGATTGGTGAAATGCTTGGATTTGGATCAAGGATGGTGGAAGATTGATGGGAGATGGTGGCAGATTGGTAAAAAATATTGGTGATGATGGAGGCTTAGTGGGATGCTTTGATGTGGGTCAAGATTGGGTGGAGGATTGGTGGGATGCTGGTGGAAGACTACTAAGTGTCAACAATGAGCTGCTATTTTTCCCAATGGAGGATCAGTGATAGGATTTGGCCAACCTAGGATAGACTAATGATCTTCGGTCAACTGGATTCTTATCAATACAAGCCAATCTCTTGCTCGAGATGATGAGGCTATGCAAGGACAAGTTGGATTTCCTTTAGACAATGCTCTGTCAAAAAGGGGATGATTTTTGATTTGGGATAAGGGATGGAAACAACTCAAAGGTTTTGAACACTAAGTACTTTTGGATTTGGATCTCTGGATTTGGCGCAAAAGGATGGTGAGTTCTGATTTTGGATATTGGATGCTAGATTTGGATGAAGGATATGGGACTCTGATTGTGGATTGCTAATGGAAAGATGGTGAAGGATGATGGAACAATGCTTTCTCTAAAAGGATGATGCAAATGCAATTAAGATGGATGATCTATGATGTTGCTAGGAAGATGATGGTGAATGCAGCTAAGGACTCTAAAATGCAACGAAGGATTTGGTGATGATGCCAAGATGAAACTAGGATGAGACTAGGATGAAGGACTGCCGAGATAGGATTTTGAGATCTGAAGGTAGAATGGACATGTGATGGATCCTATCTAATCTTCTCTTTCAAGACTGATGTAGCAATGGTTCACTCAGAATCGGTAGGCAAACTTTTTGACTCTTGTGTTATAGCCAATATTATCAAGCTATTCTTGATATTTTTCTTCTGCTTGGGTTGCTTGGATAAAGGATTGATGGCTCTTAAGGTTTCTTTCTACAACTTTCTTCTCTTGATAAGCTTTGGATTTGGGCAACTTATCTTTCGAATGTTTGATCAAATTTGGCATAACTTGGGAAATTCTGATAAGTTGGTTTGAGACAAAAAAGGTTCTTTAGATATCTGATTTCAAGAGTTTTTCTGCAAAATGTCTTGAGTATCTCGAACTAGGTTTGTTGATCAATTTGATGTTTCCCAATGGAAAATGATAGATTTCAACAAAGATTTTTGGAAAAGCAATCTCCACAAGGGACAAAGCAACCTTGTGGGATACAATCAAGATAACTGACTCTGATAAAGCTTTGAAAGTGTATGTTCCAACAATGTTTTCACGGAGTATTGACTGTCAAGCACTTCAAACAGATCTACCTAAGGAAGGTGAGTATCAAAATCACTTGCCCACAGCTTGGTACCCCCTAGAAGGGAATACAAATGGTGAGTAATCTTGAGGCGACCCAATAAACCCCTTAGAATCGGTCCTTGCACAAGGATTTTGATACTTTCAGATGTAGATAGGGTAGCCTCTATTTTATCAAGTTTTTAATAGTTCTGTGGGGTCTCCATACCCAGTTATGCTAACCGCCTATGACTCACTTAAGAGCCTAGCCAACAACGCTGGGGGAGGAATATTTACCTGTCCCCAGACATTTGCATTTGGCACAAAACACCCGTGGATTAGGAGATATAAGTGAGTACTTTTTGCCTTCACTTTATTTATATACCAGTCGGGGGGGATACCGGTTTGAGGTCATTCTCCGAGGAGGAAGTGCTTTTCTCCCTAGACAGGCCTTGCTAAAAGTAGAACACGTGAACTTGTTCGAGTCCAAATGTTCTACATTGCCTATTTTAACAAGGATTTTGCAAAAATTTGAAAAACTCCTAAATGCACATCAAGCAAGTTGTTCTCTTTCCCAAATTGATTAAGTTTGATTGAACTTTGAAATTGAAGACCAAGTGCTTAAGGTTTGATTTGTTCTTTCTTCAAAAGGTAAATGATTTGAGCGCTTGCAAGTTCTTTCCTTTGAGCATTCAAGATTGAGATGTGCATGTTGATTTAGAACTTTGAAAAAAGCTTTGTTTTATCCTTTAGATCATTCAAGATTGAATTTGCACTTTTCTTGAATTGAAAAGGAGGGAATAGAGATGCTTGTTCTTTCCAATTTAGGTCATTCAAGATTGTGTTTGATTTTCAAAATGATAATGACTCTTAGGACCTGAGTTATTTTCCTTAGTTTCATTCAAGATTTGTTTGACCTTTGCTTTTTATGAATCTGAGAAAAAATTTAAGGCAAAAACACAGTCCACAGCGACATTGTCCAATTCATGTGCGACACTGGAAAATGCATAAGCAACACCAAAATACCTCCAAGGTGGCAGCGGACTAATTACAGGCGACAGAGAAAAATGCCCAGGCGATAGACAAGGGATCTCATGCGGTAAAGAAATGTTTTATGGGCGACAAAGGATGATTCATAGGCGATAACAAAAAAATGCCCAAGCGATAGTGAAATGAGCATAGGTGACACTTTAAACTAGCTGAGGCGACACTTAATCAGGCTTAAGCGACACTCAAAAATGCACAGGTGACACTTAATTGTGCATAGGCGACAATGAAATGTGCATAAGCGACAGCCAAATGTGCATAAGCGGCAGTAGTAACATGCACACAGGCGACAATAAATGACCTTAGGCGATAATGATAATGAAATGACCTTAGGCAACACTTTAAACAAGCCCAGGTGACACTTAAATATGCAGAGACGACACTTAATCATGCATAGGTGACAATGAAAAGTGCACACGCGATAACCGAAATGCCGATAGGTGATAACGAAATTGTTCTAGGGGGAAATGAAATTTTTACAGGCGATAATGAAATGCTGATAGGTGATAACGGAATTAATACAGGCATGAATGAATTTTTTACAGGCGATAATGAAATGCTGCTAGGCGATAACAGAATTAATACAGGCATGAATACTTTAGTTGTAGGCGATAGAAAAGAAGTTTAGACAGAATGGAAGTTACCGAACATAAAAATCTTCAGACCATAAGCGTTGATATAGAGCTCATAGGCGTGATTAAACTGTTTGTAGGTGTGACTGTATTGTGTGTAGGTGTGACTGAACTTTGTGTAGGTGACATTTCACCTGTTTCCTGCAAATACGACAATACAAAGTATGATATAATCAAGGGATTGTGGGTTTGGGTCCCACCGAGCGTGCCAGAATGTGGACAAGGCTTTCGAGGATACCTATTTTGAAAAGACTCAAGCTAAACAAAGATTAGATGTTAGTCTGAGCATGAAATCAATCCAAAACAAATAAAAATCTAAACTAAGCCACCTCAGATTGAGCTAAAACAGGTTCACCCAAGCACTGTTTGATTTTCTCTTGCTTAAGGAGATGTGGGTGTGCTCTCTAAGTACTTGGAGCATATTTCTTATGCATTTTAGGACGAACTGAGATCCATGAAAACCCCAAAAAAGGCACAAAAATAGGTATAGAACACTTGATTTGCCCCTAAGGCCTCAAAGATCCAAATGATGTTGAAATGAATATTAAGCTACATGATATTTATGCTAAGATTGATTTTAACCAAATAGAGATGTGATGATGATGCTATGCTTATGCAAAATAATGAAATAAAGTAGATTAATCCATTAAGGCTATATTAAGATGAGCTAAAATGCTTGAAAGTAAGCTAAGATTAAGATGATTATGCTAAGGCTAGAAGTAAAAGGGCATGATAACAATGCTTGAAATGAAAGGTTAAGCTAATGAATTGCTCTTGGAAATGAGGGTATTTATAGGATTTGGGAAGGAGGAATGAGTGGCTAGGATCAAAATCCTTAAGAGAGGCCAAGATTCAATCAAAGGGGAGCACATGGATTGTGCTAGTTCAGGGCCACCTCCTTGTGACAAGTGTCACAAGGGCATTGGTTTGAAAGATGGGAGGAATGTGCACAATTTGGAAAATGTGCCTAAGGTCAAAAGGTGTAAGAAAGGGGTGAGGGGCTTCTTAAATGCATGATAAATGCATGTAAGAGGGATAAGGAGGCCTTAAATGCACTTAATGCATGTAAGAGAAGTTTCTAGAATTTTGTTGACTTTGGTTTAAGTTTAGGAGTTGGCTAACCTTGGTTAGGGAAATGTGACAAGATTAGGGGGAGAGATTAGGATTAGGACTTTCTAGAAGAGTCTAGAATTTCCTTAGGATAAACATGGATTTTAGGAAATAGATAAAGATTTATTTATTTCCATGGTTTAGGTTTGAGAATATTCATTAAAAATGAATTTAACAAATATGAGGATTAAATATTTAACCTTATTTAAATATTTTGAATTGGGATTAGGGTTAGGAAATGATGGGATTAGCCTTTAATCAAAATTAAAGAAGGATTAGAAGATTCTGGAAGAGGTTAGTGGTCTTAAGGAAATTGGCCAAGTTTTGGGCAAAAAATAAATTAATTATTTATTTTGGGATTTTTGGTCAATTTATTAATTAAATAATTAATAAATAAGGAAATAATGTTTAAATAAGATTTAAACATTTTTGGGAGGGATTTCTTAATTAAATATTTTTAATTAAGATAAAAGAATTTAATGACATAAAAATTAATTAATTAATTAATTAATAAATGATGATGTCATCAGGGATTTTTCAAAAAATAAAAATACTTTATTTTCTAAAGGATTTTTAGGTGTCTACACCTAGGTCTCCATTTCATTTTGCACTTTGCATGATTGTACTTATCTGATTATTTCACAAATCAACTTGAATGCTTAACGATTCTCCAAAACTATGCTAGAACATGACACAAGGACTGAGCTTTGTATGGAGGTCCCCTAAAATTGAATCAACAAGCAGTCACCATCCTGGGTTACACATCCATTTTGACAAAACACTGAGCACTTGTCTTCATCAATACCTGCAAAACAATATCATGTGTATCACTACATTTACATTGCATATCATAAACATTCCATAAAATCCATTTGCATACATACATGATCATCCATAAACATACATTTGCATTTATTCATCTATCATCTATCATTGCATTACATAATCCATACATTTGAAAGTAAACATTGCATTGCATAATCCATACATTCTACACTAATCAAAGCATTTCAAACATTTACATCACCTGATATTACATCATAAACCAAAATGACAAGTGCATATGAAGTCACAAACAAAATCGATCTCATATATATCAAAAATTGAGATAAGTATGGGGGTGCACTACTGGAATAGTATACAAAAGAATGAGCTCGACTGAGCTATCAGATATGATCAATGTATAGATAAAAATGGAAAAAATGAGAACATAATAACGGATCATCTATCTACCTAGTCCTCTACATCTGGTGCTCCTCCAGCAAGTGCATCTAGTGGTTTCTCGGCACGTGGTACCCTGGCTCCCTCAGAAGCAATCATATACTCAGAATAAGGAGGCACTCTCTGATCATCAGGAACCCTCAAGTAATAAGCAAACACATAGTATGAGGCTTGACTGGTCTAATGGATAACCTCTGCCTGTAGCTTCCTCACATTAGCCTCTTGCTCTAGTCACTATCTCTCAAACTCTCTTAGCTAGATCTCTAGAGTGGCACTCTGTAATCTCAAATCTTGTATCTACAACCAGAGTCACCTAATAATCTCCTTAGGTATCTACCTCAATCTAGAATTAGCCTCATCTGTCACTGTCTTTGCCTCCTCTAAAGGCTACTCTCTACTAGCTCCTCTACGCACCTTATGGCACCGAATCTCTTCACCTGAATTAAAATCAAGAGCATCCTGAGCCTTCTCCATCAGAGCATCTTGCTGCGCTCCTAGAACCTCATCCACACTGCCCACACCACCTAGTGTACCACTCTCACCTCTAGTATGTCTCTGATGCAAAACTGAGGATCTAACTAGTGGATCTATATGTGGTTTTGGTGGTCTCATATGTCCTGATGGCCTTAGTGGGGTCATCACTACTCTAGGTTGCAGTGGTGTAGGATGTACCACTAAAATCTGTACATCATGTCATCTCTGGCCCCTACCCATAGGGGCACCTGTAACATCCTCTACATCCTCCATAGTGGAAATCAGCTCCATCGGATCTAAGTAACACCTCATCGAATGGTCTACTAACCAAGAAATGAAGGCATCAGTAACTCCAGCATCTGCAACCTATGGCTTGTAATCCCAATCTCTAGCAACATACCCAATGTACTCCTAGCTGCATAGTGCATAAGACAACTGAGTTGTCCATCCTAACCCTAGCACTTGAACCAATCGTGCATAAGTGGAAAACTCCTATGGTGCATCCTATATAATGCCATACTATCTCCATACCCATGTGATCAAGAACCTCTCTAGGATAGTGGTGGACCGTCCTATCAATACTTGGCTCTAACAGATGTAACTAAACTGGACATGAGCAATTGGCCATGCCTCGACCTATAAGTATGGCCTCCAAATCATGAAAGTTATGTCATCTAAGACACACCTCCAGTACTTTGTGCAGCCCATCCATACCTATGTGACTTAACTAGAATACTTATAAATCAGAGGCTCCTATGGCTGCCTCTCATCACCACATATGGGTCAGCATATCAGGATGTCCTCCCAAGCCCAAATCTGTAATGCAAGTGCACCTAAAGCAAATGATTTACCCTCATGGTAAACAATCTCATGTATCTCACTGAACATATGGGCTAATAAACATTGACCCCATCCCATCTTAGCAGGACTAGCCATCAGGTGTGCAACCATCTGGGCCCAGCCTATCAAAAGATTGTTCTATTGACAATCTAACATGATGATCCCTCTGATCATCCCTACTAAGATGCACTCTAATTTGTGTAAATCATTGTATCTCTATACAAGAGTCTCCCATGAAATCAACTGAGAACTATTCATCATATCCAAATAGAGTCCTAAAAGCATGCAAACCTGAATTCCCCACGCTGATATAATCAGGATGAGGACCATGAAATGGTATCCAGAGTCTCCTATAAACATCCTCTGGTAATGGTGATCTCTCCAGTAGGAAAATGAAAGGTTTGGGTCTCAAAGTGAAACCTCTCTACAAGTGCAGTAATCAATCCATGGTTTATGAGAATGTTAGGTAACCGAATTAGGTACTCGAAGCCACAAGCAACTAGATGTACTCTTAATGGGTCAGGAAGTGCTACACAGTCTCTGGATAGCCGAGTGAGAAATATGGACATGTATGTTTGGATAGAAAACCTACACAACACAGAAACATGGACACCTTATTAGTAACTTGGTCAAAAATTGAGCTATAAGCATAGAAATTGAGAAATTGAATACTTCAAAAGGTGCATTAATGACTAAGCTATCAGCCTATGAAATCAAAAAAGTCAAATTTTTAACCTAAGGATGTGAAAAATGGTCACTGTTTTCCATATGAGTTTTCAGACTGGCACCAAAACTCGTACAAGTTTCTATAAGGTCTCGTATGACACTTCATGAATATATGACAATCAGTTGGTTCTCATATGAGACTTGAGGGACCCGATGAAATATCATATGACAGATGGGTCCCCCTCATATGAGTTACAATTCAAACACACACGACACTCTACCAGGACCTAAAAACTCATATGAGTCCAAGAAGACTATCCTACGAGTTTCCATGAATGTAAAATTGAAAATCTTAAAAATATGCTAAAAAATCCTAGAAAGCATGAAAATAAGCAAAATTTGAATATAGGATAGGCACAGAGGTCCACTTACCAGATTCCCATATTGGAGAGGTCGCTGGTATCGATGGCTACACTCAAATCGGTGTGAGGAGATAGGAATTTCCATTTTCTCTCTAAGGGCTCCACAGGTTTCTCTAAAGTCAAAAGGAATAATGATTTGAAATGACCCTTTTGGGCCTTATATAGGTTTTGACCTAATTTTTCAAAGTGCTCTGTTTTGCATCAAAATTGCACCCCTGTCTAATTTCGATGTTCTGAACCCATTTTTGGGATCAAAGTCAAATCTGAGATCATTTACTTTGTCAAAATCATGATTTAAAATTTTCAGACTCGGGATGGCCGACTGCTTGCATAATCGACCTTCTACACATTATTGAAATCCAGAATTCAACTTAACTAATTATCATACATCAAACTATCAAAATTTAAACTTGGTCAACTCATGGTCAAACCTAGTCAAACTTGGTCTTCAGGACCTCCAAACGATGCAGAACACGTCTCCAGACATGCACAACCATTTTTCAAATCAATTCACATGATTCAAACAATCTCTCAACACTAAATTTCTTGTCAAATTTTGATTTTTATCCCGAAGGGGGCATGGTATTTCACATCTTTAATCAAATCTTGCATTCAATATTTCTGCAGTGATCAAGACAACAACCATGTCTAGTTATAGATTCATCAAAAGTCCTCATTGCTTGGAGCACATCACTTGGGGCATATCAGATTCAACAAGATCCATATCAATTTGGTGTTCTTTTTCAAACCTGTAAACTGTATCAGCTCTTCCTAACCATCAGTTCATTAGTGTTATTTCCTTGGTTCTTCGTAACTGAAGGGTTCAAATTTGGCATCCTTTCGATTCCTTTGGACAATCAGGTCTGGAGTCAGGACAGTCATTTCTTCATAGTCATAAGGTTCAGAATCAAGCGTTTTGATACTTTTTCATAATCATCGGTTGATTATTTCTATAGTTAACATCATCTCGATTCTTTGGTCAATCAGGGCCTGAATCACCAAATCTTCAAATCAATCAATCAGTTTCTGTCTCGGAATCAGTTAATCTTTCAGGATCTATTTCTCCACCACATAACTGAGTCCACATCATCATCAAAAATAGATTAATCTTTGAACCACTAGGCTTCACACAGTAATTCAAAGAGGGGAAAAATGTAATACCCCAAAAATGGGCTATAGGACCATTGACCTCCTACATCGACAAATCGAACAAAAGCAACATCAAAGTCCTAACCAAAGGTACATCTACGCATCAAATCATTGAAACCCTAATCAATTTAATCTTAATTCTGCATTGAGGAATATTTCCTAAATATTCCTAATTTATCATAATTATCTTTAATTGAATATTATTTGGCGATAAATGACATTATTTATCCTAAAGTTAATTAATTGAATATGTTAAATATTTGATTAATTAATTTAATTCTGCCACTTAATTATTTAATTAGATTTCATTCTATTTATTCCTAATTGATATTATTTAATTTTGACAATAAATAAAAAATCCTACCAATAATTGATTAAATTCTTATTTAATTAATTAAATCCAGCTGTCAATATTTAATGATATAGTTTTTGGAATAAAGTTTGATTAAATAATTGATTAACCCATAAATCAATTGTTTTAATTCAAAAATTAGTTAAGTTGAGAATAATTCATAATTAGCCATGCATGTTCAGAAAAGCAGTTAAACTTTAAATCAGTAAATCAATTCAATTTGTTATCTTTTTGAACTCAACATCTATTTCGAGTTAAAAGTTGATCTAAACTTCTGATTTGAGTTAAAAAGTTGTTTTTGCATGATTTTGTGAGTTAACTAATTTTGATTTCTTGATAACTCAAAAATCAATCTAAGTTAATCATGGAGAGATTTTTGGCTTTCCATGAACTTTCAAAAATCTTGGATTTCTATATAAACAAGGCTCAGCCCTTCACAAAAGGTCCTTCAAGTCCTTGGTTTTTGCATCCTTCAACTACACTTTGGAGAATCGAGATCTTGCAAACAGATGATTGTGAGATTTTTTCAATTTCGTTCATTATTTTCCATCCATCTTTCATAGCATAGCATATCATTGATAGATTCAATTGCATTAATTTTCAATTCTAGATAAGTTTCATACAGTTTGTCATCATATTGCATAGAAAAATACAAAAAGATAGATTAATTTGCATTCATCTTCATCCATCTTTCATGATTTAAATCCTTCGTTTAGGTATTACATTGTCACTGGTCTCAGTCTTAATCTGAGAATATCAAACTCATACCTACTAGAAGGCAGTAAATTACCTAGTTAGCTATATTGTTCTATTTTGTAGATTTCTTGATTTGCTAACCTCTAATGTTTTACTGAAGTGTTGTGTCTATAGCTAGGTACAAAATTCACACACACAATGGATCTCCTTGATGAATTCAATCTTGAATGCTTGAATACTTGAAATTCTTGAATACTTGCTTTCTCCTTCTTTCTTACTTGATTATAATCGATGATCGCTTGATTACTTGAATTGAAATGAGAGGAGAAGGCTTCCTTATATACTAGTCTAGGGCACAAACTTCTAGAGAGGCCGACATATGAGAAATAAATTCCCATTAGGCCTATACCCCTAGGTGATGCAAGAGCATCTCAGGTCCTTGGCAATCCTGTGTCACCAAAAATATATTTGTGTTTTCCTATGTTGCTCAGTTCCTTCTTTGACCAAGTTGGTTCGGTGTTGCTCAATTTTCTTTGATCACCAGTGTTGGTTGGTTATCTCTCTGGGGCTCAGTAATTTCCCTAGCACTCGGTGATGCTTGTCTAGTGCTCAGTTATGCTTGCTAACCAAGTTGTTTATTTTGGGATTTTTTTGAGGCCGACTCTTGCAATTAATTTTGGTCATAGATTTAATGCTGATATCTATCATTGGGAAGCATATGGACCTAGATCTAATCATTCCTTCTGTTGATGGTGGATCTGAAGGATGGATTGATTTGGTAGCCTCTTGTATAAATGTAGTTGTTTGGTTAGAATTTTAGGAGATCAGTTTTAGGAGATGGAAGCTAGAAGATTAGAGATTATTGATAGATCCTCACATGTTAGAGGACTTCTATACTTGATTATAATATATGGCCTAAACCAGGAAGGTCTTACAGCCTGACATGTATGAATCAATTGAAGTGAATATATGAAAGTTTCTACATTATCTCTCTCACTTGTGTGTTTGTTGCTTTCGCATGTGATCTCTGCAAGGTGGATCTAGTTAGGGTGTACCTTTAGCCCCTCTCCCCATCCTCCCTTGCATCAGGTGGTATCAGAGCTAAGGTGAGATCTGGATCTAGATTTTTGAATCTAGGTTTGAGGGTTCCTTCTTGTCAAACCCTATTTGAATTGTTTTAGGGTAGAAGATTGTGATATGGCTTGCAATTATAGAGGGTTTCAAGATGGTTCATGGGAGGTGAGATGCAGATCCAGGATTGGCAGACATGTTGAGACAACTTGATGCTAGATTAGAAGCTATTGAAACAACCCAGAGAAGAGGAAGACATCTTGAAAATGTTAGTGATGATGAAATTGAGGAAGAGCAAGGTGATGTAGAACTTTCACCGATGATGGATCAAGGTGAGGAAAGATTGTTGAAGGCTTTGAAAAATCTAAAGTCTACACCACACTTTAATCCTCTTGAGTATAGTGGAAAATTGGATTCTGATGAATTGGTAGACTGGATCACCAAGATGGAAAAGTACTTTGAATATGAAAATGTACCTAAGGAAAAGAAGGTGAAAATTGCAAGCACAAAGTTGAAAAGTCATGCATCTTTGTGGTGGGAACATCCGCAATTGGACAGAAAGAGGAAAGGCAAAGAAAAAATCAAGGTATGGAATAAAATGGTGAATAAATTGAAAGGAAAGTTCTTACCATGTGATTACCAGATTAACCTAGTTAGGCAAATGCAAAGTTTGAGGCAGAAAGATAGCTCAATAAAAGAATATACTGAAGAATTCTATAGATTAGATATCAAATCTAGACATGATGAAGATGATGTGGAAATAATTTCTAGATGCCTAAATGGTTTGAGAGTTTCCATCCAAGAAGAAATCAGTTTGGTCAAATGGGATAACTTTGAAGAGGCTTATCAATTTGCATTGAAAGCTGAGGAGAAATTGAATAAGAGACATGAGAAATGACAAAGAGGTAGAGGTGGTAGATTTCCTAGAGTAAGAGGTAGATCTCATAGTGAAAATAGTAGATCTGAACCTGAAAAGACAAGTTTGGATAAAGGCAAGATCGAGTGGAAAGGTGTAAGTTCATCTAGAGGTAGAGGTAGTAACTACTGAGGTGGTTATAACAGAGGTGGTTTCTGAGGAACTTGTTACAATTGTGGAGAAGAAGGTCATAGATCATTTGAGTGTACACATGCAAGTAAGAAGGTCAGTAATAGTAGAAATGCTTTGGTGCAAGAAGAGTTTCCGAATGAACCTAAGAAGGAAAATAACTTTATGGTAAGGAGAGCACTTTGGAGTAAAAGTAATAAAGAAGATCTGGTAAGGAAAAGTTTGTTCAAGACCAGATGTAGAGTTTTTGACAAATTTTGGAAGGTAATCATTGATAGTGGTAGCTCAGAGAATCTGGCATCTGAGGAAATGGTTGTAAAGTTACAAATGAAAAGGTTGGAACATCCAAAGCCCTATTAGATTTCATGGATCAAAGATGAGCATACACTCTTGGTAAGTGAATAATGTTATGTGAATTTGAAAATTGGAAAGTACTATGATAAGGTGTAATGTAATATCATGCCTATGGATTGGTGTCATATTTTGTTGGGTAGACCTTGGCAATATGATAGTGATGAAGGGTGGTCCCCTTAATACCACAAGCACATAACAGAAATAGAGAAACAACAACAATAATATGCAAGAATAGAAAATTGGCTTCTTATTATCTCCACAAATGTGGAATTACAAAATTTCAGAATTACAATATGCAAAGCCACATGGGCATTCCCTTACAATATTTTGTAGGAGAAAGCCTCGAATCAATACCCAGAACTGCCCTAGACAACACTATGGGCCTTCTTTATATAGACAATTTCCACCGCTCGAGAAGGTTCTAAAAATTTAGCCCTTAGGGCTGACCAAACTTAGAATTATTTTATTTTACAATTTATTACATCAAAGTCGGCTCAAAATGAGTTTTGAAACCCAAATAGAAATTTTGAAGAAAAATTATTTTCTGCCATTTTAGGTGACCCAACTTTCGAAGACCATAAGTCATCACCCATTGACCCGATTGGCTATTATAACCCCATTCTGGAAATGCCACGAAGTGCTCTACAGGCTTGACCCACACAAAGCGCCCATCACCCAAATTTTCAACCTCATCCGGGGCCTCTAAAGCCTTCAAAACTGAGTTCGAAGTTTCTGTACCCTACTGCCAATACCGAAAATCTTCAATATCTTCAAAACTAGACCTGATCTAGCCATGAAACTTTGCTGGCAGGCTGATATGACTGAGATGAACCTCCATATGTAAAATCAGACATTCCAAGATCGTAAGACCAACTTACTAAAAATAGAAAGTTTCCATAAATAGCAACTCTGCACAAGATAGCCCTTATTGAATACAAAAATAGAAATATTTTTGGGTGATGCAAGATTGCTCTTACACCCAGGATGCTCCTGCATCAGATAGACATACTATATATGATGGGAGATTACATAAGTATACTATCTGGGCATATGGGAGAAGAAAAATATTGTTACCTTTGATTGAAGAACCTGTTAGTAATGTTTGTACATCTGTGAAATTTTTCTTGATGGAAGGAAGAAAGTTTATTAAGAATTTGAAAAATAATGATGTATGTTTTGTTGTGATTCCTAATGAATTGAGTAAGAAAATAGAGGATAGTGTTCCTAAGGAGAATGATAAGTTACTCACTGAGTATAGTGAGATCATTTATGATAATGTACCTGATGGTTTTTCACCAAAGAGAAGCATTGATCATTGCATGGATCTAATCCCTGGAGCTAGTTTGCTGAATAAGGCACCACATCAGTTGACACCTACCGAGAATCAAGAATTGAACTGATAGATTCAAGAATTATTGTAGAAAGGTTTGATCAGAGAAAGTTTGAGTCCTTGTGTAGTACCTATTGTATTGGCACCTAAGAAGAATGGAGAATGGTGAATGTCTACTGATTCTAGAGAAATCAATAAGATAATAGTGAAATATAGGTTTCCTATATTGAGAATGGATGACATAATGGATAGTTTGACTGGAGCAAAGTATGTTACCAAAATTGATTTGAAAAGCTAGTATCATCAGATCAAAATCAGAGAAGGTGATGAGTGGAAGACTACTTTCAAGACAAAAGAAGGTTTGTATGAGTGGTTGGTTATGCCTTTTCATTTAACTAATGCACCAAGTACTTTTATGAGATTGATGAATGAAGTTTTGAAGAAATTCTTAGGTAAGTTTGTGATTGTATATCTTAATAATATTCTGATATTCAATAAGACCAGAGAAGAAAATTTGTTGCATGTTAAACAAGTATTACAGAGGTTGAAATAATAAAAGTTGCTAATAAATCTGAAAAAGTGTTCATTCATGAAAGAGGAGATTGTGTATTTGGGATTTGTGATTTTAGCTGATGGTTTGAAAATGGACCCTGAAAAGGTTGAAGCTATTTTTAATTGGCCTAAACCTAAGAATACTAGTGAGGTAAGATCATTTCATGGTTTGGAAATTTTTTACTGAAAGTTCATTAGTAATTTTAGTTCAATTTGTAATGCTATGACTGAGACTATGAGAGGAGATAAAAGAAAATTCAAGTGGACCCATGGAGCTGATAAAATTTTTGAGACTCTGAAGTAGAAGGTTGATGAATTTCCTATGTTGGCATTGCCTAATTTCAATAAGGTATTTCAAGTGGAATGTGATGCAAGTGGAAGTGCAATAGGAGTTGTGTTGAGTCAAGAAGGTAAACTTGTTGCTTTCTTTAGTGAAATTTTGAATGATGCAAAAAGGAAATACTTTATTTATGATCAAGAATTCTATGCTATTGTTCAAGCACTAAAGAAATGGAGACATTATTTGATACTGATTGAATTTGTGTTGTATACCGATCATAAGGCTTTATAGTATTTGGGTAGTCAGAATAAGTTGAATCAAAGACATATGAAATGGGTTGAGTATTTTTAGAGTTATACATTTGTGATAAAGCATAAGAATGGAGTCACTAACTGAGTTGCTAATGCATTGAGTAGAAGGAGATCTTTGATAACCGAGATGAAAATTGAAGTTCTTGGCTTTGATGACATGAAAGATTCTTATGAATTTGATCCTGATTTTTCTAAGTCGTGGAGAAAGTGTAGAGCACCTATTCAAGATCAACTGAATACTAAATGGGGAGAATATTTTATTCAAGAAGGTATGTTATTTAAAGGTATTCAGTTGTGTATACCGAGAGGACCAATGAGAAATAATTTGATAAAGGAGAAACATAGTAGTGGTTTGGATGAACATTTTGGTGTTCACAAGACATTGAATTTTCTTAAGAAAAAATACTTTTGGCCACAGTTGTATAAAGGTATTTAGTTTTGTATACCGAGAGGACCAATGAGGACTAATTTGATAAAGGAGAAACATGGTAGTGGTTTGGCTGGATATTTTGGTGTTGACAAGACATTGAATTTGATTAAGGAAAAATGCTTTGGGCCATAGTTGTATAAAGATGTTCAGAAATTTGTGAAAAGTTGTGGAATTTGTCAAGTTGCAAAAGAAGTAAGTTAGAATATTGGATTGTATACACCAATTTTTGTTCCTGAGAAACCTTGGATTGACATCAGCATGGATTTTGTTCTTGGCTTACCGAAGACAGTAAGAGGTAATGATTCTATATTTGTTATTGTGGATAGATTTTCTAAAATGGTACATTTTATACCTTGTAGAAAGACATCAGATGCGATACATATAGAAAATATTTTCTTTAAGGAAATTGTCAGATTGCATGGATTATCAAGGAGTATTATCTCTGATCGAGATAGTAAATTTGTTGGATACTTTTGGAAGACCCTTTGGAGAAAGTTTGGCACTAAATTAAAGTATAGTTCTACATTTCACCCACAAACTGATGGACAGATAGAAGTTGTAAACAAAAGTTTGGGAAATCTTTTGAGATGTTTAGTTGGAGACACACCAAGTAATTGGGATTCTATGTCAGCACAAGCAGAGTTTTCATACAATAATTCAATAAATAGGAGTACTGGAAAAAAAACCTTTTGAGATTGTAAATGGAATACAACCGCGAGGTATATTTGATTTGAGGGATATTGCTAATGAAAGAAAGAGAAGTGTTGAAGGAGTAAAGTTTTTTGATTACATGAAGATGTGAAACATAAGTTGCATAAAATTAATCATAAATACAAAGATAGAGCTGATAGATCAAGAAGACATAAGACTTTTGCAGTCAGTGATGAAGTAATGGTTCATTTGAAGAGAGGCAAATTTCCTGTTGGAACATATGGAAAGCTAAAAATGAAGAATTTTAGACCTTGAAAGATATTGAAGAAATTTGATAGTGGAAATGCTTATGAGATTGAGTTACCTGATGACATGGATATATCACCTATATTCAACATTGCTGATTTATATGATGGATTATCACCTATAATCCATTGCTAATGGATTATCCTAAGAAATAGACAGAAGAAATTGAGAAGATTTTGGAGCAAAGAATTAGTAGAAGTATAAGAGGAAAATAGTATATGGAATATCTGGTAAAGTGGAAGAATAGACCAATTGAAGATAGTTCATGGATTTCATAATTTGAGTTGGATGCAGCTCGGATTGTACCTATTTCATGATTTGAAGAATTATTTTCAAATAAACCCAGGTGTCTGATGCAAGAGCATCTTGGGTCCTTGGAAATCCTATGTCACCAAAAATATATTTGTTTTTTCCTGTGTTGCTTGGCTCCTTCTTTGACTGAGTTGGTTCGGTGTTGTTCGATTTCCTTTGTTCACCTATATTGGTCGCTTATCTCTCTAGCACTTGATAATTTCCCTAGCCCTTGGTGATGCTTGTCTAGCACTCAGTTATGCTTTCTTACCGAGTTATTTATTTTGGATTTTTGTTGAGGCTGATATTTATCATTGGGAAGTGTATGGACCTAGATCTCGTCATTCCTTCCATTGATGGTGGATCTAAAGGCCAACTTGATTCGGTAGCCTCTTGTATAAATGTAGTTGTTTGGTTAGAATTTTAGGAGATCAGTTTAGGAGATAGAAACTAGAAGATTAGAGATTATTGACAGATCCTCGCATGTTGGAGGACTTTTGTACTTGATTTTAATATCTTTCCTAAAATGGGAAGGCCTTATAGCCCGGTATGTATGAATCAATTGAAGTGAATATATGAAAGTTTCTACATTCTCTTTCTCACGTGTGTGTTTGTTACTTCCACGTGTGATCTCTGCAAGGTGGATCTGGTTAGGGTGTACCTTTGGCCCCTCTCCCCATCCTCCCTTGAGTCACTAGGAGTGGACCTAAATTAAATATCTTTTGAGAGTTTACCATTTTGAAGCCCGAAACAGCTGACCCAGAAGTGGGAAAATAAATCTTTCTGAACCCTGACATCTGGAAACCTTCAGAATTTTAAATTTGGACCCCGAGTCAGGGTTGAGGTCAAACTTCACCTAGGTCAAGGTCAAGGTTGACCTTGACCTAGAAGGTCCACCTTGACCCTGAGGTCAAGAACCTCAAATTATCAAAGAAAGATGCCAGAATTAGGTAGGAAATAAGCGAAAAAAAGGGCAAGATAGGGGAAAAAGCTAGATCCAAGTCAAAGACCCATTCAATTCATTTGACATGACCCCAAACCACTTACTCAGAGGGCTAAACCAGTCCTAAATGGAAGTGCTTCCATTTTCTGACAATACAGGAAGGACAAGGGATACAAATAAATGGGCATCCTTCATATGATTACAGACCTAACCTTATACGACTGAGAACATGGGATATGAGATGGGATAAGATCATATATAACTTGATATTTAAACCCTAAATGATATACGACTTGAGACTATGACCTGTATGAATTTTCATACACCATATGACTAAATGTAACACTCGACACAAAAAAATGTAAAATTACATGAAAATAGGGAAAAATTGTGGAAAAATTGGATGGATAGGTTTACGTATTATAGGTGGATAATTTGTGGGTATCTAATGGTGTCATACGATCTTGAAATGGTGTTTCTCCATAGGAATCGACATAGTGCTCAAAGAAGGTTTGAAAACTACCAAAAGTAGAAAAGTGAAAATGGTGGCTAAAAAGTCACTTTTGACTTATTTAACCTCCACTTTTGAGTAATTAGGTCTACTTTTTGATCTTCATTCAATAGTGCATTAAAGTTCACATCAAAATTTATTAGTACATCAAAGTTCAAATCGGGACCAAAATTGATCTCAGAGGTCAATTGCATCAAGTCAACCTAGTCAACCAAGTCAAACTTGGGCCAAATAGAGTAAAATTACATCAAACAAGGAATAAAATCATATTGGAATATTGTCAAATCACTTTCTACAAGTCAACATTGGTCAAAGAAAGAAAATTATAGTCAAACATGGTCAAACAAGGAAATTTTTCAAATAAACATGGTCAAACTAGGCCTAAATCTCACTCAAACATGGTCAAACTCATCTGCAAGCTACTCTAAATCAATCAAAATTACTTCAAAATTGTTTCAAATCAATTTTTTGTCATTCTACTTGATTGAATCAGTTGATATTAGTTTGATGTTGTCATCATATTTTGATTTCTCTCCCAAGGGAGCATAATCAACACATCATTGAATCAAGGTGTATCTTGCAACCAAGAAATTTTTTGTCACAACATCACATAAATCAAATTTCATCAAATCTTCTTTAGCAATAAAGCTAAAAATCAAATTGAATCATTGAATCTTGAATAGAACCATATCACTAGGGAAACATCAGATTCATCAGGAATCATATCAAGTTTATGGTCTTGGATATATCAATTATCTATCAGAATAAGTAATTTGATCAGGTCTCATATCAAATTACTCAGCCTCAATCAACATCAGTATGATCAACATTATAAAATCAAATATGGGCATATCAATTTCATCACACCACATTAAATTGATAGTCTCATCATCAGAAAATCAGGGGATAGTTGACTTCATCAAGACTCATATCAACTTAGCTATCTTGATCAAATTTTTTGGCAATAATTATTTTCATCGCATCACATTAAACTAGTTGTTCATTCTTGTTAACATCAATGCTTTCAGAATATTTTTGATGGTAATCAATTTCATCGCATCACATCAAATTGCTTATTTGTCACTATCAACATCATCAATGTCAATATTAGATAGATAATCAATTTCATCACATCACATCAAATTGATTATTCTTGTTGCAATTAGTTATCAATCATCACATCAACTTTAGTTTTTAGACCCAACCTTAGTAGACTGAGTAGTTTTATCAGGCTCCATATCAAATTGTTCATTCTGAATCATTAACAAGTCTGAATAAAAAATTAGATGTTCTTTGAATCAACACGCTTCTTGCACATTGATTCAAAGAGGGGCAAATGTAATCACCTAAAATTGGTCTAGTCTTATCAAAGGACCTAATTTTCCTAAATCTTTATCAGGAGATCAAATTATAATCAAGGTTATTAAATTAATCGAATCCTATTGTGTGATTGGACTAGATCAAGTTAATTGCATAATGTATCAACATCAAAGCATCAAGGAGCATTAATCAAAGATAATTATTTAATTATTTAATCCTAGCTAATTTAATTAAATCAAGATAAAAAATACACATGGATAGCAATATTAATTAAAAGAATTACTAAATTGTCTTATTTACACACTCAAACCACAAAAGGACAAAAGACTTAAATTAAACCAATGTGATGACATCACATGGACCATTCAACTTGTAATCGAAACCATCCAATTTGAATTCAAAATCTATAAATCATTATCAATCAAGCTCATTTTAAATGTCAAATTGGTTCTAGAATTTTTTGAGAGTATACAAAGAGAACTTTAGTGTTAATTCATTATCCTAGATCATTTACTCCTACATTTTATAATTGAATCAATCATGTAGAATCATAATTAGCTTGTATTTTTCTTCTTTGCATCTATTTAGGATCAAATTGCATATTTTTGTCATAGAGCTCATGTAGATGCATCCTAGTTTGAATCTTCCATTTCATAGCTGCAAGTCATTGATTTTATGCAGATTATGAGAGAAAAATTACAATCAGATCACACTCTCTATGAATAGGAAGCAGCAAATCGGTCTTGATTGGTTAATTGAGTTTATTTTAATGTATTTCTTACACTAACCAATTCAATTAATGGTTTATTGAAGTGTTTGTGGTTGCAGATTATAGGTATATTTTCACACGCAATAGGTGATTTTGAACTGGTTCAATAAGGTTAAGAATTGTTAAATACTAATTCACCCCCCTCTCTCTATCAATGTCGAAGGAGGAGTATCCCTATGATGGAATGAGATAAGTAATTATGTATGATCCACAGAATTTTGCAAATCTTGTAATGGACATATAACACAATGTTATTGAATGTTGCAAGTATTTCAGTCTTGATTGGTTAATTGAGTTTATTTTAATGTATTTCTTACACTAACCAATTCAATTAATGGTTTATTGAAGTGTTTGTGGTTGCAGATTATAGGTATATTTTCACACGCAATAGGTGATTTTGAATTGGTTCAATAAGGTTAAAAATTGTTAAATACTAATTCACCCCCCTCTCTCTATCAATGTTTACTCTTTCAAACATACTATGCTTTTTGTGGACTTCATAAATTAAAGACAAAGAGGTATATCAAAATTTTTGACCTATCTTCAATATTTTGATCTAGCTTGTAGGCTCTTCAAAAAAAATTCTATCAATTCACATTGTTCTAATCATATTTCACATAATACAACATTATACATCGATTCCATAATATTCTACTAACTTCGCATTATAACTTACTTTCCTTTATACAAGCTATCACAAATATAGATTTCCAGTCAGCTTGCATGTTTCCAAAACATAATATTAAAATTCTTTCTACCTTAGGGTTAACATCTAGGATGTTGTCCTTAATTAATTAAGTCATTATTTTGATAAATAAAATAATCCCTTAACTCAAAACATTCATTTATTAGTTGTTGCTATGTTCTGGTTGTCTTGACACTATTTTTGTAAAATATTAATAATTTTTTCTATACATGTTGTACAGTCTTGCACTCTTAGATATAGCTTCAATATACCTCATATAATCTATGCTCAAGTTATCTTGCACTAGAAATATTTCTTTGAACTTTGCTAATCAAAATAGTCTCTGTGCTACAGATAAACACCATTATACTTAGACAATTTCCTTAAGTTCTCATCCAAAACTTTATCCTTGGATCATGTTGTCTTAATACTGAGTACATGTTTCCATAATGACAACATCATGATATCCTACTTAGCCACACACACACACGCCTTTTTCATTGTTGTCAAAGGGGGAGTAATAGTATGAGAAAATTGTTTATATATACAAGGTATAGATATATGTGGAAAGGATATAGTATATTCAAAGGAGTATCCCTATGATGGAATGAGATAAGTAATTATGTATGATCCACGGAATTTTGCAAATCTTGTAATGGCCATATAACACAATGTTACAGAATGTTGCAAGTTTTATTTTGAAGGTTTTGTTGTAAAGTTTTGGGACTTAGCCAATTTTCCCATATATTTCCATCAATGAAAAAGGGGGAGATTTTTGGAAATTTGGCTAAATAGGATATCATGATGTTGTCATTATGGAAACATGTACTTAGTATTAAGACAACATGATCCAAGGATAAATTTTTGGATGAGAACTTAAGGAAATTGTCTAAGTATAATGGTGTTTATCTGTAGCACAGAGACTATTTTGATCAGCAAAGTTCAAAGAAATATTTCTAGTGCAAGATAACTTGAGCATAGATTATATGAGGTATATTGAAGCTATATCTAAGAGTGCAAGACTGTACAACATGTATAGAAAAATTTATTAATATTTTACAAAAATAGTGTCGAAACACCCAGAACATAGCAACAACTAGTAAATGAATGTTTTGAGTTAAGGGATTATTTTATTTATCAAAATAATGACTTAATTAATTAGGGACAACATCCTAGATGTTAACCCTAAGGTAGAAAGAATTTTAATATTATGTTTTGGAAACATGCAAGCTGACTAGAAATCTATATTTGTGATAGCTTGTATAAAGGAAAGTAAGTTATAATGCGAAGTTAGTAGAATATTATGGAATCGATGTATAATGTTGTATAATGTGAAATATGATGTATGATTAGAACAATGTGAATTGATAGAAATTTTTTTGAAGAGCCTACAAGCTAGATCAAAATATTGAAGATATTCAACAACAGTAAAAGATTTTTGTAGTCTATCTTTTGTATTGAAGATTATCATTGTCTATTGCATGCTTGGGCAATGGGATCATCTTGCATACATTCATATTTTTTAATACCAAATCCTAATAGGGTTGATGCTTCTAACAAGGCCTAAGTCCTCTAACAAGGACCGAGACACTCTACATATGTAATAGACTCCTAACAGGGTCAATATCTTTAACCAGATACTTTTGATTAGTGGATGATTTGTGGGTACCATCCCCATCGGGGTTTTCTCTTGGACAGGGTTTCCTCAAGAACAAACATGGTGTTATGAGTTACTTTGTTTCATGGCCGTGCTTTCTATTTAGTTTATTCAGTTTAGTTTCTTATGAAAGTTACAAGTTAATTAAATATATCCATACTTAGGAAAAAGAAAAAGTTTTTGAAATACCGATTCACCCCCCTCTTAGTATTTCTTATTTCTAACAATTGGTATCAGATCTTGGTCACAGCTTTGAATCCCCTTGGGTAGTGTTGAGGGGGAGATTGTTGGCAAAATGGTCACTGCTCCCCTCAAGATTTGTGATATGGTTTAACCACCTCTTGTGTCTTCTATAAGTCTAGTGGTCGTATCGAGCATTAACATGTCAATCTTTTGGTGCAATGACAACCACTACTTGTAACATTATGTGCTTCCAAATGTGGAAGCTTTATTACAAAAGGTCACTAGGTTTGAATTTTTATCTATGATGGATGGATTGTTTGGCTATAACTAGGTTAAGATAAAGGAGACAAATATAAGACAATTTATACTTCACCTTGGGGAACATATGTTTATGTGAGAATGTCTTTTGGGCTGAAAAATGTTGGAGCCACATTTCAACAAGCCATGTATGTAGCATTTGTTGAATTGATAGATGTTGACAAGTGGTCAACATTAGATTACATGTATGTTTTAATTTATGGAAAAAATTATCTCCATGATTGTAAGGAAACTTAGGTGTGGAAATAGCTTCCTACGCTAATCTCTATAGGAGAGTATTGTGCAAATTCTTATAAATCCTTACAATTTCAAATTCGTTAACTACTTTAACAAAGATATTGCAACCACATACCATGCATATAGAAAAATAGAGAATGACACAATGATATACCCTGGGGAAAACCTTTCAGTAAAAAACCCCAGCACTCCAAAACCTGCACAATGTATTATCTTCAACACAAAGATTACAATACACTTGCAATGCAAGTTATTTCAGGAAATGAGAGACAAAGCCAACAAGACTTAAATTTCTGTTATATCTCTCCCATAGGAGCAGCATCATATATATAGACTCCTCTGGACCCAAAAATAGGCACAACCACCAAGACCCATGCACAAAGCCACATGTACATAGTTGTTACATGCAATCCCAAGAATAGGGGTCCATCCCTAGAATAGACTATGACAGCTTGTCATAGAATCTGCCAAAAATAATGGTCATAAGAGAAGTGTAAGAGAATCTGTCATGCCAACCTATTTTTGGCATATTCTCTTACACACACCAACCACTTCTTCTTGGGCGCCCAAATAGGCCCAAGTCATAAGATGCTCTTACACCTGTCATAGCACATTCCTTAAATAGTTCTTACGTGTCATAGGAATCCGTCATGACCATTTCAGTCATGATCTCCTTACGCACAAGATGTCGACACATCAAGTGGAGTGACACATCAACATGCCAACTAGACATGTACACTCACACTTAATTACATTATTTGCAAAAAATACATTTACAAAACAAATAATAAGAATAGGAATTATCCAAGGTTGAGACACCTTATTCCTAACATTCTCCCACTTGTCAAACACCTTGTAGAGCAACAGGAACATAACAGGAACTTTAACCGCTATAGGCCAAAAGGCCCATAGACTCCGAACACCATCTAAACTTCTCAGTGCCCACTGGTTTCATTAATGCATCTGCAACATTCTTCACAGTATCTACCTTCTCCAAATTTACCTTTCCATCTTCCACCATATCTCTCACAAAGTGAAATTGCACATCAATGTGCTTTGTTCTGGCATGGAAAGTTGGATTCTTTGCAAGGAAAATAGCGCTCTGACTGTCACACCAAATAGTAATTTGTTCTGCATCAACACCAACATCAGAACACAATCTTCTAATCCAAATGGCTTCTTTACAAACATGAGTAGCAGCCATGTACTCAGCTTCTGTAGTGGACAAAGCAACCACATGTTGTCGCTTACTCATCCAACTGATGGCACCACCAAACATAGTGAACACATAAGCACTGGTGTATCTCCTGCTATCAATATCACCTGCCCAATCTGAATCCACAAACCCACGAATACAAACTAAATGCGGAGATCCAGAAGAGTTACCATGATAACATATGGAGTAATCTGATGTACCCCTCAAATATCTAAATACTCACTTAACTGCATCCCAATGTACCCGTCCAGGATTAGCCATAAACCAACTCAGGACTCCCACTGCTTGGGCAATGTCTGGTCTAGTAAAGACCATAGCATACATAAGACTACCAACTGCACTAGCATAAGGTACTCTACTCATGTCCTCCACCTCACTAGGAGATTTTGGACAATCATCTACAAATAACTTTATTCCCATAGAAATAGGAACACATAGTGGTGTACAATCTGCCATGCTGAACCTGTCCAACACAGACTTCACATACTTACTCTGACTCAACCAAAGTTTTCTGTTAGACCTGTCTCTACTGATTTTCATACCCAAGATGTACCTAGCTGCCCCAAGATCTTTCATCTCAAACTATGCTAACAACTGAGATTTAAAATCAGAAATCATACCCTTACCCTTCCCAAACAGCAACATATCATCAACATATAATGCAACAAGAAGAAGGCGATCATTTTCAACTCTGAAATAAACATAATGATCTGATTTTGATCTTACAAATCCAATTGACAACACAAAGGCATCAAACTTAAGGTACCACATCCTAGGAGATTGCTTCAAACCATATAGAGATTTCTTTAATCTGCAAACCAAGGATTCTTTACCTTTAACAATGTAGTGCTCAGGCTATGACATATAAATCTTTTCCTCCAAATCACCATGAAGGAAAGTTGTCTTCACATGCATCTGTTCTATCTCTAAATCATATGATGCAGCAAGAGATAACAGAAATCTAATGGATGTCAACTTTGCAATAGGAGAGAATATTTCACCATAATCTATTCCCTCTACCTGTGAATACCCCTTTGCAACCAATCTAGCTTTATACCTTTCAACACTACCATCTGCACAGAATTTCTTCTTGAACACCCATTTACAGCCAATAGATTTTCTCCCTTTAAGCAAAGGTACAAGGTCCCAAGTTTTTTTTTTCTCCAATGAAGCCATCACATCATCCATAGCCTCAATCTAGGAACCTGCATCTTCCATGCCCAAAGCCTCTTTCACAGATCTAGGCTCATCAGTGTTAGTAATCATAGCAAAGGCACAATTGGAATCTAACATAGAATAACCAAACCTTTCTAGTTGTTTTCTTTCTCTCGTGGATCTCCTCAAGGGCTATGGTTGAGGTTGTTCTTCCTCTTCTTCTGAACTATCAGAGCTGCTAGAGCTCTCCTCATCATTAGGCCCAACATGGTCTCTCTGTTCAGTCTTCTTAGGGGTAGGAGGCAACTGAACAACATCTTTTTCCTTTTCTTTTTCATCTAGTTGTAGCACAATAGGAGAAGATGTTAGCTCTCTGAAAATAACATTTCTACTATACACCTTACTAGTCACGGGATCCCAAAGCTTGTATCCTTTCACACCAGCACTGTATCTGATGAAAATACATTTAACAGCTTTATTTTCCAACTTAGATCTTTTCTCCTTTGGAACATGTGCATAAGCTTCACAACAAAAAACATAAAGATGTCTAATTGAAGGTTTCTTACCAGACCACACCTCCATGGGTGTCGTACCAACAAGGGCTAATGTAGGAGATCTGTTAACCAGATAGCAAGCAATGGCCACAGCTTCGGCCCAAAACCTTTGTTCTAAACCAGCTCCACTAAGCATACTCCTAGCCTTCTCCATCAGTGTCCTGTTCATTTTCTCTGCAACTCCATTTTGCTGTGGGGTATAAGGAGTTGTGTTATGCCTCTCGATACCTTGTTCTTTACAGAACTATTCAAACTTTGCTGAGCAAAACTCACCACCATTGTCAGTTCTCACACACTTAATCTTCTTACTAGTCTGATTCTCTACAAGAGCTTTAAATTCCTTGAACTGACTAAAGACTTGTGTCTTACTTTTAAGGAAATAAATCCACGTCCTTCTACTGTAATCATCTATGAAAGATACAAAAAATACAGACTTGGAGATTGAAGGAACTTTTACAGGACCAAATACATCAGAATGAATAAGATCCAAAACATCAGAAGATTTGTGAGAACTAGAGTAAAATTGAACACAATTTTGTTTACCATAGACACAATGTTCGTAGAAGTCAAACTCAAGATTGCAATCATTTAACCCCTCAACGAGATTTTTATTTTTCAGGGTTCTGAGACCCTTTTCACCAATGTGGCCAAATCTCATATGCCACAACATTGTCTTTTCTATAGGAAGCTTACCTTCCAAAGTATTTGCACTACCATCGGAACCAATAGCCACAGACTTCTTCACTGCTTGTTCAGATGGTGAGGATGAAAAACTATTACATAGAGGAATACATGCATCTAGCTGAAATAAGGTACCTCTCCTAGTACCCCTTGCAAGCACTATCGATCCTCTCATCATCTTGCATCCTTCTTTCGAAAAAACAACTTGCACACCTACATCATTCAATATACTTACAGATAATAGGTTTCGTGCCAAACCCGGAATGTGCATAACTCTGTTGATTCCCTTTACTCGTCCATCAAGAAATTTGATAGTGACCCTTCCGCGTCCAACTATCTTTAGGTGAGAATCATCACCCAAGTACACCTTTCCACCATCAAACTCTTCATATTTTGAGAACCAGTTTCGATGAGAGGTCATGTGAAAAGATGCGCCCGAGTCAACCAACCACACATCATCAAATGCATGGGCTGCCAAAGCTGCGATGAATGCATCGCCATCTTCTTGAGATCTTTCTGAAGCTGAATCTGAACCTTTCTTCTTCTTCTTCGGCTCTTTGCAGTCTTTACAGAAGTGCCCAAATTTATCACAGTTCCAACATTTTTCCTTGGACTTATTGGAAGTCTTTGACTTCCCACGGGATTTGGATCTACCCTTATTGTCAGACTTATTATCATTTTTCTTCCCTCTTTCAGTGGATCTCCCACGAACAGCAAGGGCTTCTTTTTTTGAAATGGAAGCCTTTCTCCGCATCTCCTCTGATAGCAACGAAGACACCACATCATCCATTTTGAAGGTGACTAAAGTGCTTTCAAGAGCCATCACAAGATGGTCCCATGAATCCAGTAAAGAACACAAAAGTGTGTAGCAATCATCCTCCTCCTCTAACTTGATACCAGCTGATGTCAACTGTGCAGCCAACAGATTAAATGAATTTAAATGATCTGTTAAGGATCCACCTTCCTCCATTCACAGAGAGTACAAATTCTTCCTCAGGAACAACTTGTTCACTAGAGATTTGGCCTAATACACGGCCGCAAGTCTTTCCCACAAACTATTTGCGATTTTCTCATCTAGAACATTCAGAAGGACTGCATCGGTTAAACAGAGTCTTATGAGACCCTTAGCTTTACGGTCTTTGATATCCCAATCTGCTTGAGCTATAGTTGTTGGTCTTGTAGCACTTGAAGTTGCTTCCCATAGGTCACGATCTTCCAACATGTCTTCCATCTTGAGTTTCCACAACTCAAAATTAGTGCCATTAAATTTCTCCACCTCCATTCTTCCATATGATGAACTTTCCATCTCAATCTGCAAAGAAGATTCAGAATGCTCTGCAAAAAACTCCCACTCAACTTGAGATTAGCTCAAAAAACCCTACCCAACAACTAGGATCAAAAGTTGATCAAGCTCTGATACCACTTGTAAGGAAACTCAGGTGCGAAAACAACTTCCTACGCTAATCTCTATAGGAGAGTATTGTGCAAATTCTTATAAATCCTTACTATTTCAGATTCGTTAACTACTTTAACAAAGATATTGCAACCACATACCATGCATACAGAAAAATAGAGAATGACACAATGATATACCCTGGGGAAAACCTTTCGGTAAAAAACCCCAGCACTCCAAAACCTGCACAATGTATTATCTTCAACACAAAGATTACAATACACTTGCAATGCAAGTTCTTTCAGGAAATGAGAGACAAAGCCAACAAGACTTAAATTTCTATTATATCTCTCCCATAGGAGCAGCATCATATATATAGACTCCTCTGGACCCAAAAATAGGCACAACCACCAAGACCCATGCACAAAGCCACATGTACACAGTTGTTACATGCAATCCCAAGAATAGGCGTCCATCCCTAGAATAGACTATGACAGCTTGTCATAGAATCCGCCAAAAATAACGGTCACAAGAGAAGTGTAAGAGAATCTGTCATACCAACCTATTTTTGGCATATTCTCTTACACACACCAACCACTTCTTCTTGGGTGCCCAAATAGGCCCAAGTCATAAGATGCTCTTACACCTGTCATAGCACATTCCTTAAATAGTTCTTACGCGTCATAGGAATCTGTCATGACTGTTTCAGTCATGATCTCCTTACGCACAAGATGCCGACACATCAAGTGGAGTGACACATCAACATGCCAACTAGACATGTACACTCACACTTAATTACATTATTTGCAAAAAATACATTTACAAAACAAATAATAAGAATAGGAATTATCCAAGGTTGAGACATCTTATTCCTAACAATGATCACTACAAGGAACAAGGACACAATTTTGATATGCATTGAAGTGAAAAATGCCTAAGTCCATAGTCAGTTACATGCAGATAGGTATAATATTATGGATTGCAAAGATGCTACATGATGAATTATGGTATGCAAAGCCACAAGATGATGTATTGATGTATGGAAGATCTCTATGCGTGAATGCACATTTTTTGGATGCATGGTTTTAGAGATGCAGCTCTCTGAGTATAGTTAAAGGCAGAGAACAAAGTATCAAGGCTTGCAAAGTTACATAGGTATTGGCCGACCTATGTTATGTTATTTTATGTATTGATTATGTATGAAAGGCCAACATATTTCCCTTATAATGTATGCAAGGCTGCGTGTTGTAATGTTATGTAGCTGACCTTGAATAATGTTTTGTAATTGCCTTATAAAGGTTGACCTAGTTACTATACTCTTAGTCAAGTATAAGTATATGATGCAATATGTGATTGTGTAGTGTGGATGAATATGGAGAATTCATGGATGCAAGTTTGAGTAGAGAATAAAATTATGCAAGGTGATTGAGAATAGGTGCATGGATTTGCAGTAAGAGTTCTCAGATATATATATATGTAATATCTTTATATATCAAGACAGGAAGTCCACTATTTTATAAGTTCTTTAAGCACACATTTTGTATACCTTTAACAAAGTTCATCAGTCCTTTAACCATGACCTTGTCTATGTAATAATCAACTCCTAACAGGGATAGACTCCTAACAGGGTCATTATACTTTAGTGTAGATATTTGTGGGCACCATCCCCATCGGGGTTTTTCCCTTAATAGGGTTTCCTCGAGAACAAAATAATGGTGTCATGAGTTATCTTGTGTATGTTTACTTTGCATGGATATTTTATTTAAGTTTTATATTTGTTATGTGGTTGAAGAAATCATATAAGTGTTGTAATATTGATTCACCACCCCTCTCAGTATTACCAAATCCTAACAATAGATGTAATCACGGTAGTTTATCAGGATGATCCCACTGCATATTCTAAAAAAGTAGAACATTAGTGTAACCATATGGAGAAGATATTTTTGAAGGCTCTTGAGTATGGTATATCCTTGAATCTAAAGAAGTGTCACTTCATTGTTACAGAGGTAAAATTATTAGGACATATGGTATCTAAGGATGGAGTGAGGATTGATCCAGAAAGGGTTGCAACAATAGACAAGATTCCTATCCCCAAGATAGTGAAGGAAACTCAATATTTCTTTGGACAAGTTAACTTTGTAAGGAGATTTATTTAAAACTTTGTTGAAATCCTAAAAAAAATATCCAAGATTCTAAAGAAAGGTGCAAAGTTGGATTAGACATTTAAATCTCTTGATGCTTTTGTGTCTATCAAAAGATAAATCAAGGAGGATCCTATTTTAAAGTCCCTCGATTTTGCTAAGTCATTCCAATTTTTTTATTTTGCCTCATTTCATACAGTTTTAGCTATTATATTGTAGAAAAATGAGGGCCATGAACAAAATATCATCTTTTTTAGTAAATCTTTGAAAGCTACTTAATTGAAGTATGAAATCAATGAAAAACAAGCATGTATGCATTGGTCAAGGTAGTAAATACTTTCAAACTATACCTAGTTGGAGAAAAAGTGGTGGCTTATGTTCCAAATGTGGCTATGAAAGATATTTTTAGATAATTGGTAGTGAGAGGTAGAATATATTGAAGGATAAACTAGGTTCAAGAATTTAATATTGATATTCAAGTAACTAAGCTGGTGAGAAGACAAGGACTAGTCGAGATGATGGCATAATCAAACCTAGAAGTTGTTCAAGTTAACGGTGTGGAATAGGAAGATGTTGTTCTCAATATTGACAAGAGTAGTCAGTATCAATATATAGTGCATTATTTGAAGCTCATGATTTTCCCAAAAGGTCTAAATTAAAATAAAAAAAGATCTTTGAAACTATAGGCATCAAAGTATGATCTAATTGAAGGAGATTTTTATTAGAAAAAATAGGATGAAGTAGTTCTTCTATTTTTTGGTGAGCATCATTAAAAAATAAAGGTATTAAAGGAAATGCATGATGGTGTATGTGGGGGTCATTTCTCAACTAAGAGCACAACCCATAAAATACTCTAAGAGGGATATTACTATCCTTGTATTTTAAACAATGCTTATGGATATGTTAGGAAATATGAAGCATGCCAAAAAATTGAGAAAAAATGAAATACCAAGCATTACAACTAAGACCCATGCAAGTTGAAGCACCATTTTAGTAGTGGGGATTAGACTTCATTAGGGATATAATAGAAAAATATAGTGGAGGACAAAATTGGATCTTAGTGGCTACTGACTATTTTACTAAATGGGTGGAAGCTATCCCCACTAAGTAGGCCACTAGAAAATAGTTATCAATTTCCTTATGGAGAAAATTTTGACCAAATTTAGTGTGTCATTCATACTTATCACATGCAATGGTATATGCTTCAGGTCTAAGGAGTTTAAAACTTTTTGTGAAGATTATGGTATGATAGTCTCATATGCATCAACTTACCATCCCTAAGGGAATGACCAAGCATAATCTAGTAATAAGAATATTATAAATATTATAAGGAGAATGCTTGATAATAATAAAAGGGCGTAAGATTCTAAATTAAACTTGGCATTATGGAAATATTGGATAGCTATCAAAAAATCTACTTGTAAGTACCTATTTGACTTGGTATATGGAAAAAAGGGAAAGGTTACCGTTAGAAAACTTATTACTAGTCCATAAATTTGTGGTTGATGAGAAATTAGAAATATTGGATCCCATGGAGGAGAGATTTGAACAACTTGAAAAACTGGATGAAATTAGGAGGGGGGCTCATAAATAAAACACTAGCATTCAACAACATGTAAAGTATCTGCATGATAAGAGGTCTCAAAATAGAAAGTTTCAAGAAGGGGAATGGGTCCTTATGTGGAATGCCAAGAACCAATACAAAGTAAAACATGAAAAATTTGAAGCATTGTGGATTGTTCCTTACATAATCACAAGTAAAAGAGGTGAGGATTCCTACTATGTACAAAACATATCAGGAGAGGGTTAGGAATTGCCAATTCATGGAAAATTCTTAAAGCATTTCTTTTCTTAAAAGAAAATCTATTTCCATGCATAGTAGAGTAGGTTTCACCATTACGTTTCATTGTACATTTATCGTTTCATACTCATTTAGTCTGCATCCCAAATATTTCTCTAGATTATTGCAAATGTCTCATTAACATCTCATCCCCAAATAGAACGATCGTTAGCACTTAGAAAAATAGGCAGAATACTCATTTTTGTATTTTCCAAATTATAATAATTCCCCTGATAAAACCCATAATTTTTCCATATTTTTTTCCTTAGAACCCCTTAGAACTAGTAAGCTTGCATCCTAAATAAGTCTCACCGAAAGAATAAAACATCAAGAAAAACAACTTTGTATCAGTAAGAATTCATGAATGTCTTACCGATAAACTAGAAAAAAATACAAATAAAATACATTTGCAGGTCGCAGTCTATGCCTCAGTAGGAGAACAATGAAATTGAGATGACCAAATGGCACGGGAAGAACAATATGTATAATCGGTGAGACAATGCATTTCTCTCCTTGAAAGAAGAACATATTAGAGAGAACGGGTGGATAACAGAGAGATTTCAAGGATTCATTGATTTCATAAGTCACACCAATAAAAGACATTATCAAGAAGAGATACGTATTTTACCCTAAAGTGACATTCATTATGAAAACTATAGATATCAGAGCCATTTTATAAAGTCCTCTTGAACATAAAAGTCATCCCAATATGCATCTATTTTAGAGACACATATGATACCTATGACCGAAGACTTTTAGAAGATGGGGTATGCAGGATTGATCATCGACAGGAGTTTGGTAGCATCATATTGATAGAAAACACTTTTGGGAACTCATCTATTGAAAGGATTTCTTTAAGTTTGGATAATTATGCATGTCGTAATGATATATATTTACTTAGGAGAAATAAGTGATATGTCTCCCTGATGCATTTGCAATGGAGGATCTGCAGCAATTGATGATTAGGAGGTGATTCAATATATGTCAGTGATACATTATAAGATCAGAAAGACTATTGCCATCAGACTGAGTTGATTATTTCTAGCTGAACATAGATATCACTCTGATAGACACTTATTTTAAAGAAACAAATGGTTTCTCTCTCTAATAGATTCATAACCAAGGATTAATACAGTTCAAATTATCGGGAGGAAGTCTAAGATGTCTTGTCGATATCGGTGAGACCTATCAAATCTGAGTAAGATTCCTATATTATTTCTCCAAACACGTGAGTCACACCAATGAAGGACATTTCAGGAAGAGTTACACCGAGTCACCCCGAAACGTATGTACATTGGGAGGACCTTCTATCTTGGGTAAACTTTTAATTTTCATAGTGATTACCATTGTCTTGCTGATATCGAGAAGACTCGCAATTTTTTGAGGTGAAGCTTCAAATAGCCAAAAGACATTTTTAAGAGGCATGTCATCTCTCATATATTCCTATATAAAGGAGTTTGATATTTAATGTTTTAGTGATATCGTAAGAAATAAAATACTCTATACTTTCTCTGTAATTTGTGGCATAAAAGTTTTTCTTTGAAGTTCAGTTCTTTATAATTTTCAATTCTAGAAATGGGATGTTATTTTAAAATATTATATGAGAAGTTGCTTGTGTTAAAATAATTTATATATCAAAGATATTTTTTAAATAATTTGGGGATTTAAGATCTTTATAAAGGCTTGTCTAATTGGTCTCCTCAAGGAGGACTTAATTTCAAGTAGATAAGTTTTTGGTGGCATAAGTGATCTTATCTTGTATTAAGATTTAGATAGTTGATAGACCTCTACAAGATATAGGTTTAAAAAAAATTCCTATAAAATTATACATTAAGATCTTCAAAGGAAGTGACTCTATACCAAAGGGAGGAGAAGGCACTGGTTTCTAAAATAGAAAATAAATTTATCAGAATATAGAAATCTATGAATTATAGAAGTAGAAGAGTTAGAGTGAAGACAGTAATAGAAGAAAAAAGAGTAAGAGAGTAGGATAACTAGAAGTAAGGAAGAAGAAACTAGTTAGTAGTCAGATCAATATATTCCAAAAATTTATGCCATTCTGAGATAGAGAAAATAGAGGTTAAAAATAAGTAGTTGGAGGATTTGATCCGCTTAAAGTAACAAGAGGTACACCCACCTAGGCGCAACAGGGCCTAAAGTGTAGGGGAATCTAATCACACTTGGTTAATCTCATTCATTGGCCAAATCAGTTGTAGAGTTTGATCATAGAAGTTGGAATAATCTTATAGTTTTATAATCTATTGATGTGGGAACCAAAAATATAATTCAATAATAATTAAACAGAAGAGTCTATCACATATTTCTAGATTCTTAATCCTCATTAATTAGTTTCAAAACATAAACATACTTGAAACATAGCTAACTTAATCAAAATGTGATAGCTTTCATAGCTATCATAATATTACTAGGATATTTATATGACAAAGAAACTACAAAGAGACAATGAATAGTGCAAGTACAAAATCAATTTCTATAATTTACCATTACATAAGAAACCCTTCATTTCCATACCATAGCTGTCCAAATTCAGATGGGCAAATATTTTGATACTCAATAATGATTTCATAGCCCAACACACAGCCCTATGTAACATGAAGTAACAAAGCTTTTCCTCTTCAAACTAACTTTAATTATATGAAAGTGTTTAGCTAGCCTCTAGGATACTCCCTCTATTGTAACATTATACATACCCAGTCATTTACTAAGTTTTTCTTGTAATGTTCCATTTTTTATTAAATTGATTGTATGGTCAAATTTATCGTTCTTATATTTTTTTTGGTTGGTGAAAGAGAAATAGTTAGTAAAATAAATTTAATTAAAATTAATTATTTGGACCCAAATTAATTTTTTTCTCAGTTTCAATAAATAGGACCAAGTAGTTTTAAAATATTATTTTTTTTTTCTAGTTTTTTCCATGTAAGGGTGTGAGAATTGATGGAGGTGAAATAATATAACTCCCAAATCATTTTGCATCTTCTTTATAAAAATTTTGTAATAGAGTTATAACATATTTTATGAAGTATAATTGAAGAGTTGTGTTTGATATTTTTAGAAAAAAAGGAATTAATGAGTTGGATATTAATAAAGATTTTTTAAGAAGTTAAATTTTTGAAGAAAATCTTCAATTAAAAATATTTCATAACAAGTTTATAACAAATGTAAGTGAATGTAGGAAGGGCATATTTGACTAGTTAAATATAAAGTAAAAGGAGAGTTTATGGCAACTCTTTATAAGGCCTATTTTAAAAGAGGATATTTTTATAAAAAAAAGATATTTATTTATTCTATTGAAATGTTGGAATTTGTGCTCACTTCAATATAAGAAAAGCAACTTCATCATTTGTTATCTTTTACTAATTTATAATTCTTTGTAGACCTTGAAAATTTGTATTCAACTATATTGTTTTTTAATTTCTAGTTTATTCAAGCTTAATTTTTATGTGTATTTTAATATCAAAGAAGTACAATCTATATTCTCTTATCTCATATTCATATTTGATATTGAGAATAAGAAATATACATTTATGCTCAAATTCCTTTTTAGAGTGCATACCTTATACTTCATTACTAAGGGAACAACATCAACTTTTACATTCTAGTAAAGTATAAATTATGAGGGGTGAATCAAAACACATACTCTTAGAAATTATCACTTTTCATTCAAGCTAAGCACCCAATGATTTTATACCTTTTAAAGTGGAGGATAAGAGTGGGTGCCCTCTTTCCTAGGATATTTGACATCTTTCACTTTTTTCCATGGATTAAGTCTCACATACTTTTATAGTATAGTCTACTTTAAGATCTTTTTGGCCATATTTGATTATATTTCTCTAGTAAGAAATACACCTTGTGAAGTTACTTGTATAATATCCCAAAAAGATATGTAACATATATTCTCTCCTTGCAATAATATGAGTGACCTTGGAGATAAAAGATATTTAATTTTTTTTCTCTTCTTAATCATAGAACTTGCTGGTTCTTGAAAGGGTTTACACTACAACATAACAACCAAATTAATCTTGCAAATTCCTATGGAGAAGCCAACTTCAATAACAAAATTTTTAAAGATTTGGACCAACTATCAAAGATCAAAAAAACCCTTTTGCACTTTGGGTTCAACAAAACCCAAGAGGGTGATCCCTTGATGCCCTTAAATCACAACACTATACTTATAAATGTCATTAACATAAATTAGATAAATTTTAGAAGAAGGCTCAATACAATAAGGAGATACTAAATAATAGATTATTATTCATTGATCTGCAACTTACATGGACCATGAGATAAGAAAAACACAACAACATACATGAAAATAAAAGATTATGCTTGATTTAATCATTTTCATAGCAAGAACAACATGGATATGAACACAAATATAATTATAAAACCAACAATAGCTAAGATCAGTGCCTTATCCCATTGGGCAACTGAATTCATTAGAAATACAACCACATATGACAGAATTTGACTAATAGCATAAGATCTAAGAAATATTATCTTACAACATTTCCTAACAATAACTCCAATCTAACCTACTTATCAGAACCCCTGCACAAGTTTAGCCAATCTGTAACTCTATCCAAGCACTTAATTGACCCTTTAGATCAAAGCATGAACAACAAATTATATATCTCACAACAAGACACTAAATGAGACAAATCCTTGATTTATTTCATTTAAAATTTGACAGAATTATACACTAGAGAAATTTGGATAAGAACTTTATTTCTATATAAATCCTTTGCTACCTCTGATATATGTCATTTACACACCTTAATCACTCAAAACCTCCAAAGAACTCAACACAGATTCATCAATAATGTTCTATAAATAAATTTTCACAGCGGTTCGTACCCAGCTAGACTTGCTATTGGAACCACAAAGGTTGGAACCCTGAAAAAGTAAAAGAAAAAAGAATATATAAAAGAAAAAGAAGCTCTAGATTCAAGTTGATGTTGCTAGCTGTCCTCCTTCACAAAATATTATTTTAAAAAGATATTCTTCTACCTTGCAAATACAAAATATCTTCTTTATTTTTTCTGCAAAGTGATTCTCCTATACACATTTTCCATCTGAGCGAAAATCAAACCTTTTATGTAAAGCACTTTATCCAAGGTGAAAAGCAATCCCACTGCTGCACACTTATTTTGGAGCAATCACTTACTTGGAAAAACTGATGTAAAAAAAGAAATTTTACACTTCAAGTGAAAACACTTCCATGTACTTGTAAAACACCGTTGCAAGAAATTGGAAATTGACTATGAGCCCACATTTCTCAAACGTATCTGACAATTCTTATGCCCTTTGCCTATTCAAATGTCCATACTTTGTTCCAACTCTCTTATTTTGACACAGTCAGTTTTGACGCGCTGATTTTTATTTTGCAAATTACAATTCGCTTGAAAGATTGCAAAGCTATTTCAACAATCCCGTTGGGTGCACCCACCTTAACTCCCTCATTCTGCATTTGTTGCGTTTCTAAAACATTTTCACCAAACTTGTGTACAGACCCAACTTATACGACCTCTCCATGTTATACTTTAATGCGCCCTGTTTTGAGCCCTCATCACCTACCTAGTGTATTTGTTGATAAATTTGTAGAGCATTTCAACTAATTTGTTCTATACACATCTTCTAGTGACACTGCATGTCATGAGACATGAAAGATGTATGAAGCATTTAGGGAAGCAACTCCATTGCCTTGGTCTGTGTATTAAAATGCCCTGTTTATACGGTGGAAGCCACCCAAAGTCTCTGTCACAAAACCTTCTCTTAGAGGCTTCTTGAAAGTTTATGTAGCCTTCAATAAATGTATTCTTCAATCATCGCGCCTCAGATTATTATCACTAGCAAATGAAGGGGAGATTGCTAGCAAAAGGATGTAAAAGCATGGCTTCACACGCTAACAACATGCTCATGAAAAAATAAAAATAAAAACCTTTCAACCCTCATCACTTGAAATTTCTGATGGCCCACCACTTTTGAAATTTAAATTGTTCTTTGCTAATGATTTTAAAATAAATCATTGTTACATTTCATCCATTTTATTTGGGATTATCATCCGTATATTGTAAAAATGATTTTTCTTATGATAACCCCTCATGCCTCCAATATTTATACATTAATATTATCATTTAAATAAAGATAATTTAAATAACAAATTAATGCTCATTTTGAAGAAGTAACATCTTGATGAAGCAAGTCAGGGGGGCTCAACTGAAATAAATTATTTTCAAACAATTGACCTCTGTATATGCAATTCTGGATTTTCCATGTATCTCTAGATCGAATATGCACAACAAGTGCACATTAAAACTTAATTTTGAAACATCTTGTAACTGCACCCAAAATGTGCAAGGAACCACTTAAAACACCTTTCAAAATGTGCTCAAACTTTGCAACTGGATCCTAGAAACTGGATAAATATGTGGATTGGTATACTGAGCTAAATGAATTTCCTTGATGATGCAGGATCGAGGAGGCATTAATCACCAAAGTTACCCATTTCATTTTCTCTACAATTGAATTTTCCAGAACAAATATGAAACCTCTCCACTTCTACGTCTCCGATAAAAATACCAAATGACCTCCTAGGATGTTATCATTGATAAGACAAGATCATTTAGGTGCAAGGACCAAGTGTACTAGAAGAAAATGCCAGATATTTTCAAACTTGTAAGTTATTGCTATCCAAACATAATCACTTCTACAATGTCCTGTACATGCAAGTTCAAAACATAGAAAACTACATTTCATAATGATTTGTTATAAATATCAAATTGGGTCCTCGATTGTTGAAGCTAAGCCCACTAGAACATTAAGATACCATCGTTATGAAACAATACTTGTAACCTCTTGACAATTAATAGGTTATAAAATATGATGTCCTCAAAATGGCTACTTTGCAAATGCATCACTGGCTGTGCAGGAAACTTTAAAAGTTACTTCTAGATTGCATCTAAAAAACTCATCAAATGAACACCTTATGATCTAAAATTTTGGACATGGGTTCATTTACATGTAGGCAATACAGAGATGTCATTAGTTTGTTCAGATAGTCAAATGGTTAATTTTTATTAGCCCTCAAAGTTCTGATTACTAGAAAAAAAAGTTTTGAAGGGACCCAAAACCCTTTACAACTTAAGGAGCAAAAGATAGGAAATATTAAGCATAAACAGCAAAAGACGAGACATACAACAATGATCTGCCCATACTAGGGGCTACAAAGCTAACAGAGAAACCCTGCCAAAAAGACAGCAAAAGACACTTTATTAGCCCTCAAAGTTAGCCTTTAAGTAACTTTCGCATTTCACGCAGTAAAATTGAATAAATTGGAGTTGGAATTAGCTGAGAAAAATGGCTAAATGGATTGACCATGGTCTAAAACTACACATAATGAATATTTTTCATGTCTATAATGCAGGGAAACACTTAAGTTACAATGGTCATCAATAGGATGTGAAAACCAAGCCACCAAAGCAAGCAATTTTTAATTTTTTTAAACATTGGCAAATATACAGATTGGACAAACCCCTTGAAAAGGTACTTAACAAAACCATCAAATATGTATGTAAGGGGCTACAAATGGATATATGAGCTAAAGGAAAAGATGGGAGCATGCCTTCAAAGTGCTCTCTCATGAAAATCACATGGCACTCAAATATTCAGTGTCAAAACACGGCTTCTCAAAATAGTGTACAAAGGAGTTTTCTCACTACTTAGAAAAATTCAAACATGGTTTTCTCATGACTTTTGAGAGTACCAACAGTGGCTTTGACTAGGGATGTATGCCTTTTGCAGGCATAGCAAGATCTCAAATCTATGGGTGAGCTGACGAAACCATTAACCATTGGGTAACCAAGTCTTATTCAAACTTTTGAATCTCATTTGATGACCCCGGGCCACCAAATGGAAATGAGATCATCAACTTTACCTCTGTCAAAAACTAGCTTATTGAAAAATGTGATCTCTTTCAATCCAAAATTACTTCCACCATACCACTGATGCATGTATGACCCTTTTCCATATCTAATGTATTCTCTATCATTTTGTGTTGTATGTACAAACATAAATTTAAAATCTTCATCATGATACAACACATGTGTATCACATTTACCATATGGAATACATTTATATTCCTCATGCATTCAATCACACTTTCCTGCTCCATCAAAGTGCATCCAACTAAATTGGAAATAAAAAATACTCATTCTCATCTAAATAAATTGAAACATAATATTCAAATGTATCCACAACATCTATTTAAAAAGTGAAATATTTATTAAAAAAAGGCCTTCATGATGCTCATTACATACTTAACAAAAAGTGGATTATATTTACACCAATAAGAAATATCATCGCTATTATCTGATGAACAAGGAGGCTCACCAAATAAGGGATTACGACAACCATTAGTTGTTGATGAAAATATCCCAGTTTCTTTCACACAACAATTTGAAACTTCCTCAACATCACTAAGATATGAGATATCATAAAAGATGTCCTCATCGTAACCATAATAGCAATCAACCATGAACTGACAACAACCAAAACTATCTATTTCATGTACTGATTTATAAGAACGTATACTTGACGTTAATGTCAATTCCTTGTATTATGAAATAGTTTGGTGAAAGTGCTCCTCTAGATCAATATCATTATCAACCACCTATTGGTTCCCAAAACCACAAAATGGAAATCCAAGAGCTTTGCCAATTCCCTAGTAGAATTACTCAATCAGCTTTGGCCAACAAACAAGAAAATTACCTTGATACAATTCTCCTGCACTTTAGGCTTCGCTAAACCTAGGTGGCTATACCTTCACCTCAAACCCTATTCACTTGTTCAAAGGCTTTTCTATAGAAAATTTAAACCCTATCATTTCCCAAGGTGGCAATTGATCCTTGAGATTAATCAAAATGAGTTGTATGTATATCAAGTGAATTGAATTTTTTTTGTGAGTATTATTATGAACTATAAAATTTATGACTTAGGGGACGATGAATTTTGTAGTTTGATGAATATTCCCTAAATTAAGAAACAATCTTTAGACCAGACCCTATCCAATATTGGGCAGATAGAGTCATTCCTTGTCAAATCTTCATGTACAACTCTTGAGAGACAACATACACTATCCACTACCACACATATATATATATATATGGAAAAGACTTTCTAGAATCTATAGTACAAATCTTAGTCCAATTGAATTTAATTTCTCAGGGAAAGCCAATTAGACAAAGTCACATGGACAACACTTCACATGCAATCTTTGATGATCCAAGAAGTATACTACAAGACTAATATTTTTAATAAATATATTAAAAGGTAGCAATTGAATTTGAATCAATAATCCTAGAGGACCAACCTGATCAAGTTCAATGAACAATTATTTGATTTGGACATAAAAGAGAGTCTTTGTATTAATTTCAAAAAATAGGTACGATTGATTTGTGCTTCAGTTGCATTGCCCTATATAATCATCTTCAAAAATTCATACTTCCATCTAAAATTTTAATATGTATTATATTTTGTATGTATTGTAAAATATGAATTCTCCCTCCCTTTACATTTAACACCACACATATATATGTGGTTGAATGGTTTTCACACCTCTTTAGGGTGAAAAGACACCACTCTTTATTAAAATCAAGAAACTTCTTTTGAAAAACCTAATCAACAAATTAACTAATAACTACCTATCTTTCGAATTTGGTTTTGGTCAAAAAACCAAAACAAATTTTGAAAAGCTAAGATTTTGAATGGAGCTTGGAAATTAGATTTTCTGAACTGGGTCATTTTTATATTTGCAATTTTCGCTCATGGGAACCCTCTGTTAATGTCATTTTTTAAACATGTAGAAATTACAACATTTATGAAGCATGTTTTCTCAGGAATTTTCTTTTGATAGAATTCATTCTGATTTGCGAACCTTAGAGAAATTGTATTAATATATCTTCTGTCATTTAAACTCTATAATACTATATATCCATGATTCTCTTTGATTGGCTCTTTTAATTTTGATCTCATAAGTAGTTAATCTACCTTGTGCTAATTTATCTTTTCAAGCATCAACTTCAAATCTTCTGACAAATCCTCTTGGCACTTGAGATGTACATTCTGAATTAGCAAATCGGCCACCTTCTAATTAATTTTCGTCCTTTAAAGTTTTTTACACCTTCCACCAATTCGCAAGTGTCTTTTTTTTTCTCTTTGAAATAGTGAAATTTTACTTCTCGATTGTTATCAATGTGGGTCGCGAAATAGCGAAAAATCGCTATCTCGCACATCCTTAACCTTATCCCAATGCAATAGAGAAATTTTTCTATTTCACAGTTAATTTTTTGAGAACCCACAAAATAGAGAAACATTCCCCTTTTGACTCATGTTAAAGGGATTTTCATCATAATTTTCCAAATATAATATTTCTCCGTCAAACGTAGAAATGTGGCACTTTTCCAAGCTTCAAAGGAAAATTTTCAAGTGATCCAACACCACTAATGATGGTATTTCATCATTTAGGATTTCAGCATCAGATATAGCTGATTCATGTGAAAATGAATCCATGTTGTCAAAGTCTTTCAAAATAACATTATCTTCATCTAATGCATAACTTTCCAACTCTTCTTCATACAAGCTATTAGATTCATTTGAAACATGGGACTGTAGATGAACTTCCTATGCAACCTCATTATTGTAGTAGCTAATAGCTCTATTGCATGATGTGACATTTGAAATCATCTCCATATCTACATCAACAATGTCACATAATTTATCACTAACCTCTTTTTAAATAATATGAGGAATAACCATTGTCTGAGACAAGTTCTCTTCGCTCACATTCTTTTTTGAATCATATATCATAACATGGTTAGTGTTATTAGTAGGGATGTCAATGCTTTGATATTGAACTTCATTTCTTGACTCACACCTTTCTTCAACATTTAATATCTTATGACAATGAACACTTGCTGATAAATAACCCTTACACATTTCATATTTCAATTTTTTCTCAATGTCCATGGCTGTCATATAAGCTTGATGCAAGGTTTTAGGCTCTTTACCCCTCAATAAAAAGCTCATCTCTTCATCAAATACAGCCAGGTAAACTGACAAGCATACTACATTATTTGGTTAGTAGCTCCTAGGAATATCACCCAAAGTTATTACAAATTTGACATTGAAAGAAGGAACCAAATCATCTTCTTCCATTTGAATATCCATGAATATTTTTATCACTGAATTTGGATTTACCTATTTCACCAAATTGTTCCATAAAATTTGCACTTAGTTTATCCCATGAAGAGATAGAACATGCTGGTAAAAATTGAAACTAATCCCTGACATCCTCCTTCAAAGTTTGAAAAAAAAGTTTCATGAAAATATCCTCCTGACATATCTCAAAATCACCCATCAAATCAGAAAACTCATGTAGATGATGACATGTTGATTATGATCCTTTCCCATTGAAATTTTGTAAATGTTTCCTAATCTTAGTAGGAACAACATTTGGGAAACCTTACCACCAAAGCATGATGGCATATACCTTTCAATTGAGAACATTCTACAAGGATTCAATAGGGGCTACATGGTTTTTGAATTCATATTTTATATCTCACGAGTACATTCAAAAAAATTATACACCCACTTATAACCCTAACAAATTTTAGACATAAACCTTGTAGCTAAACATTCACTTCTCTATCTCAAAATAAAACTCAAACATACTTCATCAACTTTAATACACAAGATGAAAAAAACATATTAGAAGTATGTAAAAAAGCACTACCATTCCCCTTCTTAGTTTGGAACTCACTTAATAGGGAAACATTCTCTACACATGAATTTCATGGAGAAACTTGACTCATGAAAATAAAAATACTTGGATTGTTGTAGTGGTTGAAAATCAGCTTTTTGGCTAGAAAAATTTGTAGATCTAAAGCTAATTTCACACCTTCGTTAAATTATTTGGTAGTGTCACCACCCCTTTATGGAGGATAAAAATTATGAATAGTTGGGACTTCTTCTCAACTCAAACTTTCTCAAAACCAGCACAACAACACTTCCATATCCAACAATATGACTTCATACGGATTCCTTCCTCAACTTGTCTAGGTACTTCATCATAAGAGTTCAAATATTCTTCATCTCTATTGCAAATCCTTTGGTTCCATTTTCAAATAATTCACATTGGTGTAAACAAAGATCTCAAATTCACCACTCACAGCTTGTGAGACGTGAAATAATTATGTAACATGGATAGATCTAGAAAAAACTTGCATTGAAAGATGAAACAAATTATCAAGAAACATTTATGATAATTGATTCACTTGACAAGGAGTCGAGACATTTCATAATAAACACATGACTCTATTAACAACATGAAATGAGACTAATTTAACAAAAGTCTATGTACTTCTTCCCCAATAGAGTCGCCATTTTGTTGGTTCCTAAAAAAGGTTTACACTACAAAATAGAAACCAAGTTGATCTTTCAATTTCCTATGGAGAGGCCAACTCCGATAATTATAAATCTCTGAGAAGATATTTGGAAGCAAATATATCAAGAAATGAAAGGAAAATTTGATACCAAAAGTGATGAAGGAATATTTCTAAGATATTCTACCAAAAGAAAGGCCTACAAGTGTTTGAACAAAAGGACAAATAAAATGATAGAAAGTGCTAATGTGAATAATGATGAGTTCTCAAAATAGAATGAGAAAGACAATGGAAAGAAATTGGAAGGATATAGTGAATTGATCCATTTTAAATCTAAAATAGAAATAGAGAAAGCAAGGACATGAACTGATAATGCTCAAATGACAACACAACAATAATAAAGAACAAAACAACAAGGTGAAACTAGTGAAAGAAATGAACGGATTCAAAATGAGGAGCCTATAACACCAAGAATCATGAGAGGAAACCATAGCTTGTCAGATATAATTGGAGACAAGAATGAAGGAGTATTAACAAGAATTCAATTAAGAGTTAGAGACAATACATGTTTACTATCAAAGATAGAGTTGAGAATGGTGAAAGATTCATTAAAAGATGATGACTGGTTGCAAGAAATGAAGGAAGAAATTAAGTGGATTTAAAAGAACAAAAAATGGTCATTAGTACCCAGGACAAAACAAAAAAAATTTATCAATACTAAATGGATTTTCAAAAATAAATTAAATGAGAATGGTGAAGTGATTAGGAATAAAGAAATACTGGTTGTTGGCAGTGGACCAGCATCCCTCACAAGGTTCGCGACATGGCTTAACCACCTCCTGTGTCTTCTATAAGTCTAGTGGTTGTATCGGGCATTAACAAGTTGATATTTTGGTGCAACAGAAACTACTACTTGTAACAAGTGGTATCAAAGCTTAGTCATAGGTTCAAATCTATGCAGGCCACGATGAGTGATGCTAGGAGGGGGATTGTTGGCAATGGGCCAGCATCCCTCGCAGGGTTTGCAACATGGCTTAACCACCTCTTGTATCTACTATAAGTCTAGTGGTTGTATCGGGCATTAACAGGTCGATCTTTTGGTGCAATGACAACTACTACTTGTAACACTGGTATGTAAAGGTTATGCACAAGAAGAAGGACTCGATTATGGAGAGACGTTTGCACTTGTTGCTAGATTAGGAGTCAGAATATTGCTGGTTTATGCTGCCTATAAAGGATTTAAAGTTTATCAAATGGATGTAAAATATGCTTTTCTGAATGGAATACTTGAAGAAGTCTACATTGAATAAATTGAAGGATTTGTTGCAGAAGAATGTAAAGATTTAGTTTGCAAGTTGCACAAAGTATTATATGGTTTAAAGAAAACACCAAGAGCATGGTATGAAAGACTACACTCTTATCTTATTATGATTGGATTTGAAAGAAAAAATGATAACAATAATGTTTATTTGAAATTTGAAGGCAAGGATAAAGTATTTATTTCTGAAATATTTGTTGATGATAATCTTTGAAGGAAATGAATTAATGAGTAAAGCTTTTGGTGAAGAAATGAGGAAATAATTTGAAATGTCTATGATAGGAGAGATCAAATTCTTTATTGGATTACAAGTATAGAAAATGAAGAAAGAAATATACATAACTTAGTCTAAGTATGTCAAGGAAATATTGAAAACATTTGGAATGGAAGATTTAAAACCTGTTAGTACAGCCATGGTTACCGACTGTAAAGTGTCAAAAGAAGATGATTCTAAGGAAGTCAATGAAATATTATATAGATCAATGATAAGAAAATTACAGTATGGTGTTCATAGCAGACCTGATATTGCACATGTTATTGGCATAGTTGCCAGATTTTCATCTAATCCTAAAGGTTCACATATGATTGCAGTTAAAAGTATATTCACATATTTAAAAGGAATTGAAGATTATGGATTATAGTATGAAAAGAAAGGATATTTTGATCTTAAATTTTATACAGATGTAGATTGGGCAGGAAACATTGATCATAGAAAAATTACAAGTGGATGAGATTTTTATCTTGGAAACAAATTAGTGTCATGGATGAGCAAGAAGCAGAATTGTATTTCACAATCTACTACTGAAGTAGAATATGTGGCTAGTGTAATAAATTTTCAACAAGTTTTATATGGATTAAGAAAATTCTGGGAGGTATAAAAGAAAAAGGCAAGTGAACCTTTTGTTATACATTGTGACAACACTAGTGCTACCAATATATCAAAGAACCTGGTAATAAAGTAAAAAACCAAGCACATAGCTATCAAATATAATTTTCTAAGAGAGAAGGTACAAGATAAAGAAGTGAGATTGAAATATATACCTACAAAAGAGAAATTTGCAAATATATTCACTAAACCACTACCTAAAGAGAGCTTTGAATATCTGAGAGGTATATTAGGGGTCCCACCCCTATCAGATATAAATTAAGAAAAGATGTAATATGCATCCGCTCATAGCACCTAATCAAAATATTATGAATATGAATTGATGTATTAGAGGACTACTCTATGGGGGAGCAGTCCTAGATAGGAAAAGAGGAAGCACAAAACAAGCATACATTCAAAAGACAAGAGCTGAAAGGTTAATCACCTTTGGCATTATTGTCAAAGGGGAAGAGATTACTAATTAGTTAGATCAAAATGCAGGAAAAATAAGTTGCTAGAAGAGAGATTAGTGTTAAAATGAAGAGATCAGATAATTAAATCAGAAGACAGGACAATGAAAGAGTCATGCACATATGAGAAGATTGAAGGTTAGTGAGATTGAAATAAATGTTTTCCATCAATGCCAAAGGGGGAGATTGTTGGCATAACTACATAGTTTTTGGCATAACATGTTGAAGGAGGTTGCTACTGGAAAGAACATGATAAATAGTTATATGTTTTTCATTGATTTCAAAATGTTTGGCATGATGATTTGACTTGTTACCATATCTATCAGAAGTAAATTACTATTTGTATAATGAGAAGTAAAGTAAGGCTCTTATCGGATAACTTTTAAGACTAACAATGGTGGACAAATGAATGATTTGGTTGTTTATTAGAGTATGATAAGAATTTAAGCTGAAGGATGCTATTCATAAATATATTAATTAGTTGTCAGTAAAGGTGAAGGTAATTTGATTAAGGTACCTACCGATAAACTATTGTCTTATTGGTACAAAGGAAGACTTATTGGAGACAGTGAAGATCTAAAGACAAGTGAAGAATAGATGATGAATTAAGAAAGAAGGACAACTCAAAGCTAAACTTAAATAAAAATTTGATGACACAAAGATCAAGGTAATGTGTATCAAGGAAGTTTCTACAAGAATAAAATGATTTGTCATTTAGCATGCTGACAAGGATGTAAAGAAAAAAAAATATGGATGGTTAGATCAGATATGAAAGATATAGATTGTTGGATTAAAATTTAAGGTTTATGATTGAGGAAACATACTTAAGGAAGATTTAAGAAGGAATCTGGTCTTGCACTGGAGAAGAAGAAGATTGTAGATATCGACGAATCAAAGAAGGATACAGAGAACAAAGAATTGAATTAGTATGTTATTGTAATTCATTGGATATGAATTATCAAGGATAGTGCAAACTACAGATGATTTATTTCATGGCACTCTCTAACAATTGTGACAATAAAATCCCTTATCAGGTGACCCTAAGAGGTCTATTATAAAATCCTCTAACCAGGTGGCATTCATAAAAGAATGTTTAAAATACTCTAACTTGATTACTCCTAATAGGGTAAAGACTCTAATTGGTCTCAGGGAAATCCCTTAACTGGGTAGAGTTTAACAGTGCTTTTGTAACCCTTATCAAGTGAGCCTTTAACAAGGCGAACTCTTAACCAAGTGCATTTTAGAATAGTAGAAATTTATGCGGGCATTGTTCTCACACTGTGGTTCACCCTAATCGGGTTTCCACGAGATAAATACTTGTGCTATTGTTGTGTGGATGATTTCATATGTTGCATGAATGCTTAATGTTGAGTTAACCAATAATGATGTTGTGGTTACAACATATCTTAATCGGTAGATCTATTAAAGAATTATTGAGATTGTAAAATTAAGTTTAAGTTGGTGATTACTAATTCACCCCTGTCTCAGTAATCAATCCTATACCTATAAAATGGCCTACCTACAACAAAACAATACTGAAGATGATGAGGATGCTCGCCCACTACTTTCCAAAAGCTCAAATTACCCTACTCAAATGCAGAAACACGAACACTATCACTTGCACTTAACTTCTCTTTGAAGACTTGGGCTCAAGAAAACACTTTGTGCTTCTCGATTAATCACTCAGAAAGTAATTTTTCTTAGGATAAATGTAAAAATGAGACGTGAAAGCCTTTTAATAATGCCCAAGTAAGCACATTAGTTGCTAATTAGAATCCCATTGTAGTTAAGCCCAAAATTCCAAACCTTGAGACACCTGATGTTCACTTCCTAAAACAAAACATATGTAATGACATCAGAACTCTAAAGTCTAGAATTCTTGGAAACGGACAAGAAGACACCCTAGGATACCAGATACTAGAAAAACAAAAGACACAAGACAAGCAAGGACATCAAAATAAAGATAAACGAAAGATAAGGGGGGACCCAACATTTTTCCCCAATAAAATGTAGGGATGGGTATGCAGGGCATAACATATTGCCTTACAACATTTCCCAACAATAACCCCAACCCAATCTACTTACCCAAATCCCTGCACAAGTTCAGTCAACATGTAAATCTATCCAGCATTTAATTGACTACTTAGATCAAAGCATGAAAAAAAAAATTACATATCTCGCAACAAGACACTAAATGAGACAAACCCTTGATTTATTGTATTTAAAAGTTGATAGAATTGTACATTGGATAGATTTTGATAAGAAATTTATTTCTATATAAATCCTTTTCTACCTCTGATATATATATATATATATATATATATATATATATATATATATATATATATATATATATATATATATATATATATATATATATATATATATATATATATATATATATATATATATATATATATATATATATATCAGTTACACAACTTAATCACTCAAAACCTGCAAAGAACTCAACACATATTCATCAATAATTCTCTATAAATGAATTTTCATAGCTACTCATACTCATCTAGACTTACTACTGGAACCACAGAGGTTGGAACCCTTGGAAAATAAAAGAGAAAATAATATTATAGAAGAAAAAGAATCTCTAGATTCAATTTGATGTTGCTAGTGTTACTATAACTGATGGTGATGATGATGAAGTCTGACCAAGATCAGAGGTATAAAAGATAGTAGAAAGGTTAGATCATTTATTATCTTGTCATTGATGTCAAGCAATTAATATCTAGTTTATATTGTGTTTCCATATCATTCAGAGTATGATATAAGTTGAATGAGTTAAGGAGAAGAAGTGAGATATTGTGAAGATGAAGAACATAATTGGGCAACTGATATAGATTTAACAATGCTAATATTATGTTGATATCATTTTTTTCTACCTAACATATGATTATATTAAGTCAGTAAAGAATGGTAAAGAAGATTAATCAAATCGGCAAGTTAAATAGTTTTGGATACCAAGAAAGAAATGTCACTTGGTGATGCAGGGGCACCCAAGGTTAAGGAAGGGCATTTTGTGTCCTTAGTGAAACTGCATGAGGTGTTTGTATTTTGGCTGGTGTTACTCGGTTGCAGCCTTGATCGACTGTCTCGATCATTGAAGGAAGCTCGGTCACTGAAGGAACTTGGTAGTCTCTAGCGCTTGGTAAAATTGTTGCTCGGTCATGCGTGTGGTACTCGGTTGACACTAGTACTCAGTGATTCCTGGCGTGCTCAGTAATTTTACTGCCTCTCGGTAGTTCTGACTTACCGACTGGAGTTCTATGTGATTTGTTGAGCTAACTTGGTGAATTAATTGTTGGTAGCCATTGTCTTGGGCTGACATGCAGAATTAAATATTTGTATGTACATTTATAAGCTGACTTCTATGGCATTTAATTATTTGTTTTGAGGAGTTAAGGGTTTCATCTAGCCAACTTGTGGCTGATGATTAGTATTTAAGGAGGGCTTGGGTAGATGTTGAGGGACAAATTTGGTAGAGATCAGGACTTAGACATCAGAGCAGATCTGAATGTCAGATGTGAAGCTTGAGAGTGAAGTTGTGGAAAAGTTCTTGATGTTCTTGCTAATCATATTGTAATTTGATAATCATTTGTAGCAGAGCTAGGGGTTTGCATACTTGGGAAAAAAGAGATTTCTTGAAGGCTTGCGAGCTCAAGTTTAGATATGCCTTAGGGTTTCCATCAGTTTCTGATTGTCTTTAGAGCTAAACTAGTTGAGTTTGTATTGGACCTAGTTGTGGATCTTGTAGAATTGTTTGCTGATTGTAATTGGCCCTAACCCAGAAGGCCTTACAGTCAGACATGTTAATGAAAATCAGTGTTGAACAATTACTTTGTGTTGCATTGTTGAGTAATCTGCTGTGTAATTTTGTTGGCTGCAAGGTTTGGACTGTCCTTCATTGGATCCACCTACCTTGACTGCATAAGGTGGTATCAAAGTGAAAGTTTGTTCCTGTTCAAGCGAGGGTTGATCTTGTTGAAGTAGAAGGTTGACCTAGCAAGGCTAATCTTGCAAATTTGATCTTATTGGAGAAAAGATTGTGCGTAATCTGAATTGCAGATCCAAAGCACTGAACTTGTGAAATTGTGCCCTAGTTGTTTACAAGATTGCAAGTTGAGATCTGACTTGTTGCAACTTAGAAATTGTCACAAGGTGGTTGGTGAGGGTTTGTTGTAGAGGGTTTCCCTTATCTTTAAGGATGCCTCTGAGAAGATTGGACCCTAGAGTTATTTTAGATCTTTGTGATATTATTGAATCCCAGATCACAAAGAAGGTGAAATCAAATTTTAGATCTGAGATGGAATTGATGAAGAATGATATGGTCATCGAGATCATGAGAACTGTTGCTGGTATACCTCAGAATGTTGGTACTGAGGATGGCTATGAAGAAGCTGTTGAAGAATTTGAAACTACTAGATCTAGTGGTGATGACTGGAGGAATAGATCTGGTGAAGACAAAACTGCTCGATTGCCTAGACCTACTGCTTGGTTTAGTAATTACCACATGGAAGTTTCTACTTTCTCTGGTACTTTGAAGCTTGACAATCTGATTGATTGGATTGGTGAACTTGAAGATTTCTTTGAGTTGGAAGAAATTGAAGATCCTCTTCGGGTGAGATTAGTACAGACAAAGTTGAAAGGACATGCTGCTCTTTGGTGGAAAGAACTACAAAGAGACCGAGAAGATGAAGGTGAAACAAAGATCAATCAGTGGAGATTGATGGTGACTAAGTTGAAAGCTAAGTTCATACTAGCTAACTATGAGCTTGACTTGTTTAAGAAGTTGTAGAATCTGAAATAGAAGGATTTATCTATTGAAGATTTTACTGAGGATTTCTACAAACTTACTATTCGGTCTGGACACCAAGAGCTTGGTAAGGAAAAGGTAGCTTGGTATGTGAATGGTCTGAGATTCAATATTTAGGATGAGCTTGGTATGCTAAAGGTTGATCCTATTGAAGATGCTTATCAGTATGCTCTGAAGGTAGAAGATAAGTTGAAAAGGAAATGGCCTGGTAACTCCTGAGGGAAAGAAAAGATTGATCACCCAGTGAAGGAGAAACTGACTGATGTAGAAGATGAATAGAAACCTATGGAACCAAAGAAGAAGACAGGTAGAGTTATCTTTAAGGGTACTTTCTATAACTATGGGGAGGAAGGACACCATTCTTTTGAATGCACACAAAAGAAGGTTGACCAACAGACTGTTGTGATGAATGAGAACATTTAGAATGAACCTGAATCAGAGAACTTGCTGCTTCAGCGAACATTGCTCGGTACAAAGAATGAACCTTGTCAGAGGAGTAATTTGTTTAGGACCCAATACAGAACTGAAGGTAAACTCTGTAATGTTATTATTGATAGTGGTAGTATTAATAACCTTGTTGCTGAGGACCTGGTTCAGAAACTTGGTTTAAGTAGAATGAAGCATCCTTGTCCTTATAGGCTTGGCTAGTTACAAGATGTTCATGCTTTGGAAGTTAGAGAACAATGCTTCATTGATGTTCAAATTGGCCAGTACAAGGATATTATGCTTTGTGACATTGTGAAGATGAATAGTTGTGATATATTGCTCGGTAGACCTTGGCAATATGATTGCAGAGCTATTTATGACTATGTAAGAAATGTGTTTACTGTTGAGAAGAATGACAGGAAGTTTTCACTGATGCCTTTGATGGATACAACACTCGGTAGGAGTAGCCTGAGTATTGGTAGCCAAGTTGAGATTGTGGATCCTGAGAAAATGAATGATCAGTATAAAGAACCAACCTATACATTGTCAAGAAAAGACTTGAAGAGACAGAGGAAACTGAAGTGGAAGAATTTGCAAGCAGAAAAGGTGGAGGACTTGTATGTGAAGAACCAATTAAGGATTTATGTGCTAAATCCTAAAGATGTTCTTCTCACATATGAACATCTTTTTGGAACCTGGGGCATCTAATGCAAGGGCATCCAAGGTTAAGGCAGGGCATTCTGTGTCCTCGGTGAAACTGCATGAGGTGTTTGTATTTTGGCCGGTGTTACTCAGTTGCAGCCTTGACCGACTATCTCGGTCATTGAAGGAAGCTCGGTCACTGAAGGAACTCGGTAGTCTCTGGTGCTCGGTGAAATTTTTGCTCAGTCATGTCTGCGGTGCTCGGTCGACACTGGTGCTCGGTGATGCTTGGCATGCTCGGTAATTTTACTATAGCTCAATAGTTCTGACTTACCGACTGGAGTTCTGCATGATTTGTTGAGCCAACTTGGTGAATTAATTGTTGGTAGCCATTGTCTTGGACCGACATGTAGAATTAAATGTTTGTATACATTTGTAAGCCGACTTGTATGACATTTAATTATTTGTTTTAGGGAGTTAAGGGTTTCATCCATCCGACTTGTGGTTGATGATTAGTATTTGAGGAGGGCTTGGGTAGATGTTGAGGGTTAGATTTGGTAGAGATCGGGACTTAGACATCAGAGTAGATCTGAATGTCAGATGTGAAGTTGTGGAAAAGTTCTTGATGTTCTTGCAGATCAGATTGTAATCTGATAATCATTTGTAGCAGAGCCAGGGGTTTGCATACTTGGGAACAAGGAGATTGCTTGAAGGCTTGTGAACTCAAGTTAGACCTACCTTAGGGTTTCCATCAGCTTCTGATTGTCTTCAGAGCTAAACTAGCTGAGTTTGTATTGGATCTAGTTGTGGATCTTGTAGAATTGTTTGCTGATTGTAATTGGCCCTAACCTGGAAGGCCTTACAGTTGGGCATGTTAATAAAAATCAGTGTTGAACAATTACTTTGCGTTGCATTGTTGAGTAATCCGCTGTGCAATTCTGTTGGCTGCAAGGTTTGGACTATCCTTCATTGGATCCACCTACCTTGACTGCATAACTTGGTAAAGAGGAAAAGTAATTTAGTAAGAGTAATGTAAGTTTTTGTAAAGGAAAAGGAACTCAAGGTACTAAGCAAAAGGTTTTAGTCACTGAGTAAGGAACATAATTTAAATACAAGGATCATAATGATATTTAATGATTAGCTATGATGAGCTGAAAGATTATGATGATAAGGAAGAGTTAGTTGGAGAGATCTACAATCAAGAATATTCATGATGATGATCTATGGTACATATCTAAGTAGTTAAAATAGAAGGAATAAGTTTCAAGAAAGTTCAAGTTCTGAGGTGAAGGTAAAATGTGTTACTGAGATCTAAATACATTGAATTAGTTTATGAAATGAATTCAACAACTAAGACTAATCAAAGGAAAATGTGATAAAGGAGATTAAGTGGGAAAACAAAGTCTATATAAAGGATGAATTTGTATGAACAAATGATTGGAAAATTGAAGGGTTGATAAGTCATCGACTGATGTAGTGAAGAAGGAAAAGATAGATTATGAGTCAGAAAATGGATTTTGATTAAGTGTTGAAGTTAGTGGAAGGTGAAGGATTGAAGTAAAGGAGAGCGCACAAAGGATCTGATTATGCAAAGGATAGTTGCAAATTTATAGGTTAATTATTTACTATTGCTTATTAGCATTTGTAAGAGAGAAATCTCTTAATCGAGTGGAGTTAACAATCTTATTGTAAAATCCTTGCAAAAGGTAACATTCTCAAGAATGTTTAAAGTCCTTTAACCATAGACCACTCCTAATAGGGTGAAGATCCTAATAGATCTAAGGTAAATCTCTTGACCGGGTCACACCTGACAGTGTGTATTGTAATCTTTAACCAGATCGGTCCTTAACCGAGCATACTTCAGAAGAGTATTTTCTTTAGTTGGTGACAATTCCCATAATGATTTTTCCCAAAGATGGGTTTCCACGTTAAATACTGGTGTTATATGTGATGAATGATTTATGTGAATATTATTATTTATTGTTAAAGTTTATTTACTGTTGTCGGTAAATAGTGAATTGTGTTTGACTGAGTTGACACCAAGTTAAATAGAGAAAGTTTTTGAGCTAGCTGTCCTCCTTCACAAAATCTAATATTAAAAAGATATTCTTCTCCCTTTGAAAATACAAAATATCTATTTTATTTTTTCTAAAAAGTGATTCTCATATACACATTTTCCATCTGAGTGAAAATCAAACCTTTTATGTAAACCAATTTATCAAAGGTGAAAAATAATCCCGCTCCTACAAACTTATTTTTGAGCAATCACTTGCTTGGAAAAACTGATGTAAAAAAAACAATTTTACACTTCAAGTGAAAACGCTTCCCTGCACTTTTAAAAAACCCTTGCAAAATATTGGAAATTTATTGACCTCACATTTCTCAAACATATTTGACAGTTCTTATGCCCAACCTGTGTATCTATCTATTTGCAAATTTATCATTCATAACTCGAGTAAAAGAAATTTCACAACTCAATAAGACCTTCAGTTCATTACTACAAAGTTACCTTGATTGTTCAAATAATCACTCCATAACACACTCCACTCAAATATAATTCACAAATTCCACTCCCCTTAAACAAATTCCACCCCCTTAAAGAGGCTTATGATCATGACTTTTATAGAATCATATTTATCAAAATAGTCCAGAAACTTCATGACTTGATCTCCCCTTTCTATTAAAATAAAACATTCCACCCTCAAAAAAGAACATGGCTACTATGGTGAAAATATCAACTCATTGTCCACTGTTATCTTTATTTTACCATTTTGGAGCACAAACAAAAAAGGCCCAACTTTGTAGATCTACTCATTAAATCTATAAATATACCCTATAAAATTTGCTTCCCACAACATTCAATCTTGTTGCATAGCTAGGATATGTCAAACCACTTTTAACATAGCTTTTGTAATGACCGATTGCAACATATTCAGTTTGCGACAAGACCCTTGGATGCAACATTTTGACCTCCTCATTTTGTATATTTCCTTATATATGCTCAACTGCTCTATGGTTATTTTATATAAATCATTTTGTGCATATGCTGCAACTATAGCTGACCACATCTCATTGGGGTCATCTATTATGCTTTTTGTGCCTTTCCCTTTGCCTATTGAAATGTCCATACTCTTTTCCAACACTCTTATTACGACACAGACAGTCTTGATGCATTGATGAATGTTAACAATGGCCACAATCTCTGATTTTTATTTTGGAAATTATAATTTTATTGAAAGATTGCAAAGTTCTTTCAACAATCCCATTGGGTGCGTCCAAAAAACACTACACCCACCTTGTCTCCCATCATTCTGGATTTATTGAGTTTCTAAAAAAAATTTCACCAAACCTGTGTACAAACCTAACGTATACGCCCTATCCACATTATACTTTAATCGGCTCCCACTCCCTATTTTGAGCCCTCATCATGACATAGGTGGATAATAGAAAACAATATTGGTGTTAGCAGTGAATGCTAAATCTGACTTTATCTCGGGCATTGCATTTTATTGGATGTTTTTTAAAGCCCATTAAACATTCATTTTGTGTGTTACCAAATTCATTTTGGCAGATTCTTAAAAAATGACACTTCATAAGATCATACTTATTTAAAGCCCCTGACCATAACCAATGTCAAACCATGATGTGCATACGACTTATTTCTACAACTAGTATGCCAAAAGCAAACCCATCGTCTTTCTTGGAAAAATCCCACGCTGACCCTGTTTCTTGCATTCATTCATCACAAATACATTTGGAAGAGTATTTGGCTCATCCCATCGTGGAATTACGGGGAGATGCCGCGTGGCAGGTGGAAAAATAAAAATAAAAATCTTTCAATCCTCATCACTCGAAAATTGTGATAGCCCACCACTTAAAATTTAAATTATTCTTTACTAATGATTTAAAAATAAATAATTTTTACATTTCATCCATTTTGTTTGGGATTATCATTCTTATATTATAAAACTGATTTTTATTATGATAACCTCTTATGTCTCCAATACCTATACATTAATATTATCATTTAAATCAAGATAATTTAAATAACAAATTAATGTTAATTTTGAAGAAGTAACATTCTAATGAGGCAAATCAGGTCCCAAGTGAGCCCAGATAAAAAAAAAATATTTTCAAACAAATGACCTCTTTAGATGCAATTTTGGAATTTCCATGTATCTATAGATCAAATATGCACAACAAATGGCCATTAAAACTTAATTTTCAATCATCTTGCAATTGCACTCAAATTGTGCAAGGATGGATCCTTGAAACTAGATAAATTTGTAGATTGGTATACTAATAATTATTTTGCTAAATGGATTTTCTTGATGACGTAGGATGTAAGAGGCATTAATCACCAAAGTTACCCATTTTATTTTCTCTGTAACTGAATGTTCTAGAACAAATCTAAAACCTCACTTCTAGGCCTCTGACAAAAATACCAAATGACCTCCTGGGATGCTATCACTGATAAGACATGATCATTTAGGTGTGAAGAACAAGTGTACCAGAAGAAAATACCAAATATGTTTAAACTTGCAAGTTATTGCTAAGCAAACATAATCACTTCTACAATGTCTTGTACATGTAATGATTTGTTAAAAATATAAGATAGGGTCCTAGATTGCTAAAATTTAGTCCACTGGTACATTAAGATACCATCATTGTGAATCAATACTTGGAACCTCTTGACAATTAATAGGTTTCAAAATAAGACATCTTCAAAATGGCTACTTTGCAGATGTATCACTGACTATGCAGGAAACTTGAAAAGTTGCTTCTAGATTGCATCTAGAAAACTCATCAAATGAACACCTTATGATCTGAAAGTTTGGACATGGGTTCATTTACTATATGTAGTACAAAGATGCAATTAGTTTGTTTTGATAGTCAAATGGTCAATTTTTATTAGCCCTCAAAATTGGCCTTTAAGTAACTTTCGCATTTCACTCAGTAAAACTGAAGAAATTGGACTTGGAATTAGCTGAGAAAAATGGCCAAATGGATTGAAAAGGGTCTGAAACTACACATAATGGATATTTGTTATGTCTATAATGCAAGTAAATACTTAGGTTGCAATGGTCATTAATAGGATGTGAAAACCAAGCCACCAAAGTAGGCAATTTCAAATTTTCTGAACATGGGCAAAAATACATATTGAACAAACCCCTTGATAAATCTACTTCACAAAACCACCAAATCTGCATGTAAGGGGTTACAAATGGATATATGAGTTAAAAGGAAAAGAGGGGAGCATTCCTTCAAAGTGGTCTCTCATGAAAATCACATGGCACTCAAATATTCAGCGTTAAAACATGGCTTCTCAAAATAGTGCACAAAGGTGTTTTCTCATGTCTTAGCAAAATTCAAACATGGTTTTCTCATGAATTTTTAGAGTACTGACAGAACTTAAACATTATGATTGGTTCTAGGGGACTTAAAAGTTTATAAAAATCTATATATAAAAAAACTCTTGTTTATTTTCTTTATCTAAGTTTCTCCTCTTACTAAGGTTAGACATCCACCACCCACACAAATCAATTTGGCATCCAACAATTCCACAAATCTACCAATACCATTTCATAGATATTAGGAAAATTCATCATATCCACATCCCAAAATCAAATAAATACTAACATCCAAACTCATTAGAATTATCACAAAATATTATATTGAATTATACTTTTCTTCATCCATATTGTGTTGTCATTAATTGTAAGCACATTATTGGTGTGTATAATTTCATGATTCTTGACCACCCACCTTAGCGTGTTTTCATTTTAGCATGCATTATGGAATTTCGTGTGACACTTAATGAACACCTAAACTTAAATATGAGTCCTATGTTGATTCTATTTCATCAAAAATTGATGTTATATCTTATTTTTAGGTGTGTTCCTTTATTATTTCTCTCCTTCAATCATTTATTTCCCAACATGGGCCCTATGTTACCATTTGTAGCCTTTGTTATTTTTCTAAACCCTAAAATCAATTATGCCTCAAAATACCACTCACTATGTGACATTTGTGGTCCTAATTATGTTCTTGATTGATGGGAAGAGGATTCCTAGGATGTCTAGTTCCCCAATGTTTGGCTCCAAGTTTGAACTGGGGACCTATCTTGTAGTTTTAGTGAGATTTCCATATTTGTGTTAGCCTCCTACAAAAATTTTATCTCTAAAATATTTTGAGAGGTATACAAGAAAACTATCTCTCTTCATTTTGACATTTCTTTTGAGGCAAGTTGGAATTCAGGAGCTCTCCTACACTTTTGCATCTAAGAATTCTCAAGAAAGATCTCAAGCATTCTAAGGTATTTTCAAGGAAATATTCTCCATGAATCAAGCTTATTTCTCTCATTGAAGGCCAAGAAAAGGAGTCTACCATCAAGGAATAAGATCATAGTACCAACATCCACTTACATTCATTCAAGTCTTCATGTCTTTCTTCTTCTCAATTAAGTAAGCATTGTGGAAAACTAAAACATCCATTTACATAAGGTTTTTTCTTTCATGATTTCCTTTGTTTTTTGTGTTAAGTAAAATCTATTGCATCAATATATTTGATCACATTCAAAGAAGCATTTTCATTACCAAGGTATAGGTAGTGAAATAACCATTGTAGATCTAGAAAGTACAGGACCTGATAGGCATTTTGGAAGTCAAAAAGTACTAGGAATAGGATGGCTCAAGGAACTTCTTGCCTACAAATTGGATTCAAACTAAAACCTCAAATCATTTTTTCTATTTGTTGTCCTATCCTAAAAAGTTAGCACATAATTAAATGCTCAATTAGGCCCCATTTTGGTGATTTCAAGATTTCATATCCATTATGCTTGATCCATCTACTTAATACACTTATTGGACTGTTAGAAAGTAAAGTCCACCAAGATAACTGCAAGGGGGGGGGGGGGGGGGGGGGGGGTGAATCAGTTATCTGATTAAAATAACTTTTATTAACCTTAATAAATCTGAAACATGTGATTAACATAAACAACAACCATAAAAAGATAGCCATACACAATGACACTAGATTTGTTAACTAGGAAACCTCTTGATCAGAGAGTAAATCCCAGTGGGGATGGTACCCACAAAAGATGTACTAATATAAAAGTTCCTTGTGAGAGGATGGACCCTATTAGGAGTCTATGAAATACATTTAGTACATATCAGTTCATGTGAGGAGACTTTGAATCCCTATGAGGAGATTCCAACCATGTGAGGATTTGTGGAAGGCAGAAGGACCCACTGTCCAAACAACTTCAAGGGAAATACCACAGAACTCATTGTCCAACTGATCTATGTATTATCCTAGACAAAATAATACCAAATATAATTGATCTCAACAAATCTTTCCTCTCTCCTCTGATCATGCCTCTACTACACCAAATACTTCCCAGATCTCAATACCAGATCTGCAAACTTTGCATCACATAATAATCCCTTAGATCGCTTACTCACATTATTTCACACTTCACAACTTGCATTTCTTACAATTCTTTTTTTTCACAATCAAGAAAATAATCCTTCCTTTATACCAAGCCCAATATTTCATAATTGAGTCCGCCAAATAGGCTTTACCAATTACAAAATATAAAATAATACACATTAGATATTAATTTCATAATTACACAACACTATCGGCTCACAAACTTAATAAATCTTCACACGTACAACCTCTGAGTATGCTAACTTAGCCAAATCACCTTCACAATGTCTTCAACCTCTGTATAACTTCACTTGTCCATATTCTATCCATGTTAGGAGATATAATCCAATCATCACAAACTGCTTCTCAGGAACTTTGTCAGAATACAGTCTTCACTAAATCTCTTATAACTGTCACCATTCTTTGAATTTTTGTACGCGCTCTTGACCATGTCATTAGGACACTATGTAGAATACGTCCTCAACTTCACATGACCTCATCTGCAACCCACTGTGTACACTAACTCAAACTTTGTCTGCTACTCTTCAATCTTCAGTATAAATAGTATGTTGACATCAATGACAAACACGGTCATGAATGAAACATGTGACCACTCCAGTAATGCTAGAATACTCCCCCATAGGACATATTTAGCATTCATGCTAACAATCTCCCCCTTTGGCATTGATGGAAACATAGATGAAAAGTATCCAAGTTCCATGAATACCAAAATGTAACTCTATTGCTCTTGCCTTTTCAAATCTTCTTTAGAAATCACTGCTCCCCCATTTTGTATGCTCACTTCTCTTATACATTCTCTCCTACATTCCCAGGAGATGTTTTTCATTCATTCTTCTCCCCCATTAACATCAATGACAAAGGCATCATTATGTCAATTCAATTTGTTGCTCAATAGTTCTAACCAGCTCAAGTGTCCAAAGACACTATTGAAGATACCTCTTACCAAGAGTCCTTCATGACTCAACTCAAACACAAATACTCCCCCATAGAGGAAGCATCGACATTCAGTCCAGATAAAATATAGTGCTCTATACCACTGGATTGATGCAACTTTCTGCATCACTACTCAAAAGTAGGCTAGGGCATAACCCCAAGCATACCTCTCAAATACTCAAATGTATCCTTAGGTAAAGGCTTTGTAAAAATATATTCTATCTGCTCCTTTGTGTTGTTATATGTAATGTCCCCTTTTTGATTTTATATGATATTTAAAGCCTCTAATTAGATTTTAAAATCCAACAACCAATATTGCAAAAGATCAACCAATTTCTCAATAAAACCCAAATCGGGTATGCCCGAAATAGTGCCAAAAACTTCACAGCTTCACATATTATTGATAAATCTGAAAGTAGATATTTTTATAGAAATTTTGCCAGCATAACGGCCTACAAAATGACATTTCTAGATCTGCAAATATTTTACACAACAACTCCAAAAAGGAAGACAAAAACAATGCTCATCGAGCTCTCAAAAATAACACAAAATAGCCCGGAAACACCACAAAACACTAATAATCTATCACAGAAGTATGACCATGACCCAATACATATATTTAGCTCTATTTTAACATCAAAATGTTTGCGATACAGCAGCAAACCAAACTGATATAAAATACTCAACCGGAAACACCAAACTCTTACAAGAAACACACCCGAAAACTCACAAATTTGCATTGTTCAACACAAGAGCAAACTCTACATGAGCTTGCACATGGAATGGCCTCAAACTCCCATCCTTAGCCTTCTTGGAAACCTGCAAACTCCCGTCTTTGGGTCTCCTTCTCCACAGGTTTGGCAGCCTCTAAAGAACAACAAAGCAATGAGCAAAAATCAAGTTCTAGAATGAGCCCGAAACGCCTCCAAACCACTTTTAAAGAGGGCATAACCCTAACTCACGACCAAGAGGGGTGAATTCAACATATTTTAATAATATTTAACATTTATTATTCCATTGGTTTCCCAAAATTAACCCCCTTCCCCGAAACTTTACTTTTTGAGCTTGCCAGCCTTAGCAAAAGTTATTATTTTTAATTATTTGAAAAGGGGACATGACATTATACTCAATTCTAACTTCCTTCTCTGCAACCTTTTCTCTCACAACATGATACTTTATCTCTATATGTTTTTTCTTTGAATGTAACATGAGATTCTTAAATTTCATTAAGGCTCATTAGGATACATTACCTAGTTGTGTAAAGAGTGCTACATCTTTAGAAACTCTAAATTATGAGCACTGCAAACAAATGATCTCATTTTTTGGAGGCTGTTATAAAAGCCTCTACATCTCTTTCTAAATTCTACATTCAAAAGAGTCACATTGATTCACTCTATGCTCTTTAGCTCTGTGTTTCTTAAAATACTTTTGTGATAAAAAAATAAATAGATGAAAAAGCATTTTAAGATGGAAAATTCATTATGATTTAGGGGCATTCAATGTCAAGAGTCAGTAGGTGAACATTAATTGCAATGGTGGTAGAAAAGATATGCCATCAAGTTACTTTTTTGTTGTTTGAATTAATTAAATTTCAAATAAAATACACTTCTCCGCATAGCCTTTTTTTTAATGCTCATATGTCAAAAATCTAATTTTAAATGATCACTTTACCTTTACTTTGGATTAGGTTTAGTTTCAAGATTTATTTTCTCACAACTATGAAAAATTTATTTGCAATTACTATGTAGGTGATGTTTGATATGTGGAATTTGAATAAATATCCCCCTCATGAAGGGAAAAATTAAAATTCATGAAGTTTCCATAGTCTGTAATGATATGAAGATTTTTTTCCTCGATTTGACTTAATATTTTTTTGTCATCAACATTTTGGTTGGATATGTAGAAGTTAAATTTCAAATGTAGATGAAAAATCTCAAAAGTGACATCATCATCATACTAGACATGCATAAATTTGGTCTCTTTTGGGATTATTGACATTAGCATGATCAAGTGATAATGGCACCATGGTATAGTTTCACATGAATGTAAGTGAACTAAAGAAATTGCATTCAAAACAGTTTAGTTTAGATGGATTGAGAAACAAAACATTGTAACACCAAGTTGATGTCATCAAAGCATAGTTGCGAGCAATTTCAAATGAAATGGGAATTTTGATCACTTAAAAAAAAAAGTAGTTCACTAAAATTCATATTCCTACAAACATTTAAATCCACTTAAGGATTCCTTGCTACTACGGGTGAATGTAAGTGAATTGGGAAGTTACACTTCAAGTAGGTATTTCACTTAGGGGTCAAGTTTTTTGCAAATGATTAAACTCACTCTTTAGGAAGGATAGGTCCAAAGTGGGAAGAAAGCAAAAATCATAAGGTTTAGAAAACTCAATTCATTAGCAAATGAGATGTTTTCTATTGTAGAGAAATGAAAGTGAATTGTACAAGTGGAGGAATTGAAATGAACTCGAAAGCTTTTACTATTGGGATGCAAAACCTCTACAAATGAATAACATTTTTGACAAACTCTAAAAGGTAATTAATGCCATTTTTAGGGATTTTTTCATTCATGATTGAATATCAACCACTTGAAAAATTGGATTTGGGATTTGGAGGAAAGGAGAAATTTGTCAAATTGCTAGAAGCTAAAACAAAGAAAAAAAGGGGTCCTTGTTTTGTTGGGAGTAACAAATATGATATAATAGAAATGTTTGCACACCACTACATAGTATTCAATGACTATATTTCTTAGCAATTTTACATCCATGTTTAGACTCGACTCTAGCATTGTTCAAACTTTCCTTTTGAAAATATGATCTATTTTTTCATGTGAAAATTGTAAATTCTCCATTTGTCAATTGAAAATTTCCACATAATGAAAAAATATATTTTATTAAGAAATTATGAATGAGATTACCATACATAAAATCAACTTGAACAATGCCAAGATAACTATTGTCAACAAAAACTCATCATTACTTGAAGCACTAAATTTTGTATTGAAAATGACTATATTATTCCACCCAAAGATACTAGACTTGCTTTTAGTTTGACATTTCTTTTGCACTAATTATGGATATGCTTTAATCAACTTCCCATAGAGTCAAGGTATTTCATCTTAGAAAATTAAAAACAGTGAACCAAGAGCATTTTGTATTTAGATTTTGAGTGCATTGTGAGATCTATGATAAGTTTTACTATCTATTCAATGAAATTTATGACTATATACAGGATCTTGTTCATCATAAAGATAAAAAAATGTATGATTCTATTCATTGTAGAATTGACTCTGCAAATTTTATATTCTTTAAAATTACCAACCCAACTCTTTGTCTCAATATTCCTCTTTATAGTCCATTCTTCCACCATAATTTGAAAAAGAAATAAATTTATCATCATAATTTTTTCTCTTTTTCTTGTAACTTCTTACAAAAGTCTATATCTCCCTTGCAATCCTCTTACCCAAATTTAATTTCTAATGGACTATAAATTTCAGAAGTCAAACTGCTATAGAAACCACCTATTCATGGAGAATAGGAAGCTAAGCCCCTTTCACCGCATTCTTATCTTAGGCCTTACCTGCAAACTTCAGAACTGTAGCCTGAAAACTGTCTGCAGTGAGGGTGAAGGGGGGATTCCACAGTTGTAAGCGACAAGTCTTCTAAATGGGCAGCTGAAAAGATTTATTTATTTCATCCAATTAAATTGATTTGGTTTCTGGTAGGGTTGGACAGCTACCGTTCTGGCCACCATTATAGCAGGATCCCGGAAAAGCTGCATTTGACACTTCAACACAGGACCAGTCTTTGTTTCCCTTTATAATCCTTCAGATTTTCTGACTATTGTTCCCTTAGATGTTCTGTTTTGGCCAGACAATTTATGGCTACTGGTTTCCCTGTTCACAAATGAGTTGTGACTGTGAAAATCGGAAAGAGAAACTGCATCTGCCAGCAGGGGACATTTAAGAAGCTTACAGATTAGTATTATGGTTAACTGGTATTACAACTTATGACCCTGATTAAGAAAACATCAGTAGTCAGTGAGGGTTAACTTAAAATGGGATGAACTAAGTCATTAACACTTGACATATTTCATATATGAAGCCACAGCTTTTCATCAGTCCTTGATCAGAAAGTACAATACATTCATCCAATTTTAAGCAACTATATGTCTGACCAGAGAATTCATAAATAAAAATTATCCAAGCCTAAGCCACTACAATCTTGAGCATAGATAGAAATACAATCTTGAGCATAGATAGAAATGCAAAATTTCACATATGCTTCCACAAGAACATTTTTTATTATGGCGATTAATTTGCCAGGCGCCAGGCAAAATAAACAAATCTCTTTGAATATGACCATTACATGGCCTGTGAATGTCATTCTTTCTTCTCCCTGTCAGTCCATTTTTACAGACTTCTAGTTAAATCATCCCGCCCCTTTCTCCTCGCTGCTGTGTTTCTCTGTAGTCTGTATTGTCCAGAACAATGAATGGAAACATAAATGACTAAGAGTCAGAAACATCAAACAGGGGAGGTTTGGGAAGTAGGATCTGAGGAAGAAGGGAGCAAATCTGGAGCAACCCTGCATCCCTCAAGCAGCAAGACAACTTCAGTCATGGAAGGCCTATCGAGAGGGTCCATTACAGTGCAGAGCAATGCCACTTTGACAGCCAACAAAAACTCCTCCCATTCAGAGGATTGAGGATCCACCTCCAACAGACTTGGATCGAACAGCTCTGATATCTGCCCTGTTTGCAATTGCCTCTTGACCCATTTCACAATATCCATCTCATCCTCCTCTTGTCCTTCATCTTTGATAAACATGACAGCTCTTCTGCCAGTCAGAAGCTCAAGCAGAACAATCCCAAAACTGTAAGCATCGCCCTCCTTTGTCATCTCCCCGCTCAACTTACCCTCAGGGGAAACATACCCAAAAGACCCAACAGTCTTATCATCAATAGACCTCACCGAGAGCTTATCCAGACCAAAATCTGAAAGATGAGCCTCAAAATCAGCATCAAACTGCACATTGCTGGGCTTGACATCTCCATGAATGATTGGAGTGTCCAAACAGGAATGCAGGTGAGCAAGGCCCTTGGCAAGCCCTAGTGCAATAAGATGCCTCATAGGCCAGTTCAAGATATGCCCATCTTGGTGTGAGGCCTCTTGCAGAAGAGTAGCCAGGTTCCCATTAGGCATGTAATCATAGGCCAAAAGCCTCACATCCTTATCTACATAATACCCCCTTAAGACTGTCAAATTTGGGTGTTTCACCCTTCCAAGGCCCTCTGCCTCCTCTCTGAACTCATTTTCTTCAGAGATTTGGCCATCAGGCAATCTCCTTATTGAAAGCACTGTCCCATCTTCAAAACAAGCCTTAAACACAATCCCATACCTTGTTCTGCTCAACACATGCTCTTCATTGAATTGCCCAGTGGCTTCCAATACATTCGGGTAAGTTATGGGACTGTAAAACATCACAAGGCTCTGCTGCTGCTGCTGCTGCTCCTGCCCTTCACCCACATCTCCCTCTGATCTGACCACTTTCTTTTTGTATCTGAGAAAGAAGAAGATCGCAAGTATAAGCAGAAAAATGCCCACCACAGCTGCTGAGACTGATATGGCTATAATGCTTTTCCATCCAAGTCTAAAGTGTCGTGCGATTCTCATCATGCTTTCACTCCATGAATGCATAACTGGACTCTCAAATCCAGTATTTGACACGGACGTTTTAAACTAATCCTATACTGGAAAAGGCCAATGACGGACTTTGGGCAAAGCTTAAAGCTGAAAAGAGCAGAGGGATGAAAGCAGATGGACCTCGATTTGATCTAAAGCTTGCTTGATTATACGCATAAAAAGGGGTAAAATAATGGCACGAGGCACATTATTCATTACGGACACAACCAACCACACTTCCTTTCCTTGCGAATGTGGACACCATTTCGTTCTAACCGCCTTTCGTTGTTTAAACATACATGATTACTTTTTAATATATGATGATTTACGTGCTTACTTTTGCACTCACCTTATTATGCTTCTTACTTACGTGTAAAGGTAAAAACACACCTTACATGTATGCCCATAAAATTCCTCCATCCATAAATTTAAGTATCGAGTTATAAATATAATTGATTTATAGCATAAATGGGTATGTCATCTTTCGAAAGTAAATGAAAGAAAAATATTTGGGTTTCAATTTGATATCAAAGTTGAAAGCTAAGGATGTGTGAAATTAAGTCATAATATTTGAAAAGTGATGTTCTTGTTTTGTTTTCTATTTTGTAATTAAAATAGATTAAAGAATTTTTTATGGGTCGATCTCGGGGAAAGTAAATTTGCTCTTTCATATACATATTTTATCTAGCAACAACAAATTTATATGACTTGGTTTGTTATGATTTTTAGTATCTAAAGATGTGCAAGAATGATAGTGTTTAGAGATACCTTAGGGAAATTGTAACTAATAAAACTTCTATGAGTAGGTTTTCTATGATCTCTAGAATCTAAAAGATGTGTAAGCATGATAGTATTTTTAAACACATTAGAGAAAGATGCCAAAATATAAGGCTCTAGTTTCTATATGATGTGTATCTAAAGATGTGTAAGGATGCTAGTTGCATTCACACATTTTGTGGTAAGTGTTGAGGAGTCTTTCGACTCACTCAACACAAGCCAAGTGTTTACACCCAGCTTCTCCTAAAGGAAGAATGAAAGGAAATCCCAGTCTTCCCAAGGTCTTGGTTATTAGGTCATGATGGTGATGGAACAGATAAGTGGACAGGAGGTTGTTCATTGAAGGGGCATGCTGGGTGTAAATATGTAGAACACATGAACTTCCTAATAATAAAATTCTTGAAAATAAAATGCAAAATATATATTAGGGTTCAAAGAAAATGAATGATCAATATTTCATCCTATCGCAACCAATAAAATCCAAGATAGTATTACACACATTACATCCATTGATGCATAAGATTATCAATCATCGTGCATTAAGGAAATAAAAACATGCAACTACTCTAACTTTTTGCACTCTCGCGATTAATCCTCATAAACCATTAACATGTGCACTATGATTCATAACAAAAAATGCTTGTGTATCGTCTTAAAATGGAAGCACTTCCATGATAAGAGTGTCTAGCCCTTCGAGTAAGTGGTCTGGGGTCATGTTAAGTGCCTTGATTGGGTTTTTGCATGGATTTGGTTGTTTCCCCCCTGTTCTGCTTCTCTCTCCCTGTTTCCAACCTCATTTTTGGCAACTTTCTCTAAGAATCTGAAGATCTTGACTTTCTGGGTCAAAGACGACCTGATGGGTCAAGGATGACCTGATGGGTCAATGACGACCTAGTCCCTGACCTAGGTCAAGGGCAGAGACTACCTTGTCCCTAACTCCAGGTCCAATTTTCAAATTTTGAAAGTTTTAGGATGTCAGGTTTCAAAAAAAATTATTTTCCCGCTTCTGGGTCAGTTATTTCGGGTTTCAGAATGGTAAACTCTTAAATTGCATTTAATCTAGGTCCATTTATAGGGGTTAAGATTAATTGAGATTTAATTCTCCAATGTCGGCCTTTTCTAGGAGTTTGTGCCCTAGATCACTATAAAAGGAGGCCTTCCTCTCTCATTTTCTCATCTCATCTCATCTCATAATCTATGAAGCTCTCAAGTGCAAGTAAGCAAGAAGGAGAAGGAAAGAAAGCAAGAATTCATTCATCTTCAAGCATTCAAGCATTCAAGCATTCAAACATTCATCAAGGAGATCCATTGTTAGCTATTGAAGGATTCAATCTCTTTGGAGCCCCCTTGAAGATTTCTCCATCCACATTCATCCAAGCCTCTTCCTATGCAAAGATACATTCAAGATTGGTGTTGAAGATCTAATGCCATTGATTTGAGACATCTTACATATTTCTACATTCATTTGGAGCATCCCTACATGTGGATTCAAGGATTCAAATCCTCCACAAAGACTTCAACATAAGCAAGGTGAATAGTTCTATTTACTTTGTTTATACATATTACAATTTCAATTCAATTTCAAGGTTAATTCCTAAATTGGGGTTTGACCAAGGAAAACCCTCCATCCAAATTAAAAAAACTATTTTTCTTGCAGGTATAGGTACAAGACAATGAATTGAAGTGCAGATTCAAATACCCTTTTCGATGAACTTCCAAGATCCACAAACAAAATTTCCGTCGGAGATGATCTTCAGTGAGGGGTAGGATCCTGCCCTGAGCTAAGACCTTGCCCCGCTATCTGGGTTAAGGATGACCTGCTTCTAGAAAGGCAAAATTTTTATGGGTTCTCTCTGTCTCGACATTTCCAATCCGAAGCAGATTGCAGAATTTCTCGAAACTGTGCACAAACATCAGAAATCAACATTTTCCAAATTCGCCTTATTTTGAGGTTAGTATTTGCCTTCTATTCATTTAATATTTCAAGTACATACTTTTTATAGTAGATTATAGGATTTCCTCCTTTCTTCATGTTCTCCATTGTTTGATTCAATTGTGCATTGATCACTTCTTTGTGATTAATCCATTTGGATCTCTCCTATTTGGAATTTGGATTAAGGATAGATCCTATATTCTCCCTTTGCATATCATATTATCTTATCTACCACTATTCAACCCCATACACACACAATTACCCTACCCATAGAGGTGAATCCATTCCACCTTCATTCTTTTTGGTGAACCCAACACGCTTACCCCTTTCTTTTGTGGAATTAGATGCCCTATTGTGTTAGATCTTCCTTTGTATTCCCTTATGTGTTCACCTTTATTCATTTTGGTGAACCTGACATACTTACCCTCTTTTCTTTTGTGGAATTAGATGCCCTATTGTTTTTTGTAGTGTTAGATTTCCCTTTATATTATCTTGTTGATGTTAGATTTGTCTTTTATGTTAAATCTTGCATGCTAATTAGATTACTTGCATGTATATTTCAAAAATACAAAAAAAAATTACAAAATCTCTTTCAAAATACAAAAATATTCATGCTTTATGTTTTCTTAGTTTAGTTCATTTGCATTGCATTGGTCTATGAGCTCTACTACTACTAGTCCTACTTATAACATTCCGATTAGAAGAAATCGTAGACTTATGGGTGCCTTTGATCCTGAATCTTCCTCTCATTTCTTTAGGATCCTGGATGATAATTTTATTCTTCATGATTCCAATCCTATTATGGAGCAAAAATCTTCTCACTCATCTCATGATGAGGATGATGCTTTAATAGTTCCTCCTAAACAAGTCTAAAAACTTTCAACTGAACTTGATAAAATGGGTAATTGGCTTATTCAAAAAAACCATAATCAAGATTCTATTCAAGCTATAGAGGCTCTTAAGAAAGTTCTTCGTGATAGTGATCAAGGTGTTAATCTCTTGCATGGTATTACTCACCTTGTGCATTCAAATGTTAAACCTTTAGCTCAAGAAGCTCAAGATTTAGGGTTGATTCCTCTTGTCGCTAGTGTAGAACCTTCTTCTATTCCTTTACCTAGTGTTCCTACCTATACTCCTTCTTTGGTGACTATGACGGTTCCCTCTATTCCTATGAGTGTTCCTCCTGTGTCCCTGCCTACATCACAACCTTCTTATCATAATGTTCCTTTTACCTATTCCAATCCTCTTCCAACTGTAGTTCCAAGTGTTCCTCCAGTTGTGTCTTCCATTCCTACAGCTTCATACCCTTTACCTAGTGTTTCTAATGTTTCTATTCCTCCTATTTCCTCTAATGATTCAACAATCATCAGTTTGGCTCAAACTGTGTCTTCCTTACAATAACAACTTGCATCCTTAACTCAAAACAAGTTTAGCATTCCTACATGTGACATGGGAAGTCCTTTGTCTTGAGATATCATTCGTACTCCTGTTCCTTAGCAAGTTGATATGCCTCGTCTTAAGAATTATAACAGAAAAGGAGACCTTGTTCATCATGTTAAAACATTTCAAATCCTTTGTAGTGGTTATGCTCATGACCATAGGATTTTAGCCAAGCTGTTTGCTAGAACTTTTCGTGACAAGGCCTTACAATGGTATTGTTCCTTGCCTCCTTATTCTATTGACTCATTTCCACAACTTGCCAATGCTTTTATTTAACAATTTCAAAACAACATTGGCCCGCAAGTTTCTTTGACTGATTTGATGCATTGTAAATAAAGTGCTAAGGAAAAATTGACTAACTTTATTGGTAGATTTAAGCATTTGCATGCTTATATTTCCTATCATGTTCTTGATATTGATATTTAACATATGTTTATTTCAAATTTACAAAATGATATTAGAGATAAGATTATGCTTACTAAATTTACCTCTTTTCAACAACTTTGTGCAATGCTTCATCATTATCAATTACAAGTGAGTCAATTTGAGAGCAACACTCCAATGGCTCTTGTTCTAGTTGATAAGAGTGATGTTGCTCCTAATCCAAACAAATTTCAAAAATTCAACAACTATGTCAGGATAAACAGACAAGAAAATGCAATTATTGATCAAGTTGTTGTTGCATCTCACAATGCCACTTTTGCATCCACTGCTTTTCGATTAAATCATACATTTAATCTTCTTTCTGAATCTTTATATTCTATTATGAATAGGTTGTTAACTGCTAATATGATTACTTTACCTCCTATTCAACCTCTTTTACCTACTACAATTGCATCTAAATCTTTTTGTCAATATCATCATCAGAATGGTCATGATACTGAGAAATGTTATTCTTTAAAACATAAGGTTCAAGACTTAATTGATTCTAATGTCTTATCTGTTGATAATCTTGATGGTAGTGGGAATAAATCTATCTCTCCTCCTAATCAAAATCTTCAAATCTATATGAATCCTTTACCTGCACATGATACTAATACCATTGCTCAGCTATCTTCTATGGAAATTGTGTATGATTCAAAGATGGATGATCTTAATCACATTTTTAATCAAGTGGAGCATGTTGTTCAATCTATATCTTCACCTCAGCCTCAACCTCAGCTTCAAACTATACCTCAAGTTCCATATCAACCTCAACCAAAACCTAAGCCTAAATTGAAAACTCAACCTAAACCTCGACAACAACCTAAGAATAAAAGACCTCGGGAACTTTTGATGACCTTTGATGATTCTGAGACTATTAATGCTCCTGATGGTCCCCTTTATATTTATGCTAAAATTTCTCAGATACCTACTCGTGGTTGTCTTGTTGATCCTATATCCTTAGTCAATGTTATTACTGAAGAAAATCTTTTTATGAAAAATTTGCAATGCGATTCTTATGATACATCTGATGTGTGGATTCAAACTTGTAATGGTTTTTCTTTATCCATCATTTGGTTCTATTAACTTGCCAGTTGAATTTTGTGGTAAAATTGTGAACACTACCTTTGTTGTTGTTCCTACTTCTGATCAATTTTAAGTTGAGCTTGGTTTTCCTTGGTTAAATGCCATGCATGTTGTTGCTTCACCTATCCATAAATGTCTTAAATTTGTTCATGATGAAGAAGTGAAGACGGTTAATCATAGTTTATATCAACCTTCTAGGCCTAGGGATCGTGCTACTCTTGATTTCTTTTGGCCATCATTACCTAATTCATGTCCTTCTCGACCTGATAATCTTTTCCGCTCATATCAAGCCTATAAATATTGTAAGATTCTCAAATTAAGTGTACCTCCAATGAATCTTAAATGTGATCTTTTGCCTACACCTTCTATACCTCCTTTATCCATGGCTTCTACATCTATTAATCAAGTTCCCACTGTTGATCTTCCGACTACTGATAATCTTATTAATCTTCCTAAAGAACTTGTGAAGGATCATGTGATTGTTCCTCCTAGTTCCCAACATATTTCAAGAAAAGCAAAATGTAATTGATTTTCTAATGAACGTTGTAAGAAGCTTCTTGTTCAAGCTAAAGCTTGTAATTCTATTCTTCAAAATTCTTTTGATAAACCTATGCATGATGTTGTTACTAATAATGATGTTAAGATGCATGATTATGATGATTCTATTCGTATCTTAGATCCTATTTTGATTAATCTGGATGAAGAAGATACTCTTGATGATGTTAATGATGAATATGAGACTATTGACATTGACATTTATTTACCTAATATGCTTTCATCATAATTAACACTTACACCTAGTATCAAACATGTATTATGCACATTACATCCATTGATGCATAAGATTATCAATCACCATGCATTAAGGAGATAAATACATGCAACTACTCTAACTTTTTGCACTCTCACGATTAATCCTCATAAACCATTAACATGTGCACTATGATTCATAACAAAGAATGCTTGAAACAACATAAAAATCAGTCTTGAATAAAGGAAGATGCACAAGAAATAAATACCATTCATCCACAAGAACAAATCTATGAAAGTGTGGGCTATGGAACTATTCTTTGTATTAATTCCTAGAAATGTTTTAGAAAATTACCAACAAAAGCAATGTTATTCAACATATTCAATCTTCTATGCTAGAAAAATTGAAAAGAAGAGTTTTGAAAACAATATCTTAAACTAGGACCTCAAATATTCAATTTTCAAACCCTAACAATGCCCTGAAAATCTACATTTATAAGAAAAAGCTCCCTAAAGTAAGGAAATAAGTTCCCACCTAGAAATCCTTATAAATAAGGAGGCAAAGCCAACATGCAAGTTACTTGCCTCATAAATGGGTAGCTAACTACTCATAAATCAGGAAAGAAGTTGAGTATTGAAAGGAACTCATCATGTTGTACGCTATAAATAGAAGTATGGGTTGCATTTTGTCAAAATGACCTCACTAAAATTGGAGTTAACATGCTCATTCACTAGGACAACAAAGATTGAATTGCATTTATGTGGAAGAAACTTTCCTCTTTTTAACAATAGTGATCCAAAAGAAGTAGGCACCCCTATGAAGGCATGTGTGTTGGATATTATGTAACTAAGAGTTTGTAGCCTCTTTTTCCTTATATTTTGGATTCGTGAAGCGTGAGGGGTTCATGATGATGGCGATTGAATGTCCCCTTCCTTAGTATTATTCTTGTACTCTTCATAATTTCTCAAGACTACATTTACAACATTCTCATTTGGACCATCCACCCATTAAATTTGAACCTTGCATCTTTTAATGCATCCTTTATCTTTTGTAGTCAATTCTCCATCCTCTCCATTATCTTAGTTACATTATCTATGTTGACTTGGTTGTCAACACCTCATTGGAAATTTGTGACATGGCTTAACCACCTCCTATGGGTTGGGTTAAATCTGGCATTTGTATCGAGCATTGACAGTTCGAGCTTTTGGTGCAATGGAAAATGATTCCAATAATTAGTATCAGATCCTTGGGTCACGAGTTTGAGTCTCCCCTTAGTGGGTGTTGAAGGTTCAGTTGGTGCTAAGGGGGAGATTGTTGACTTGGTGGTCAACACCTCCTTGAAGATTTGTGACATATCTTAACTACCTCCTATGGGTCGGGTTAAATCTAGAAATTGTATTGGGCATTGACAGTTTGAGCTTTTGGTGCAATGGAAAATGATTCCAACAATCTGTTTCTATGATCATCTCCAAGAAATCATCTAACACATGTCCATCAAATGTTTGAGAAGAACCAAACTTATATTTCACTCGCACAGTTGTATCAGTTGCTAGACTTGAAGGAGTTAGAATACTACTTCCATATGTTGCACACAAAGTATTCAAATTATATCAAATGGATGTTAAATCTACATTCTTGAATGAAATACTTGAGGAAGAGGTTTATATAAAACAACCTAAAGGTTTTGTTGATCCAAATAAGCAGAACATGGTATGTAAATTGCACAAAGCATTGTATGGACTGAAGCAAGCATTGAGAGCATGGTATGAAAGACAAAATGCTTATCTTATTCGTATTGGATTTGTGAGGACAAGTGAAAATATCAATTTGTATTTAAAAGGAGAAATTGATGACAAGATTCTTATTGCTGAAATCTTTGTTGATGATATTATATTTGGAGGACATGATAATATTTGCAAAGCATTTGCTACTGAAATGAGAAAGGAATTTGAGATGTCAATGTTTGGAGAGATTAAATTCTTTCTAGGTTTGCAAATTCTACAACAAAATGAAGGGATATTCATAACACAATCAAAGTATATCAAAGAAGTTTTGAAGACTTTTGGAATGGAAAATTCAAAACTGGTAGGTACACCAATGGTCACAACATTCAAATTGACAAAGGATGATTAGTCAATCGAGGTAAATCAGACATTATATAGATCAATGATTGGTAAACTGATGTATATTGTGCATAGTAGATCGGATATTGCACATGTTGTTGGGATTGTAGAAAGGTTTTATGTTAATCTTAAGGAATCACATATGATTGATTTTAAGAGGATTATGAGATACTTGAAGAACACAAAGAATTATAGTTTATGGTATAAGAAACAATGCAATTTTGAACTACAAGTTTACACCGACACAAATTGGGCTGGAAATATTGATGATCGGAAGAGCACAAATGGTGGAGTATTATTTTTGGGAGAAAGGTTAGTTACTTGGATAAGTAAGAAACATGCATGCATTTTTCATTCTACCGTTGAAGTAGAATATGTTGTTGTTGTTGCTAATTGTTCAAATATTGCATGGATAAAACAACTGTTGAAAGGCATGAATGAGGAGATCATTGATCTAGTGATTATATATTGTGATAACACAAGTTCTATAAACATTTCCAAGAATTAGGTGATGCATACTAAGACAAAGCATATATCTATTAAGTTTCACTATTTGAGAGAACAAGTACAAGAAAAGAAAGTGAAACTGGAGTTTGTGAAATCTAAGGAACAACTTACAGACATATTTACTAAACCCTTACCGAAGGATACATTTGAGTACTTGAGGACTAGACTAGGGGTCCATCCCCTGTATGTCAGTCACTAAGGTGATCAGGAGGTTGTATCAACCTATACTTTATCAGAAAATCAAATGATGTTGATGCATATTGTTCACACTTTAGGTTTCCTAAGGTTGTGAAAGCTGGAACAAGAAAATTGTATATTTGTACATTAAGGTACATTATCTGAACCAAACAATAGAGATATTTTTGGCTATTGAAGAGTTATTTATTCTTTTTGGCATTGTTGTCAAAGGGAGAGAAAGATTCAATGAAATATCAGTTAGAGAGAATACAAAGATGGGAGAGAAAGTCTAATATCTATCCAGTGGGAGAAAGAATCAGAGAAGTATCAGAAAGGAAGAAGAAGATCAAATCCGCAGGGAGAGTCTACTAAAATGTTGAAATGCTATGTACTAATTAAACATATTAAATGATCAAGCTAGGGAGAGCTTACCGAGCTACATCATTTAATGATAGAGTTGTAGTACAGGTGTTTGGTATTCTATGGCATATTTCATATTGTGTTGCTATTAATGCCAAAGGGAGAGATTGATAATCTACAATTGATTGAATAACTTGATGAAATGAATGGACAAGTGAAAGATAGTGATTAGAGATCATTGAGCTACTAAAGTGATATGTAAGACAATTAAATCAGTCAATATGTTGTCATTGATGTCAACTAGTTTTGACTATACTTATCATGATGGTTACAAATATCTCAAGAAGAAAAATGGTAAAGAAAATAGATATCTACATGAAGAAGAGATGGATATGGAGATATGGCTAAGGTATTCATTGGGTAACTTATTGATGAGTCTATGACATCATTTTGTTGACTTGATTTTATTACATGAATTTGTTATGTATTGGAGATCAGAATTGAACAAGTTAATATGGTCGATAATTGAAGATTTCTATATACACTGAGCCAGTGCAGTGTATACTGAGTATCAGTAATAACCAAGTTAGTATTCACTAACACATTCTATATTGACCGAGTAAGAGAAAAAAATTAAATTTTATAACAACTGACTGAATTGATGAGTTGGAAAATTGCGTATGATTCTAAGGTAAAAGATAAAGTTATTTATGAGGATCTAATGGCTGACAAAATTCAAGATTGATCGAATGGAGAAGGATGAAATGTGTTAGAGACACATCTATCGAGGAAGCTTAAAGAGGCAAAATGGATGATGGAGATTAAGAGGTAAAATATAATGGATGAGATGAAAATGGTTTATGACGTCTATTTAAAGAGACATGAGATTCATTATTGAGTCTGGAGTTTATTGAATATGTAGGAGAAATTAGGTGGAAGGAATTTTTTCATGCACCACTGATCAAACTGGCTACAGAAAGAACTAAGCAGAACTGTAGGCATAATCGAGCATCAGAGTATTATTGACCGAGCTGAATATGTTGAAGGATATGAAGGATTGAAGTGATTATTGATCATAGGAGGTATTTTGAGCTTGTCTTAGATCTGAAAATTTGCAATCTTAGTTGTATTTGAATCAGATAGCTATTGTATCAGTTTAACCATTGTTACATCTAAATCTCTTAACCGAGTGGACTTAACAATCTTATTTGTATTTCAATATGACATTCTATGAATGTTGATGGTTTTATTTTTGACTCCATAGTGAATGCTAGTCAAGAATTGACTAGTAGTGATAAATCCTCTAACCAGGTCACACCTTACATTGTTTATTGTAACCTTTAACAGGGTTAGCTCCTAACTGAGCTCACTTCGGAAGAGTGAAATATTTTGGGTTACCAGTTGCTGGTCATTGTCACCTTAGTAGGGTTTCCACGTTAAAATCCTTGTGTTATGTGTTATTTGATGTGATTAGATTGTTATTTTACTTTACACATTTTATATTTTGGACTAATCGGTAAACAGAGTATTGATTTTACTGGCATTCAGTAAATGAACATAAAGATTGTTATTGCTATCTTACCGAGTTGGTTATTTGGTTGAAAAAGTTTCAATATATACATCTTGGAGTTTGGGACTGTAGGATAACTGGAATTAACTGATTCACCCCCCCTCTCAGTTATCAAACAATCTTATGTACCTTCATGGTTACCAAGAATAAGAGAATCTAGTGGTAGGTTTAACCCATGATATTTTCATCCTGAAGAAACCCAAGAGGACTCGAGTGAGGAAAATTTTGATCCAAGTTCTATGGAACACCTTGAGCAAGCACATATCATAGATTTAAGAGATAAAATGTATGAAACCTCAAACAAAGTCATGTACATAAATCCTATGAATTTGACCCTATCCAATGATACCTTATCCCTAATATACCTACAACTAATTGACTAAGATTCTATAGAGCCAAATGACATGCCTATATTTCCAAATGATAATCCCTTGGCCCTATACCTAAATGCAATTGAACCCTCTTCTACCCATGAAATCTATCAAGGATAAATAATGATAGAAATTGTTCAATCTCTTAGTAAAATGAAAGAAAAGAAAAGAATAAAAATAAATAAAAAGGTCTAGTGGTGAAAACCACAATGTGGTAGTTCTAGATCAAGAAAAAGTAAAAATAAAAGACATTTCTGAAGGTGAAAACCCAACTGTGGCACCTAAGGAAGAGAGATTGGACACTTTAACTGAGCATTATGAGGAATGATCATCTATTATGTTTGAACCCACAAAAAAATTTAACATTGGGATATAATTAGAACCTAAGACTATACATCTAGCAGCTTCATTGTCAAAAAAGGAAAGAGTAGAATTTATTGATTTTTTCAAAGAAAGACAATTGAATTTTTTTGGGTCTTATGATGACATGCCATGATTGGATGCAAATATCATTATGCACCATTTAAATATCAAGCCAGGAGTCAAACCACTCAATTAGAAATCAAGGAAAATGAATCCACATATTACATTACTAGTTAAAGTTGAATTGGAAAAGTTATTGAAGGTTTGTTTCATTAGAGCCGTTGATTATGCTGAGTGGGTCTCAAATATTATACTAGTTTCAAAACCTGATAAATCAATTAGAGTATGCATGGAATTTATGGATCTCAATATAGCATGCCCTAAAGATGGTTTGCCACTACCAAGCATCGATGCAATAGTCGATTTGATGACAAATCATTATATGTTTTCTCTCATGGATGAGTTTAGTGAATATAATCAAATTAAAATTTCTCCTAAAGATCAGGACAAGACTTCCTTTAAATGTTCTTGGAGACCATTTTGTTGGAATGTGATGCCCTTTGGTCTAAAAAATGGTAGAGTAACCTATCAAAGAGCTATGAATGCCATATTTCATGACATGATGCATAAATTCCTAGAAGATTATGTGGATGACATCTTAGCCAAATCTCACACAAGAGAAGAACACTTTCCAATTCTTCAAAGGATTTTTACAAGGATTGAACAATTTAAAGTAAGATTGAATCCTAAGAAGTGTGCATTTGGGGTATAATCTGGCAAGTTACTTGGATACACAGTGTTACCAAAAGGTATTGAGATAGACCCTGCAAAAGTTAAATAAATAATGGACATGGGGGCACCATGAAATATAAGCCAAATGAGATCCCTTCAAGGACATCTACAATCCATAAGAAGATTTTTTTCTCAATTAGCCGAAAAATATCATTCATTTACTCAACTCCTTCACAAGGACATAGTATTTAAATGGGATGACCAATGCGAAGAAGCATTTACACTCCTCAAGAATTATCTTATGAATCCACCTATAATGATGCCACTAATAAGAGGCAAGCCTTTACTATTATACATTTCAACAAGGAAGCATTCCTTAGGGGCATTACTAACTCAAGAATATGAAAATGGAAAGGAAAAGGAAATCTATTATATTAGTAGGACTTTGTTCGAATATGAGTTGAACTATAGCTTCATTGAAAGAGTATGCTTGGAGGTGGTTTTTTCTTTACAAAAACTATGACATTATATGTTGGCACACAAAATCTGACTCAAAGCTAAAATTGACCCTTTAAAGTATCTATTGAGTAAAATATCCCTAACCGGAAGATTGGCAAAGTGGGTCATAGTATTGAATGGATTCAACATTGAATATGTTGATAGTAAAGAAATAAAAGGCCAAGTTATAGAATATCAATTGATAGAAGCACCTTTAATAGATGAATATCATATTCAAGTAGAATTATCAGATGCAGAAATTATAAATATTGAAGCCAAGACATGGAAACTCTATTTTGATGGTTCATATACACAACATGGTTCAAAAGCAAGTATCTAATTGATCGAACCTCAAGGCTCTACTATTCCAAAATCTTACAAACTTCTCTTTCCATGTACTAATAATATGTATGAGTATGAAGCACTTTTTATAGGCATGAAAATGGATCTAGAATGAAAAGTAATAAAGTTATAGGTATATGGTGATTCACAACTTGTCATTAATTAAATCAATGATGAATATAAAACAAGATATAATAAGTTTATGCCTTAAAAAAGGATGATAAATGATTTGAAGAAATACTTTGTTTTGATAACATTTGAACAAATACCAAGAGAAAAGAAAAAAGCAGAAGATTCCATGGAAACATTATCTTCTCTCCTACAAATGTTGGATCAAAGTGCACAATGTGAGTTCTTTGTAGAAGAGTTGGTACAACCCGCATTTGGCCTTCCCAATTACCAAATTATTTTCCTATTAATTGGACATGAATCTCCTTGGTATGGACCTATTTACACCTACTTAAAAGACCAAACCTTTCCCTTGGATCAAACTAGAAATCAAAGAAGAAATTTTATAAGACAATCTTTTCATTATACCCTTGTTTTAGATACATTGTATCATAAAAGTCTTGATGGAATGCTTCTTAGGTGTTTAGAGGATACAAAATCTAGAATGGCCTTACAAGATATCCATGAGGGAATCTATGGATAAAATTCAAGTGGTTTGACCTTATCTAAGAAACTTCTTAGAAATGGGTATTATTGGCCAACCATAGAAAAAGATGCATGTCATTTTGTTAAAATTTGCCAAAAATGTCAATACCATGGTAATTTGATTCATGTGTTGACATAAGAATTACACCTAATGACCACACCTTGGACCTGTTATCAATGGGGGTTATATTTAATTGGAATGATTTATCCACCATCATCAAATAGTCATAAATTTGAAATCAAAGCAAAATAATATTTCACTAAATGGGTAGAAGTTGTGGCTTTGTCTATTGCAATGGGAAAACAAATTGCAATGTTCATTTTGAATCATATAATTTGCACATATGGTATTCCTCATGCCATAATAACAAAAAATTAAAAACATTTAAAGAATAAGGATATCAAATAATTGAGTGATAAGTTCCACATCATTCATCATTCATCCTCCATTTATTATCCTCAAGGAAATGGGTAGGCAGAAGAAACAAACAAAAATATCCTTAAGATCTTGAAAATGAAAATGGACAACTCAAGAATAGATTGGTACATACAACTTAATCTAGCATTATGAGAATACTACACAAGTATAAGAACACCAACTAGAGCCATACCTTTCTCACTAGCCTATGGGGAAAAAGCAGTATTACCTTTAGAAGTGGAGATCTCATCTTTGTGAATTTCATTGCATTGATTGTTAATAGAAGAATATTATAGAGTGGAAAGACTCCAAGGACTAGAATTACTTTATGAACATAAAAAATAAGCATAAGAACATCTCAAGGTGTATCAAAATAGGATGTCAAGGAACTATAACAAAAATATCAAGCCAAGAGAATTTCAAGTGGGTTTAGTGTTAAAAGAGAATCCAAAGAAATAAGAAGAAAGATAAAAAAAAAAAAGGGAAAATGGGAAGAAAATTGGTTAGGACCATTTATTATCATGTCTTCCTTCAGAATAGGGACATATAAGTTAGCCAATTGTGAGGGGGAAGAGTTGCAAAAACCTATCAATAGCATACATCTAAAAAGGTTTTATACCTAGATCAATTGAAAGAGTATCAGTTGGAAAGAGTATCAAAATATCAGATGAGAAATTATCAATCTTGTCCAACAAAAAATTGAGCATGAAGAAATCCAAAAATGTTTAGATATTAATCCTGAGAAAAAAATAAAAAAATAGTGAAAAGAGTTCCTCAAGAAAAGTTAAAAACTATGGAAAATTGATCATGAAGAAAACAAAAACATTCAAATATGGATCTTGAAAAAAATGGTTATCTTGGTGAAAACCTAGCAATATGCACCTTGTTAGCAAGAAAAAAAACCAAATAAAAGAGAAAAAGAGAAATAAATTCAAGTGGTGAAAACCTAGTAAATAGGCACCATTTGACCTTAAAGTCAAGTCTAGTCTCATCTTCCATCTACATTTGTCCATCATCCTTGTATATATTGCATTAGCCATCATTTGTACATATAGCATAATAAATTCCCAGAGTTGCATTTGTAAATACCTAAGGCTTTCATCATGGTTTGGAAAATTGTCTAAGTCCAACATCACCATGGAATTAATCTGGGGGAATTTTATCCTAAATCAAAGTGGTTCATCGAACAAACACCAATTGACACAAATCAATGCATCAAACCAATAAATTGACACTTGAAATTTTGATTAATATCAATTCCTGATTCAAATGCATTTTGATCTAAAAAATAGTTGACACTTTGATCCTTAATTTACACACTACCTTATCATTATCAGGATTGAAAAAGTATTAACAAATAAAGATTGAAATGGATGGATTTCTACTTAAAATATATATATGAAAACAATGGAAAAATGTTCAAAAGTATTACTTGATTGTAGAATTGTGTCTTTGTATAAATCAACGAGGTCTTTTGATTAGAGGGGTGATGATAAAAGCATGATAATTTTCTTGATTTTTGCACGAATGTCTTAAGGTTGATACTTCAAAGTATGTAACATCCGTCTAATGACATGATCATTAAACAATAATCGAGGAAATGTACATATGGAGAGGATCATATCTTTGTCTATTTATGCAACTAGATACCTTGGTCATTTTGATCTTTCATATCTTAATGCCAAAATCTACTTGCAACATTGAATCTGATGAAAGAGGTATTCATACTATCATCGTTAAAATCAAACTAGTGAGGGTTGTACCAATTTAATGCCGGTAATTTCAACAGGAAAGTGGTATTCAGATCCTCATGGCTGAACTAGTGATGATTGTACCAATTTCATATTTCAAAATCTCAATGATGAAAAGAAACATCCTTTTTTATTGAAAGAGACAACTAGTTACATTCATATAGATTAAATTTGCATATGGATTTTTCTAAAAAGAAAAAGGGGTAGAGTCAAGTACAATCAAAAAATTCATCACGACTTCTTTACTTGATCGAATATGTTGGACTAAATCAAAACATAGGAGTGCATACTTTAGTAGAATGTTAAGTTTCATTTTAGTTTTCATTAATCATTAAATTGCATTCATTTAGTTCATTCATTAAGTGCATAATCAATCATTGTATTACTATTGCATGAGATATCATTTAGATTCATTAGATTGCATCACATCATGGATTTAATTGATAGAAGCATATAGAATCATATTGGAATATATTTACATATTATATGAAGGAATCATTAATCATTATAGCATACATAGAATTATTATAGGCATTTCATTAACATTTTGATCCATCTAAGCTAGATGTCACATATAAAACATCCATCCAAAGCATATAAGATAAATGTATTAATAACATTTTGCATCATAAAAACAACAAAAACAAGCATATAGATAAAGACATGTAGAGATTCATATATCATCAAAAATCAAATGTCCAACATATAATGACATCATAAATAAGAAGAGTCTATTAGAAGGATAATCAAAGAAATGTCCATCAAATAATATCAAATGTCCATGAAGTAAATCAACAAGAGCCTTGATTAAAGTGATACATATAATGAAAAGGGTGAAATCATAAATTCTCTCAACTAGTGCCACCTACATATATGTCATCTACTCCACTTGTACCTATCATAACTATATCTATTCCTTCCCCTCTTCTATAACTAGGTTGTGAACCATGTTGGTCCATAGTAACAATAAATGTCTTCATCATAGTACTAAATTAATCCTTCTGAATCCTAATATGAGCCATGTCAACATGTAAAGATCTAACATCCTGAGCAAGTGTATCTAGTACTTATGAAGCTGAAATTTCCTTTTCCAGTGGGATAGGAATCAACGTAACCTATACAACATGTGGAACAAGACCATGAGGAACATGTATTTTTCTAATTACTCTAGGTCTCTATCGACCCCAATCTTCAATCCTCATATGATGAATATCTCTAACTCCTCCACCCCTCATCCTCACTCTGCCAATCCCTCTACCTTGTACTATCACACCACCACCTCTACCAAGACCACAAGATATAAATTTTCCACCACCCTAACCACATCTCATAGTTAATCTCTTCACTCTCCCACCTCTCCCATGATCATCATCACCATCATCTATTTTTTCATCAATCTCAAGAACAACCTCTGCAGGATCTGTAAAATGTGGGAAGGGGTGAACTGTGTAAACCATTAAACACAATCATCTATCAAAAAATGTGATCTCCCATATCCCAAAATAAAAGTGTTAAAGCAATAATCTCATTTTGAGAAACACAATAATCTATCTAAGGACCCAACATAGATCTTTGTACCTGTACCTGTGCATATAGTGCCAAACCCTATCACATGCTGTGTACTTAGCCAAAATGTCAGAGTACCCTATGGAATAAAAATATCTCAATAACCAATGGAGTCTTCCCAATCATCCAATGAGGTGTAAACATGAAAGGAATCTCTGAATCATCCTCTCACCAAGGCTCACATCCAAGATATGGTCTCCGTCAAACCTTATTAATGTCATCTAATGTGCTTCGCCAAAAATCTAGTTTTCATAGGTGAGGCTAGATAAATACTCCCTCATAAATATATACATATGGCCACCTAAGATCTCTATCTTAGGTGATCCAAAGTCATAAGCTATAATAAAATAGAACTTGCAGATAATGCTACACCATGACTATAGACTACATGGTGTAACTCATGGTATAATTGAGAAAGGACAAAAGAATCGTAGTAGAATCTACATGGATGAGCAATCATGTCATTTGAGATCCTACCCCAACCAATAGTGAATCCATGTCCTCTCTGATCTAGTAATAGGAATCCCTTGATCAATATACCCAAAACTGCAGGAAGTGTAGGAAATGAAACAAATTATGCCCAGGGGATGTTTTCATCACCAATGGTAGCATCTGCAAAGAATCGTCAATATGATAATCCATCATAAACCTGATCATAGTAGACTAGATCTCCCTGTGTCGGGATCTTGAGTAATCTATACACATCCTTAGGGGTGATTGTCATCTCACCCAAAGACAAATGGAAAGTTTTATGGTTAGAGTGCCAGCGCTTTGCCATAGTAATGAAAAGACATTGATTCATACAAAATCAAGGCATGTCTAAGAAGAAAGACAAACTATAATGACCGATAATTTGTCACTCGTGAGCACTCATTTTTTCAATCATATATAATAGCCATGGATATAAATCCTGGACGTATAACGTCCAGAGGTGAACTTGTTGAATCAATTGACATCATATCAATAAATAATCATCTAAGTGAACCATCACAAGTCAATAATAAATTCCTACCATCCTATCACTTGCCTGGAGCACAACATTATTTATTTCCCTAATTCTAATAAGATGGAAAAACATCAAATCAATCATATCACTTAATCAAGATTGGCAATCAACATTCATCAAAACATGATTAAAATGACATCACAACACTTATTTTCATAATAGGCACAATATTTTTCATTCATTGATCAATCACAAAAATCAAATAAATCAAACAGACCAGTCTATCAGGTAAAAAATTGGAAAAAACAACTACGCATCATTTCATTCTATTACATGAGTCAAAATACTTGAGCGCTATTATATTTATCATATGCACTAAAATAATTATCACACACACTCAAATCACTTGTACATGTCATTTTTCATCATACATGCCATTAAAAAATTGGTGTAAGCACTACTTTATCTATTATTTACACTGATCTATTCATACACACTACTACACCTATAATGCCCACCCTAGTACCCTGATATTTTGGATTGACATGATTATTACATTGAGTATTATGGATTCTTTTTTTTTTTTTTTATTAGATGATGAGACATTATGAGTATATGTTTAGATAATAAAATTATTTTATGAAAGTAGTAAATGACTTACAGTACTAGCGTGACATTTTTTTATATACATGATTATATACTATCTATGAAGATGACTCATTTCTTGTTTTACATTATGGTGTTATGATTATTTTGGAGCTAACCATACTAATCCAATTATTTTTTGATATCGATACTGTTTGATGTGCTTGTGGGATGAGAGGAGGTAGTCGCAGTCACTTCTATGGGAGATCCAAATGATGTCGCACTCTCCCTCCTTGTCTTCCACTATTTGTACACACACACACACACACATGTTGGTTTATATGTTTCTCTTGATTAGATGATGTGGGATGCAGGTGCCAAGCATCAACTTCACCTGGCTACATAGCTCCGAGCATGCCTTCAAATCCTCAAATGTTGTTGTGTGGAGATATTTCCAAGATAATCTCAAGGAACCCTTGTTGACTTAGGTTCTTGTTTAGAATTCCCTTAATTGGGGGTTTGGGTAATATCATTATCTGATTTTGAAATTTATGTTTTTTTAGATGAATATTATTTTATCATTCCAATTTGTATGTTGTGTATTATGCTTCTCAGTCTTTTAGATAAATATAAATTTGGATGTATTATATTATGTAGTTTAATTTATTATATATGTGTGTGTATATGGGTGCACACACATATACCTACGTGTATATAAAAATATATAGATATGTGTTTTTGCATGTATGAATGTATTTTTATGATTGTAGAATAAATAATATAAATATAGAATAAAAATAAAATAAATAAAAGTAATAAATCACTTAATTAGTAAAACTATCTTGTCTAGGAGTTTTGACCTCAAGACCTCTTAGGAGTTAGGATAGTTAGTTTACCATTGAAATATTTTAGTTACTCTAGAATTCTATTTACCTTTAACATAATTATTGTCTTGGAAAATTAAAATAAGTTAATTAAAATTAAAACCTTTAATTAAGGTTCATGAGGATGTACGAGAATTATTTTAATTTAGGGAACCAGCTAAAGTAGTTGGAGAAGTTTCTTCATGTAAAGAAACTCCTCCAACCATATGGTTGTCTATTTTTATTATGCAAAATGAATGATTTAGGGAGGAGAAGAAAATTGGATAGATTTGGGGTTTTAGGAAGGAAAGTTGATAGATTGATTCAGAGAAGAGATTTTTGATTATAGGATACAATTTGGAGTTAGGAGAATCTCTATGAGGAACGAGGTGTTTGGTTTCAAAAGGATTTAGAAGTATTTCCTAGAAGGACAACCATCATCCTAAAGCTTGGAAGGAAGGTGTTGGTTCATATGGGAAGTTGAGGATTGCTCCACATTGAAAGGGGTTTTCTCTGCAGGACTCCAAGCAGGATCTGGAACCAGGAAGAACATTTAAATGTCCACAAATGTGTGTGTGTGTGTGTTTTAAAAATATTTTATTCATGTATCTATACTGTATCTTTTATTCTATTAAGATAATTTGTTAGGAAATAGATTTTAGAAGTGTGTAATTAGGATAACCTGGAAGTATGGTGGAAAGTTGTTAAATATGCTCTTTTAATTTCTACCTAGGATACTTTTTGTTAGATTTATAGATGTAAGGAAGAAAATTACTTTATATATTCATGTTTTAGGAAGGTTTACAAATTTTTAGGGAAGTTTAGGAAGGTTTAGGAAGTCCTGCAAGTGATTTTTCCTTTTTAATTTTTATGCAAATTTTTGGCAATGTTTTGTTCATAGTTTTAGTTTTTGATTAATTGGAGGGATATTGTGAGTTGGAGAGGGGATATAGATGTGGTATTGGGAGACCTTAATCAATTCTACCTTATAAAACCTTCCCTGAACCCTCTTCATACTCTATCTTGGTCGTAAAATCAATTTGGGAGATGTTTTTAAGCAGGATCTCGTACGAGTAAAGATACTTGGTCATGAATACCCGTAATAAACTATGGGAGTAATCATATCAGACTATGGGAATACTCGTATGGGAATGAGGAGTGTTAGAGTTCAATTTGGTCACTTCGTGGTGTGGGATTTGGTTTGTATCTCTTAGTTTTTGGTCCTGATCCTTGTTTGCATCATTTTATCTCTCTGAATGTTCAACATACTACATGAGGCTATCATAAAGTGGTAATTAAGGTGTCTTGTATTTTTCATGCTTTTTTCTTATTCTCATTTTTCATATGATTAAGGTTAGGACTCATCCCGATGGTCCGAGTATGTAGGAGAGTTTCTTAAACCTATGGAATAGATCACTTGAAGTGTTTTCATTTCCTTTATGGCATGTTTGGGACATGGTTAATAAGAAAGAAAATAAAAGATGAAAAGATAAATGTACTTAAGTTTATGAAATAAGTAATATGTTATTTATTCATACCTCTTTTCTAAAAGTTAAATATTATAACAAAAATGAATTCATGAGTTGGTTAATTGAATCAGTGGTTTCTATAATAGTATCAAACATTAAGGGAACCTTTAAGGACATGTTCATATGTAGGATTATCAACTAAGTTCTTAATAATGATATAAAAAAAATTAGTTACTTTTCTTTGTACTTTAGACCATTTCCTTATGGGTTCCCTGGTGGGGATGTTACAACACCTATCAAACTCGCTAAAATAATCCCAGGGAACACATTCATAAGCACTATTTGACCTATCATTCATGCTATTTTAGTGCACATACGAACTAAAACATTATCCTATGAATTATTAAAATTCATCCTACGTATTATTTTATAAAATTGGCAAACAAAGAGCAGAACAACACATTAAAATTCAAAATTTCTTTAGTAAAATGGAAAAATAAAAAACAAGGAAGGATCAATGTACTCACCAAAGGTCCATAGTCATGTGGGCGCTGTAATATATGACCTCTCTCAAATCTGTTCTCTCAAATAGGGACCACCATCACTGCTCTATCACTAAAAGGCTCAGAGTGAAAAGTCAAAAGGAGGTATCTAAATGAATAGTGAAAATGACATTTAGACTCCTTTATATAGACCTTTGACCTAAAAATGAGACTTTTAATAAAAATTTTAAACTAGGGTAAAAAATGTTTAACTAATTCTTTTGCAATTAGGGCATTATCATCAATTGGTCCTCATATCATTATCAAAAATGAAATCAAATTCATGCAATATTATTCACAAAAACTTAGAAAAATGTAAAAAATCACAAATAGATCAAAATTCATCAAATCAACTTCTATTTCATTTTTGAGGGGGAAACATATCATAATAATTTGCAATCAAGAAAATCAAATATTATTTTTAATCAGGGGCATTAAAACAAAAAAATTTCAAAATGATCAACGGGGCATCTAAATCAGTAGATTTTTTTTCAAATAAAACATCATATCTAGAATTCATCATAAAAAAATCAGGGTTTTATCATTGGAATCAATCATCAAGATCAGATCAGGTATCCTTGAATCAATCAGACATTCTTTGAACCATTGTGCTTCACACATTGATTCAAAGAGGGGCATTTGTATACACCTAAAAATGGTCAAGCTAAATTGAAGTGATCAATCAAGGATTTAATCAGGGATTAATTGAAATCAAATCCAAAATGGATTAAGTAAATTAAAATTTCAATCAATTATACAATTTCTTTAAATCAAATCAACTGTATAGTTAAATCAAATCAAATCCAAACCATTCAAGGGTACACATGGCTAAAATAAATCAATTAATAATTCCTAATTTCTTCACCAACCACATATGGAAAAAAAAATCAAATCAACCAATGGGAATTAAGGATTGAGCTCACATGGATAAAAGCCAAAAAAATTCTCCATCACACATCTTGGAGATGCATCTTGACCATTAATTTTGTCTCTTTGTTCCAACCTTTGAGAACAAAATATTTAAATTGTCTCAACATTTGAAACCATTAACTTGACTCAAACCTAATCATGGTTAATCTTACTCTGCCCCTAAGCTTTGGGAAAATCTATAAAAGAAGGGAAAAATTAGGAGAAAAGGATCCACTCTCATTATTTGTTAATTGCATCTATATTATAGGCATTTTAGATTTGAATTCTTATTATATTTGAGCATATTTGATCATAATTTGAGTTAGAATGACATAATTGCATCACAGATCTTTTAATTTATCATTCTAGAGATATCTCTAATGGATGCCAAGCTGAAAGCATTTCTTTATCTTCTTTATATAGGGAGAGATGAGATGATTTTGATAACATTTACATGAATTTGATCATTCTTTATCATGTTTTAGCATAATTCAAGTAGATTAATCAATCTAATATCTCATGAATCTATTTCTTATACATAGTACCAATCACATTGTTGTCTATCGATCTGGGTACCAGTTTCCAAGTCTTATTTTTCTCTATTTGATTAGGTTCTTCTTCCATTGCCTTCACCAAATTCTGATCATTGCACACTTCTTCTAATATCTATGGATTGGTCCCTGAAAGTAAACATAATAACACATGTTCCTAAGCTACTCTAATTATTGTAATGATTCCTTTATACTTATATCTTATAATCTAATTTTCTGAATGATTTCTTTGTACATAACTTGGGGTTTTATTTGTAGATGCCAAAGTTTTCTATGTATCTTATTCTTCTTTCCTATCTTCTTTTCCTTTGTCTTCTAAGTCTGATTCATACTCAATATCCTTGGTAGGAATTCTTTGGATATCTTCATCAACTTTAAAATTCTCACTTTCAACTATCTTTTTCAATCTCTTATTGTAACATTGGTATGCTTTTCTTCTTGTAGAATATCCCAAAAGTATGCCTTCATAAACTCTATTGTCAAACTTTCAAATATTTTCTTCATCTCTCCAAACATAGCATTCACTTTCAAAATTTTGGAAGTATTTCACTATGGGATCCCTCCCATTCCATAGCTCATAATATGTCTTTCCATATATATCATTTGGAGAAGTACTCTATTAAGTGTATATATTGTTGTATGTATTTCTTGTCTCTAATAAACCTCTGGTAAATCCACTTCTTTAATCATCATCCTTGCTACTTCTTGAACTATTTGATTCATCCTTTCCACTACACCATTATGTTGTGGTGTTCTAGGGGATGATAAATATCTTTTAATACCATGCTTCTCACAAAAATTGTTAAATTCATTAGAAGTAATTTAATTCCCCACCAAGGAACTCTTGGCTCTAAGACATTATATTCATTAAAACATGTATATAGATATAATGTACTATAATAAATCAATCAATACATTAAAATATCTTGATTTATTCCCTTTCCATGTTTTTCAATATCTATATCTGCACACGTCTCAAACTAGATGCAAGGAACAAGAGTCGTCAACATTAATTATGTGATCATAAATATAACCTTCCTAATGATTTTATTAGAATGATAATGAATACCAATTTAAACAAACCCTAAGGGGTTGGCCCTTAGTCTTGAGGGTTCATCATTGATGAACTTTCCCATGTTCATTCTCAAAGACTTTGTAGTTGAACTCTTCCCATTTCAAAGTATCTATCTTTAAAATCATGAAAGAAAGTACACAACCCTTTCGAGGGCTCTATTCTGCAAACTAGTTTCCCTTCAAATGCCACCCACTAAGGGGAACAAAGAGGAAATCCTAAACTTAATTGTTAACTTGACATAGATTCCATAACTCAAGATAGAGATGAGCCCAAGCTAATATAGTGTCCATCAAATCACCTCAATTATATTATTATGTAAAATACCTCCCAAGAAATCATAGTAATGAAATTCCACAAATCCTAAGGAAATATCAAAAGAAAGAACATTAATAACATCATCAAGATCAAATTCATTAAATGAATATTTTGATAGTCATAGTAATCATCACAATCTCCAAGGACTTGTAAAATCACATGAAAACATAACCTAGGATCAATATTACTTCTATTTCTAATTATCAACTTAGTTACAATGAAATACAACCAAACAAGTTATCCTTAATTAAACTAAAGTTATTAAGGGAACAAAGGACATGCCTACAACTAAACAACCATAACATTGAGAATTTACAAGAGGATACAAAATGCATATAATTTCTAATATCAAAATCATAACAATTACTAACCATGTAGATATGAATATAACCCATGGGGTCTTCACTGAAGGGGCAATACAATACCATGTGCATTCATATTGGGGGGTTTAAAATGGGAAAAAGGGGGCTATATATTGTCTAAATAGGGGGGAGAGGGATTTTCTTATGGCAGAGGTGGGGGTTTAGAGGGGAAAATAGGTGTGGGGTGGTATTGGGGTGGTATTGGAGGGGGTGACAAAAAAAGAGTTTCGGACAATATTTTTTAAAAATAGGGGGATTCTTTAGTATGCCTCAAACACACATGCTATGATCTAGGTTCACTAAGTGAAGCCCTCATGATATAACATCAAACAAGAATATAGTGAAATATTACCATTAGATGTTATTAATTAATTTCCCAAAACATCACGATACACTTAATTACCATCTGTTAGATATGCAAAAATAATTATTTTTTCTCTAGAATTAATCAATTACAATCTAGGGTACCTCTATGCAAAAATATTCATAAAATCACCCTGAAACATCCTTGGATAGCAGAATGGATTTGTCCTTGGCAGGAAAATTCTAGACTCAATCATTTCTACCCATGAAAACATACATTCCTTGACTATGTCTAAAAAAGAAGGCTTTCTGTTGAAGTTAGACTTGTCCAAAGCCTATGATAGGGTTGACATGGATTTTTTGAATGCTACTTGAGAGGATTTTGGTTTCAATAAGAGATGTAGAGATCTTATCCATTGCTTAGTTTCCTTAGCTACTTTCTCAGTGCTCGTGAATGGATCTCCTACTCCCTTCTTCAAGTCTTCGAGAGGTCTTAGACAGGGGGATCCTTTATCTCCAATCTTGTTCATTATTATGGCGGAATGTTTGGGCAAATACATTGGTAGGTTGGTTAACAAAGTAGAGTTTATAGGGTTGAAACCTTCTTCAAAAGAGCTGATTTGTTCTCATCAACAGTTTTTGGATGACTCAATTATTATGGGAGAAGCCTCTATAAAAAATGGTAAAACTATAAAAAAAGACCTTGATAAGTATGCTGTTGCTACTGGACAGATTATAAACTGGAACACGAGCTCTATTTTCTTCATTAATGTTCTTGAAAGAAGAAAAAAAAAGGATATAAAGAGTGATGGGGTGTGAGGTGGGATGTCTCCCTGGATCCTACTTAGGTTTTCCTTTGTGCCTTGATCCCCCTAATTCTTTTTGGATAGCTATGATTGATAAATTGTTAGGAATAATAGTCCACACTACAACTGAGAGGGGGGGTGAATTAGTTGTATAACAGAATATTAAACTTTAATCTTTAAGCTCTTCAATATCAGATCCAATGAACACAATGAATGCCAACACAATAACACAATATTTTGATTTCAGGGAAATCCTGTTAAAGGTAAAAACCCCGGTGGGAATTAGCACCCACAAATGATGTACTGAGAGTATAGTAATCCTTGTTAGAAGATATAGCCCTGCTAGGAGCTTATTGAAACATTACAGTACATAGTCCTTGTTAGAGGATAGACCCTGTTATGAGTAGAGGACAGACCCTGTTAGGATTCAAGAACAAAGAGAGTGTTCGATGCCCAAAGAAGGTTAAATCCACCTTTAGAAATCACTAGTTTGCAACCGGTGTATATAAAGAAATACATAATATTTTGAACTATTTTCCAGCAACTATCTTTTCTTGATCAATTCCAATGAAGTCCACCAGTAAACCTCTTCTCTGCATACAATAGATACAAGCTCATAGCTTTTCCAACTTCTCTATGTCACATTTATTCCATCCATATCTTTTCCAAAGAAAAGATTCTACATATATACCTTATTACAAATTACCATGATTAGGTCGACCCATGAGGCTTTCCTAATTACAAAAAATTACATAAACCCTTGCTAAGATATACATGGTATCTAAATAAAGTCTACAATAATTACATTACAACAATTAAGGACCGACATCCTTAATTTATGCTTGCCAAACAAAACACACACTTCATTCCCTGAGTCGGATTCAGAATAAGCCATCGCCAGAGCACACGCCATAGATGATGTCACCAATCATTTCATACCTTGTGATGGGCTTCTAAATAGCCATCTTTCTTAGTACTTTTTATCCTCTTTTTAGAACAATTAATTGTACACAGACATGAATTTATAGTTTTCAAGCATATGAACTTATGGTTTTTATGTATATGTTATATATATATGTGAAAACATAAAATGGAAATATGGATACTTTAAAGACATGATATTTTATTGAATTCATGGACAGGAATGGTAAATGCAGTAGCTATATATGTTAATGAATGTTTCCTTGACTAAGCTATGTTTTGGGTAGTCTTCCTCCTATAGCCATAGGACTTGCAAGAGTGTTAATTAGAACTTACACCTTTTCCTAATATTAATGATGAGGATATATATGTATATGGTTGGATGTGTGTGCATTGATTATTTTGCAGGTGTTGACCATGGGCATTCAAGAACCAACATAGTGGCGCTCGAGTAATCAAAGCCAATCGTGGGTTGCAGAATCTTCGTAAACAAAGCAAATCAATTACTATTTTCTGTTACATGCAACGTGCAGATTTAGTTCCCTTAACATGCTATATTCATGGAGATTATTCATGTTCAATGATGTTTCTGTTCTGGAACTTTATGAGTTGTAACTGATCCTCATTTATGAAGTGATCGTAGATTTAGGAGATAGTTGTAGCTTTCCTTTAAATAATCAACTGTTGTAACTCTTTTGGTGTTAGTCAAATGAACTGGTTTTTATAACAAAACTCTTGCAATACTATTTTCAATCAAGTGTAATCATTTTGTTATGGATGAATAGATTGCTTAGTTCAAGTTTATATCTTTTATCTTGATTGTATTTCCTATTCACTCATTCAAGGGGGCCCACTTGATGAGTGAATTGTTCTGTTAGTGTAGAGTTCATTTTCCTATTTATTTCTAAGTAATTAGAACTCTACTATTCCTATAGCTACTGATAACAGAATTGGTAGCCTATTCCTGCGGCATAGGCAGTTAGAGTAATTCCTAGCCATGATTCCCTGCTTTGTTAGAATAAATTCATTTACCAGTTCTAGCATAGTTTTTTTTGAAGCATAAGCATTTGAATTCCATAGATAGTCTTAGATTAAGAAGGTTTGAAGCATATACTTTTTGAATGCCATTCCAAGTTTACGTCCTTGGTCAATAATTAAATGAGACTGAATAATCCATTTAGAAATCATTTAGGGTGTCCAATCCTAAAATAGGAAATCCATTGCTATGGGTTTCTAATACTATTATTTGGCCAAGAATTTTTGGCGCCGCTACCACGGATGGTGTTAATTCAAACTTATCTTTGTAGTTTCATTCTTAGTTCTAATCTAGCACTTAGTTTTAAGTAGCATTTTATGCATAGAAGGAGAGACCACCTCGAGAGATTTCTTCCTTGTAACTATCAAGAGGACCCGTTTGATATCTTTAATCCTGAAGTTGAAGAACCCCAAAATGAGAATGAAGAAGAAGAACCCTTTGAAAATCTATTTGTTGATGCTCAAGAACACAATTTTTCTTCATCCTCTGAGGAATCACTACATTTGAATGACCTATTTGCTGAACCTGAATACCAAGACAACCCACTTTCTCTTATTATCTATTAGCCACCACCACCAGGTCCTCCTCCTAGAATGGCTGCTCAACCCACCTTTCCTTTTCATATCCCTCCTCAGCAAGGTAGTAAAAATTTGAAGAACATATCTACTGCCACACTTCCCAAATTCTATGGCCTCATTACAGAAGACCTTGAGACCTTCCTCTTTGAGTTTGACATCCTTTACCGAAGTTATGACTATACAACTGATATCCACAAGCTAAAGTTGTTTCCATCGACTCTAAAAGAGTCTGCCTTGAGATGGTTCATGGGGTTGGGTGCCAATGCTATAGTAGACTAGAATGCCATGCACAATCTGTTTCTTTCAAAGTATAAAGAATACTATAGGGGTTAAGATTTGAAAGGTGATGACATTTTCAAAATGTCTCAAAAGGAGGATGAAACCTTCAAGGATTATGTATCAAGATTCATGTTCAATGTGTAGTGCAATACACAACACCAGCTAAATGAGGCATCTCAGAAACACCTTTTCTTAAAGGGTGTGAATGATGGAAGCATTGAGGCTCTAGACTTAATGGCAGGAGGAGATATCACATAGAAAAGTTGGGCTGACATAAAGAATATATGTCTAAATTATTCAAGGGCCACTATGAAGAAGGGTAGGGGACTTAGAGACCTACCACATAAGTTCAATGGTGGTTCAGGAGTATCCAAAATAGAGTTGTTTAATTTGTTGTTTGACTTCAAGCAAGACATCATTAATGATGTTGCCACTCAGCTGGATAGTATGTAGGTGAGGAGGAAGAAGGAAGAGGTAGATGCTGTGTTGGCTGAGTTCTCTTCTCATTGCAAAGAAAAGAAAATAAATTGTAGATGCAAAATAGTTGCATCTATGGACACTAATCCAATGCCCATTGAGTTTAAAGCCATAGATGAGAAGAATAGAGAAGTTTTCTATGTTTCTCAAAGATGTCCATGGGTTCAGAGACAAGGTATGACTCTAGACCCATTGAATAATTTTGGTTATAATAATAGTAGTCAATGGCAAAATCATAACCCCCAAAATTTTTCTCCTCAAGGTCAGAATTGGAATTATAATTGGTCCAACCAACAACCATACTATAGCCAAGCCTATCAGGAAAAACCACCATTTAACCCATACCAACAATAGTTTAACTCCTATCAACAGCCACAATAGAATAACCAATGGCCACCCCATGGTAATTGGCAACCACAACCTCGTTGGGGACCCAACCAGTCTAGTTAGCAGCAAGCAATCATGCCTCCAACTTAGTATAAAGCTATTATGCCACCACCTCTTGTAGCCAATAAAAACCCTCAAAAACCAACTCAACTTCCTACTCAACCAACTCCGAATCCTAATAACAAGCAGCAAGCTTATTCCTTGCAAGTAAATGATATCCATCTCAGATCAAGAACTACATTGCCTGCACCTAAGGAGACAATAATAACTAAAGTTGCTGATGCTAAGAACATACCTGAGAACTAGCCTACTAATGTTCCACCTATTATTCAATCTGTACTAGTGCTTAAAAATCCTCCTTATCCACAAAGATTGTCTCAGGAAGTTCCTCCAAAAGAAAATCCTATGGCAGTCGATTTACTTGATCAACTCAAGAAAATGATAGTGCAAATTCCCTTGTTGGATGCCCTTAAAGAAGTTCCAATCTATACCAAAGAAATAAAAGAAGCCTGTATTAAGTAGCTTGGAAGGAAGAAAAAAGACCTTGATACTGTCCATGTCTTAGGCCACCTCTCTGATCTCATGCTACGAAAAGTTTTAATGCCTAAGTATTCTGACCCAGGAATCCTAGTAGTCACTATTCATATCAATGGTATCCAAATTCAGAATGTCCTAATTGAATTAGGAGCATCAATCAATGTCATGACTAGGGAAGTTTTGTTAAGGCTCAGTACGATTGGTTTGCGAGATACACCTACAATATTACAATTAGCTGATAATTCCACTATCAAGCCAGATGATATGGTTGAAGATATTGTTGTCACATTGGATTCTTTAAATTACCCTTTGGATTTCATAATCCTTTCACCCAAAGCCACCTTAGGAGGATATCCATTAATCCTAGGATGGCCTTGGCTAGCCACATCTGATGCTTGCTTTGCATGTTGCTCAAGAAAAATGACCATATCAGATGGGATAAATACCAAAAAGTTAACTCTGTATTTTCCAGAAAAACCCCAAGTAGACCTTGATCAAGTTGTTAGGCCAGATTTAGGTGATGCTACCCTTGAAGAAAACTCAGTGCAAAAACTTATGGTCATTGAGAGAAATCCATTCATGGTATCACAAGAAGAAGATAATATACTAGCAGCAATCCTTACCAACCAATATGGTTCTGAGGAATCCTCTTGTGATGTTCCTAATTGTTCCCTTCAAATAATAATTCCCAAGTAGACCACATCTCAGTTTCTTATAGCATTTGATTATCTCCACACCTTGCTACCCCATGAAATTTAGTCTCCATCTATGGAAGAAGTCCTGATGCTAGAAAAATTCAAAAGAGTTGAAGTTGCTTCAGGCAAGGAGTTGAATGTTAATAAGAACCTCACTGAATCTTAGATGTCTAGTCTTCTCAAGATTTTTCAAGAAAGTCAGAAAGCCTTTGTATGGGACTATACTGATATGAAAGGGTTAGACCTTAAAATTTGCACTCACAAAATCTATATAAGCCCTGAGTACAAGCCAGCGAGGCAAGCCCAAAGGAGAATTAATCCCTCTTTGAGAGACATAGTGAAGACCGAGTTGCAGAAGCTTCTTAGTGCTAGTTTCATTTATCCTATTTCTGACAGTTAGTGGGTTTCTCCTCTTGTCATCGTACCAAAGAAATGGGGCAAGTAGAGAGTTTGTGTGGAATATAGGGAGCTTAACAAAGCCACTAAGAAGGATCACTTTCCACTACCTTTCATTGACCAAGTGCTTGAGAATCTTGCTGGTAAAAAGTATTTTTCATTTCTAGATGGCTTTAGTGGATATGACCAGATACACATATCACTAGAAGACCAGGATAAGACAATGTTTACCTATCCCTGGGGAACATTTTCTTATTCAGTCTTTCCATTTGGATTGTGCAATGCACCTGCTAGTTTCCAGAGAGCAGTGCTGGGTATTTTCTCTGACATTGCTGCTGACTGTGTTGAAATTTACATGGATGACTTCACTACTCATGGAACCACATTTGAAGAGGCACAAGCTAACTTGGATAAGGTTAGTAAGAGATGCCAGGATTACAAAATCTCCCTTAATAGTGAGAAGTGTTATATGATGGTGGAGGAGGGAGTTGTCCTAGGACACTACCTCTCATCTTTTGGAATTCAGGTTGACCCCACAAAAATTGTAGTTATCAATACACTTCCTACACCGGTTAAGCAGAAGGATGTCAAGAGTTTCCTTGGCTATGCTGGTTACTACAAGAGATTCATAAAGGATTTTAGCCAACTTGCAATGCCTTTGTACAACTTGCTGAAGAAGGAAGCTGAATTTGAATGGACAAAGGACTGTGAAGCCTCCTTCCAAAAATTGAAAGATGTTTTAACAACACCTATTATTAGAGGACTTGATTGGAAGCTACCATTTCACATCCACACAGATGCATCTGACTATGCCATTGGAGTAGTCCTTGGATAGAAGGAAGGTACTATTGAACATGCCATTTACTATATTAGTAAAAACTTGCAAGGTGCTGAATTAAATTATACTGTTACTGAAAAAGAGCTGTTAGCAGTCATCTATGCACTAAACAAATTTAGGCATTACATCACAAGTTATGAAGTATTTGTTTACACTGATCATTCAACCATCAAATACTTAATGAATAAACCTACCATTAGTGGTAGATTAGCACACTGGTTACTCCTCATGCAGGAATTTGATGTGAAAATAATAGACAAACCAGGCAAGGCTAATGTGGTGGCCAATTTATTATCAAGATTGCAAGTACTAGATGATCCTGTAGTAATTAACAACAACTTCCCTGATGAGAACTTATTTTCTATTGATTCTTTTAATCCATGGTATGCAGACTTAGCCAACTACCTTGCTACAGGAAGAATGCCACCTCACTTCTCTCCTAAGCAACACTAATTGCTAGTTTAGGAGAGTTTTAAATTCTCTTAGATCTCAAGCTTCATGTTTTATATAGAACCAGACCAAGTCACTAGGAGATGTGTTCATGAGGATGAAACCTATGACATTCTTTGGGCATGTCACAATGAACCATGCAATAGCCATTTTGCAGTAAAATGGACCGCCTATAAAATTTTGACAACTGGATACTACTGGCCTACTTTGCATAAAGATGCAGCAAAGCATACCGGACATTGTGATAGGTGCTAGTGTATGGGGTGCCCAACAAAATTTGATGAAATGCCCCTATAGCCTTAGGTATTTGTCACGCCCTTTGACAAGTGGGGTATTGACTTTGTTGGACCCATTGAACCCTCTTCTCATGGGAAGTCATACATCTTAGTATGTACTGACTATGCCACAAAATGGGTTGAAGCCAAAGCTATGAGGCATGCCAGAGATCAAAAAGTTGCTAAGTTCCTCTATGAATGCATATTCACTAGATTTGGAGTACCAAGGAAAATAGTCACAGATCAGGGAGCACAGTTCACTTCAAATCTTATCACAAAATTGATGCAGGAATACATGGTGCAGGAGCACCTCTATGAGGGCCCTCACCTTCTTGTTTTCAGTGTGTGTTGTTTTTTTTAGAATAAGAGTCATAATGTTGTTAGACTCAAATTTTGGTTGTGTTTAGTCTAGAGTTAGTCCTAGAACTCCACCAGTCTCCTTAAGGGTGTTTTGTCTTTAACTTCAGCAAGGCTGTCCACTTTAGAGTTCTTGGAGTTCTTTTTGAGTTGTGACCTAGGAGTTGGTGTTTATAGTTTTTTTTAATGCACATGAGTCCTTTGGAAGGCCTGGTAATGGTCTCTCATGATGAGTAAGCCAAGAGTTACTCAACAACTTAAAACATGCTCAAAAGTTGCTAGCAACTTTGAAAAGTTGCTAAGCAACTTTGCCCTTTGTAATGACCAACTAAACTAGGAGGCTCTAAAAACCCTAAAGACCTAATACTCACGCCAAGGTAAGATTATTTAAGATTTTTCTAACCCTAATGTACGGGTTGGTTGTCAGAAGTGAAGATCTATTGTACGGAGAAAGAGACTGGTGCAAAGAATATGTGTGTTACAGTAATTCCATGAAGAATCCTTTGGAGGAGGGAAAGATTGACATATGAAGTCTCATTCTTGTGAAGGAGGAGTTCTGAAAGAGAGTGGTGTTGTTTTGGTGAGGCCAGGAGCAGTGAAAAGCAGTGAAACCCTTGAAACCCTCCCAAATTGGGAAAAGTGTTGTACGAACAGTTTGGGAAGCTAAGACCTCAAAAATCTAAGTATGAGGTAGGTGTAGAAGAACTCCTTAAGGACAAAATATTTGGTTTTTCATAGGGAAGGAGTACCAGGCCCTACAAATCCGGAAGGTGGCCTAATTGGCACTTCCTTGTAGCCCTAGTTTCCAAAGGAACCCCTAAATCGGGTGATTCCTAAACCTTGCCAATGCTTTGAAAAGGTGTTAATAGACACAAAAAGACCTTGGAATGTACTACATACCCTATTGGAGCTCAGGAAGAAGTTAAAATCCAAGAAGACCCTTTTTAGCCTATGAAAGGGAATGCTTGCTAAAATGCATAGCAATAAGGTGAATGATTGAACTTGTGTAACTTGGTGGGAGGGCTAGGTAGGTCAGGGGAAGACCTTTGAAAGAAAAAGGAGCCTATAGACCTTTAATGGTGTTTGAGGAACACTGTGATCCCAGCTAAGGATCAGGAGCATAGACAAGCTTGTCTATCCTAGTCATCTCATCAATACATGGTGCACAATGGAAAATATTCACCCTATCATCCCCAAGCCAATGGTTAGGTTGAAATAACAAATAGGGAGATAGAATCCATTTTGATAAAGATAGTAGCTATTCATAAAAAGGACTAGGCTACCCATCTTCCTGAAGCCATATGAGCCTACTGCACAACATGGAAAACCACCACAGGGTTTATACCTCTTTTGAGTTGGTGTATGGAAAATCCACCTCAATGCCTATTGAGTTTCATCATAAAATGCTCCGAACAACCTTGGATTTGGATATTGATCTCACCAGAGCACAAGAAGACCAGTTACTACAATTAAATGGATTGGATGAATATAGGAAGTCTGCCCTCCACAATATGGAGTTGATACAACAGCAAAGAAAAAAATGGCATGACAAGTTCATCCATGATAAGAAATTTTCTATGGGCGATTGGGCACTATTGTATGATTCAAGATACCAGCACACACCTGAGAAATTTCACACCAGATGGCTTGGGCCTTATGAGATAATATCAATATTTGACAATGGAGTAATTCAACTTTCAACCATTGATCCTGTGCAATTCAAGTTAGTAGTAAATAGACATTGCCTGAAACTCTACAACAAGCCTGTCAGTCATGATGAGTTTCTAAAGCAGTTCTAGAGCAGTGATGATACACATGATCCTACAACTAAAGAATCTAGGTCTCCTACCTAGCATTCTGACAATTCTTGATTCCATTCAAGAATACCATAATAAGCATTTCAAATTTTATGGAATTATTTCTCCATAATAACTTTCATTTCACCTTCTCTCTCCTCCACCCCTCCACTCCATCCAATCACTTCATCAATGCAGATGCACTTTTTCAGAACACTCTTCCTGCAACGCTTCCAAGTTCGTACCACATACACTTGTACATATTTTATTTTATTCATTAATTTTTAGGATTTTGTGTTGTTTTAATTTTCTACTCTTACATATCCTGGCTTGGTGGGACCCATGCCATTACTTAGTTGGGGGGGGGGGTGAAATATTGTATTTTCAAATTAGCATGTAAAAATTGAAGTTTCTTGTCTTTACGAGATAATTGCCATCATGTCTTGCTGATCTATCCTTATGTGATTATGTCATCATATCTGTAGTGAAATTAAAGATATTAAAAGCTTAAGTTAATTTCTAATGATATGATAGACGTGTTTGGGGTGGCAGCCCTTGGCACAAGCGAGCTATTATGAGATGTTATGCAAGAAATATATCATTATATTTTGTGCCAAAATCTTTAATTTCATGAAGCAAGTTGCAGTTGGTATGCCACCTTTTTTGACTGCAACATCCTGTGTCATAATACTTTGAATTCTATAATTTACCATTGTTGAGCTCTGTGAAAATATCAAGTTCTACAAAATTCAAAATTTTTTGAGTGTAACAATGGGAGGTGACCTTCAACGACATGAGCCAGTGGATCACAGGGTTTTGTTGGGTGACACCTCCAGTTGTCAAATGTTTAGAAGGAGAGGATGGTTGGATTATTGCTTAAGTCTTAAGGGGTTTGATGAAGAAGTTGCTCTACAATTTCTTTCCACCTTGAAGGATGGATTTGTGGTGGTCAAGGGCTTAAAGATTGAATTTACAAAGGATGTAGTGGTAGAAGTAACTGGTTTGCCATAGGAAGGTGAACAATGGGTGAAAGACTTCAACCTACGTTTAGCGAGGGCTCAATTCACTTTGCATGATGACCCCCTGTTAGACGTCGATAGGAAGCAAGGTACTTGGTGACTATCTTTGCCTCTAGAATTTATTCAACTAGCTACATTCATTATCCAGTACTTCACCTGCTAAGGATGCTAAAAGTATTTGCATGCTCTGCATTTCAAAATTTTGAGTCATCTTTGGCACGACAACAGACCAATAAATCTTCCCAGCTTCCTATTTAACATTGTGAAAAAGAAATATTTATTAGTCTAGTCAGGGAGAAACTAGTCTATTTCACATCATTGTTTGATAAAACTAATTGTAGAAAGAGAATTAAATATAGACAAATGGTTGGGACATGGGAAAAATTCTTGCAAATGAATGAGGTAGAACCTAGAGTGGTCGACCCTAGAGGTCAGGGTGTTGGGCGGAGAGAAAAAACATCCACTGGGGTTTGCAAAATTATTCAAAGGATTGAAAATGTTCCTGAAGCTTCTCCTTCCATTTCTAGGCCTTCTAGGAAAAGAACTTATAGTGTTGGTGCCTCCACTTCTAAGAGGAAGAAAAATAAAAGTAAAGAAATTGCCAATATCCTTGAAACACCACCATTTGTAAGGACTAGGTCTACATTTAGGAGAGACAAGGGTAAAGGAAAGGAAAAAAAAGAAGAAATATTAGAGAAGAAACCTAGTAATAATGCTAGTAATGTTGAAGAAACCTTACATTCCCTTAGGGAAGAAAATCCAAGAAATCCTCCTGAAGCAGTTATAGAAGAAGTAACCCCTAGCAGGAGGAAATGGAAGAGTCCTTTGTGCTCATCCATACCCCACATAAGGAGAAGTGTAAGAATTTTTAAAAAGTATGCTAAGGCTCCTGTTCCAATTGTTAACCTAGAGTCCTCTGAATCCATAGAGAAGTCCTCTTCTGAGGAAATGCTTCATTAAAATGCAGCCAGTGACACTACATTCAACAACCAGAGTCCACAAACAGAAGTTAACCCTAGTGTTAACTACATACTTATTGATAGTGATGAGGATTCTGAGGAGGCTGAGGAGTTTGTAAATGACTCTATTGGGCCTAATATTTGTAGGGATTCTGAAGAAACCCCATAATTTGGAAAGGATATTGTTGAAGAAGTGCCTGAACAAAGCAATCAGGATGGGTTAGAAATGCTGGTTAAGGTAGCAGTTGATGCTAGTGAGGAATGTAATGTAGTGAAAAATATTGTTTTGTGGAAAGGAGAATCCTCTACACCAAATAAAACAATAAAAACTCCTCCCTTTCCATCTGGTTGGGTGCATATTCTCAATTAGGAACCCTTACCACCACCAAATTTGTCCACACCCCTGGCTGCAGGGATAAATTTTTATCAATAGTTGTTGTGGGAGAAGGCACAATGGAAATTATAAAAGGAAAAATTGAAATAGGTCATTAGTGAGCAAGGTTCTCAGATAGAGTAGAAATTAGATCAGATTGAGGTGTTGAAAAGGAGGATTGATCAAATTACATGATTAATTCCAGAGCTTATGGAATGTAGATCACCATCTCTGGTGTATGCACTATTCCTTAAAGAACAACTTGTTAATTTAAAAATAAAAAGAATTGTAGAAGGGATTAGTCTCTCTATCTCAACTCCTCATGAATTTTATGATGCATTCTAGTATGCTCCAATGACTCTCAAAAACCTATTGTGTGAGTTATACCTACATAACTTGGTAGTCCCTGATGATAGAGAGTGAAACTCACTCCTCTATGTAGGAGATGTGCAGTTAAGGGCAGTTATGTCTTGGATGCAGAATGAAATAAGTAGGGAACATCAAGCTGTACCTTACAAAAATAATGAGATGACAACTCCCTTGTTGAAGAGGCCCAAAGTTCAACATTATAGGTGGACATATCTGGACTGGCTTTCTATTACAGTGAACTCAAGTGGAGCTAATAAAATATATCTAGTAAGAGAAAAAGATTTCATTGATTGGGAACAACATTCCTCACATGATATTGAAACAACAATTAGTGCCTCTAGCAAAGATGGATACAGATGTCACATGATCTAAAGTCAAGGGAACCTCACTCTCCATATAATTTAACCCTTTCTACAAGAAGAGTTCCATGGTACATTATGCTAGGAAGGACACTCCTTAATTACTGGTTTCCATTGAGGTTTTAGCCTCCACTCTTCCTACAACCATTGCTAGCAATTAATGACAATGCAGTGGATTATGATATGGCCACCAAAGTCCAGCGATGGGAAAGACTCAGAGAAAATCATGGGTACTTTGATTATGTTAATAATGAGTTTGGGGAGAGAACAACTAGTGACTTGAGGGTTCGTACCAGAATTTGGAATTTCATGGTTGTTGGGGACCATCAATAGCTCAGTTGGGGGGAATGATGGGCTTCTAAACAACCATCTTTCTCAATACTTTTTATCCTCTTTTTAGAACAGTTAATTGCACACAGACATGAATTTATAGTTTTCAAGCATATGAACTTACGATTTTTATGTATATGTTATATATATATATATATATGTGTGTGTGTGTGTGTGAAAACATAAAATAGAAATATGGATACTTTATTTAGACATGATATTTTCTTGAATTCATGGATAGGAATGGTAAATGCAGTAGCTATATATGTTAATGAATGTTTCCTTTCCTACGCTATATTTTGGGTAGTCTTCCTCCTGTAGCCATAGGACTTGCAAGAGTGTTAATTAGAACTTACACCTTTTCCTAATATTAATGATGAGGATATATATGTATATGGTTGGATGTGTGTGCATTGATTTTTTTGCAGGTGTTGACTGTGGGCATTCAAGAACCAACATAGTGGCACTAGAGTAATCAAAGCCAACCATGGATTGTAGAATCTTCATAAGCAAAGTGAATCAATTGCTATTTTTTGTTACATGCAGCGTGCAGATTTAGTTCCCTTAACATGCTATATTCTTGGAGATTATTCATGTTCAATGATGTTTCTGTTCTGGAACTTTATGAGTTGTAACTGATCCTAATTTATGAAGTGATCATAGATTTAGGAGATAGTTGTAGCTTTCCTTTAAATAATCGACTATTGTAACTCTTTTGGAGTTAGTCGAATGAACTAGTTTTTATAACATAACTCTTACAATATTTTTTTCAATCAAGTGTAATCATTTTGTTATGGATGAATAGAATGCTCAGTTCAAGTTTATATCTTTTATCTTGATTGTATTTCCTATTCACTCATTCAAGGGGGCCCACTTGATGAGTGAATTGTTCTATTAGTGTAGACTTCATTTTCCTATTTATTTCTAAGTAATTAGAACTCTTCTATTCCTGAAGCTACTGAGAATATAACTGGTATCCTGTTCCTGCAGCATAAGCGGTTAGAGTAATTCCTAGCCGTGATTCCCTACTTTGTTAGAATAAATTCATTTACCAGTTCTAGCATAGTTTTTCTGAAGCATAAGCATTTGAATTCCATAGATAGTCTTAGATTAAGAAGTTTTGAAGCATATAATTTGCAAATGCCATTCCAAGGTTACGTCCCTGGTTGATAATTAAATGAGACTGAATAATCCATTTAGAAATCATTTACAGTGTCCAATCCTAAAATAGGTTGTCCATTGCTATGGGTTTCTAATACTATTATTTGGCCAAGCACCTTGCTCTGACCAATGAACATCCTTCAATAACTTTTCCATCATCCTTCAAGTTCACATCCCTTGAATCTAGATCATCTAAAAGCTATACCAAAAACCTAGAGACTAACTCTGTCAATTCTCACTATCACAGTCCAGTGACCAGTCTTTACCAAAATAGTTGTAAATCTCTTAATATGAAACATCTAATGATGTGATCTCAGATATAAGATCACAACATCCACTTGAACTCTCATATAACTTCATAGCATTTGAAACATCCATACAGTATTTGTACAATGTGATTACCAGTCTGGTTCCTTCATAGAAGCATATGTTAACATCAATGACAAAACAAAAATGACAACCGTATGAGTGCCCATTTAGTAACGTAGTGATTAAACATATTAAATGTCTCAATCACCACCCATGCATTAGCAATATCCAACATAAATTTCACAAGAGTTTAGCAAGCTGGAAGGGTGCTCTTTTGAGCCAAGATGGTAAGATTTTGGTGCTTAAAGATACTCTCCAAAGCATCACTCTCTATGCTTTGAGTATTTTCAAAATCCCTAGGAAGTTTTCTGAAAGTATTGAGAAAATCCAAAGGAAATTCCTTTGGTCTGGAGTGGAACATAAAAACAAAATGACTCTCATTGCTTGGGAGAAGGTTTGTAAACCTGTTAGGAAAGGGGGCCTTGGTCTTCGTAGTATAAGAAGTATGAATGACTTTCTTATGGCTAAATTTCTTTGGAGATTATTCAAGACCCTAGGAGAATGGAGTACCATCTAGCACAACAAATATAACAGGGACAGGAGTGACTTCAAAAAAATTTTGAATCAAGAATTTACTCAAGGAGGTTCTAGCATTTGGAATAATGCTTTGAGAAGGAAGGATTTGATCAAGAATGGTGTCAAATGGAAGGTGGGAAATGGTAAGACTATTCTTTTTTGGGAAGATGTCTAGATTTTAGTCCACCCTCTTAATTTTGATCCAATCTGGAAGTAAAAGATGCTGCAATGCAAACAAGTTTTTGGATCACATGTGGCTGACTATTGGGAGGGGGATAATTGGACTGACTTGGCTAGGGTGGATCCCTCTCTTAGAAGCCTAAATAAAATTATGAATGTTGTCTTTCTCATTGATGAAGAGGATACTTTAATCTAGAAATATAATTATAATGGCTCTTTCTCAATCTCTTCTTTGTAGATGCAAAATTTTGAAGATAGCCCTGAACCATGTTGGGAAAAATCTTGGTTCAAAGGTTTAACACCTAAAACTAATGTTTTTTTTTGGATCTTATTGCAGGATAAAATCTTAACTATTGACAATCTTAGGAAAAGGGGTTACCAATAGATGTTGTCTTTGCAAGAATGATGAGGAGAACATTAATCATATGACTACTCACTGTTCCTTTGCTAGAAAAATATGGGAGAAATTTTTAGATTTGATGAATATGGATTGGGTGTTTCCCTAGGGTATTCAGGAGCTTTTCACTTCTTGGAAATCTCCTACTAATAATAACCTTTTACTTTCCATATGGAGCTACTTTCTACCCTACATTTTTTGGGGGGTTTGGAAAGAGAGGAATGATAGGATTTTTAGAAACAAGGAATCTAGTTGGATTGTGATCTTCCACAAGATTAAGAGAACCTTGCTAGAGAACATTAGGTTGATTAATAATTATTAGGATCTGAAAGATGATTGGGAGGTGAAAGTCTACAAAAATTGGAAGCTTGATGGTAGGAAGGTCCATGATATCAAGAGAAGTCTGAGGAATGAGGCCCATTGGGACTGCCCCCCTAATGGTTGGATGAAAATCAATTTTGATGGTGCCTCTAAGGAAAACTCGAGGATTGCTAGTTGTGGCATAGTTATCTTAGATGAATATGGGAATTGAAAAGGTGCCAAGGAAATCCCTATTGGCTTCAATACTAACCATGTTGCTGAGGCTAATGCTGCTCTTTATGGTCTTATGTTGGCTAAAAGAAAAAAACTATACAAATGTGTGGGTTGAAGGGGATTCTCTAAATATTATTAAATATCTTAATAATATCATGACCCCTTCATGGACAATTGCCAACACTATTAAAAAATCTAAAAACATTATTGATTCCTTTGATGAGTTTATTATTACTCACAATTTTAGGGAGGCCAATTCTGCAGCTGACTAGGCTATGAATGTGGCTTGCCATAGCCAGGTGGACATCAAATGGGATGATGGTTTTGTCCTTCCTCTTGAAGGGGTATCATTAATCGATAAGGATTGATTGCATAACATGCAACACATTCTAAATGAAGGTCATATTAATGAGTAATAAGTGCAGAATTTCATGTGAGGATGAGGAAGGACATAGGGGTGATTTTGAGATGCTTATTGCTTTCAATTGGCATGATTTATGGGTCTTTCGAGGTTTTAGAAGGCATTATTATGACTTCAAGCCTAATTTTCAAAGTGTTGTGAGAAATTTTGGGAAGGGTTTTCTTAACAGTTGCAGAGCCATGGGAGGTTGAAAGAAAAGGTGTGAATCAGGGAATTGCAACGAGTGGAACCAGAACCTAGAGGTTTGGAACATTGTCAAAGATGGGGATCTGGTAGTTTATATGGAAAATTTTTATGGAGGGAAGATTGTTGCTACCAAGCATTTCATCAAGACCTAGAAGAAAGGAAAAGTCATGGTGGGAACACATAGCATGGAGGTGACTAAGGAGATCATCACAAAGGTGATGGGTCTGAAGATAGAAGGAATCAACTTCTATAGGGATAGGAAGGTGTTAGATAAAGCTCTAGAGGTTTTTGTACCTATGGATCAGGAAAGGAAGCATATAATTAAGGTTGATAATTCCTACTTTTAACCCTAGATGCATTTCTAGGCCATGGAGACTGGTTCTCTTTGTGATCATTAGTTACATTACTTTGGATGGTAGATATACCAAAATTTACAACCACCATCTGATTCTGCTAAATCATTTTAGATATGGGTTTAAGGTTAATTTCCCCTTTTAAATTTTGAGCTCTTTAAATGCTACTATTCTCAGTTGGCAAAGGGATCTTGATGGTGACCATGCTTGTCATGATAGGCTGATGGTTCTCATTTATGAGGTTCTTAAGTCTAAAAAGGTTGAGAGGTCACGACTGAATCCGAAAGCCCTCGAAGACTATGATACTAACGGTAAAGAATCAGAGGGACCCTTCATGGAGGATATTGAAGATGATGAGGGCAACTTTGAGAAACTAAAAAACACCTCAAGAATCAGGAGTCTATGCCCAAAAGAAAAAACAAGAAGATCAAGATGGAGGATTCAGTTATTGATATGGATATGGAGGAAGAGGAGAGTAGGGAGGACAGTGTGAAGAAGGGTAAAAACAAAATGGAGCCCATAGGGAAGTGTACTAGAGCCAAAAATGGGAGTAAGAAAAGGGATAAGAGGGTAGTCATTTCCTTTGATGAAGGCTCTACCTCTCAGGAGAATAGCCAGGATAATCAGGAAAAGCGGGTGGAGAAGGACCCTATTGTGGAGGAAAGTGTTAGGTTGGACCAAAATGTTTTGGTTAATGAAAATATTCTATAGGATTGTGCCCAAGATGTGGCCAACATTGAGAAGGATGGTCAAGCTGATAAAAGGGATAGGGTGGAGAGCTCCAAGGAGGAGATAGTGGGTGCGAATAAGGAGTTTGAAAATATGGGGTGTAGCGTTCCTTATTAACCTCAGTAACATGAAAAATGATATCACTGTTATGAAATCCCATATTCATTAGCTTCAAAAGGAGACTAGGATTCTTGGGAAAATAAATCTAGGGGAGAAGACCATGGGTCAATGTATTGATGAGTTGAAGGAGACTGTTGGCAGGGCTAAGGGGCTTTCTGCCTTTAATGACAAAATCATTACTATGGAGGAGAAAATTGAAGAGGGAGAGGTGATGAAAAAAAGAATGACATTATGGAAAATAGAGTTGAGAAGCTCGAGAAGATGGTTGGTAATATTGTGGAGTAGAGATTTTCCATTCTTAAGGCTTCGACTGAGCATATCAAGATCCTAGTGGACAAAATGGATCAGGAGAAAGGGGAGAAGATGATCATATAGGTCAAGGAGGATCATGGACCTAGCAAGAGAACTAGATCAAGGTTCAAAAAGTTGGAGGAAAATAAGAAAAAAGACATTGAGGAATTCAAAGCTTCCTCTGCTAACATGTAGATGCTGGCCAAATAGGCGGCTGATCTTATGAAGTGTATTTAGCCAGCTAGTTGTTGTCCTGCTGTCTTTTTGCTGACCTTTTTTCACTATCTTTCTATTATGGACTTGCTCATTTTTTGTGTCTCTTTTTGGTGCTGCTGCACTGTTTCTATTTGTACTTTAATGCCTATCTTGTAATCTTGATGTAAAAGGTTTTGGGTCCTTTCAAAACTTGTTTTTACATAATCAAAACATCCTTGGATTATTATTTATTCATATAACAAAAGTAAATAAAATAAGAGATTTTACTATTCAACAAGTTCAATTATGAAATTAAGGAAAAGTTTATAATCAATATGAGTCACTAATATCTACCTATAAATATAAACCACTAAACTCCATTTATTTATTTTAGTTAGGTGACTACCTAGTTATGGTGAAAAAGTTTCTCAACTAAAAGTAATTCTATCAACTCTCATCAGATTATAACTTATTGATATCGAAGAGTTCCAAAAGATTATCAAGGATGTCCAATACTATATAGAATGACATCTATTATGTGAATAGATCAAAATAAAATAAATAGAAAATTAATACAATAATCCATTTAAATGGAGATATGACAGAAAACCTAAGAATTAAAAATATTGTAATACCCCAAAAATGGGATATAGGTTCATTAATCTCCTACATCATCAATTCGAACAAAATCGACATCAAAGTCCTAACCTAAGGCACATCTGAACATCATCGAATTCTAATTGATTATCTCAAATTCTACATCAAGGAATATTCCTAGTAATATTCCTAATTATCTTAATTATATTTAATTTAATGATTATTTGGCGATAAATCCTATTTATCCTAAAGTTTGATTAATTGAATATTCTCAATATTTAATTAATTAGATTTAATTCTACCACTTAATTATTTAATTGAAGTTAATTCTATCTATTCCTAAATTGTATTATTTAATTTTGACAATAAATCCAAAATCCTATGAATAATTGATTAAATTCTTATTTAATTAATTAAAGCAAGTTGTCAATTTTTAATAATATTGTTTTTGGAATAAAAGTTTGAAAAATAATTGATTAACCCATAAATCAATTGTTTTAATTTTGAAATCAGTTAAGTTGGAAATAAATCACTTTATTATTAAATCAATTCATAAATAAAACATGCACAATCAAGAAAAGCAGACAACTATCAATTATCAATTAAATCTAAAACTCTATTTTGAGTTGATCTCTGCTTTTGCATGTTTTTGTGAGTTAAATATCCTTTATTTAAAAATAACTCAAAAATCAACCTGAGTTATTTGAGTGATTTATGGCTTTTTCCCATGCACCTCCAAAGCCCTGGATTTCTATAAATTAAGGCCTCAACTCATCTCAAATGATCTCATATTTTTGCATCCTCACGCTGTCGAATTGAAGACTGAAGAAGCCTCTTTGCGAATCCAAGCTATTGTGAGATCATTCTTGTTTTTGAGTATTGCATATCATTTAGAAATCATCTTAGATCAATTCATTGCATATCAATTTCATCTTAGATTCTAGATTCATATCAGTTTTCATCATATCATTGCATAGAAAAAAATAAATAAAAATAGATTAATTGCATTCATATTTCATATTAGTTTTGCATTCAAATCCTTCATTTAGGTGTCGTCAAGGTCACTGATCTCGATTACAATCTGAGAACATCACACTCGCATCTATTAGAAGGCAGTAAATCACCTGGTTAGTTTAGTTTTCCATTATTGCATGATTTTGATTTCGACTAACCTCTAATGTTTTACTGAAGTGTTGTGTCTATAGATCAGGTACAAAATTCATACACACATTTCTGGCACCCACCATGGGGCCCTGATACGGGTTTCCAATTCAATTCTATCAATTTCTATCTTTTCTTCTTGATTTCTGAGCCAAAACTTAAATTTTTAAATTCTGTTCGTACAATTTTCGTACGAGTTTCTGACAAAAGTCATCTTAGACTATACCCACTATCATATGACAATCTATTGGATCGATAATCATGCTAGACTATACACACTATCATTTGGAAGTTCAATTTTCATATCATCATACACCCAGTGTCGTACGAGTTTCTGGACTGTCGTTTGGAAGAAGACCCATTGTCGTCTGAGTTTTGGCACCAGGTTTTCATTGTCGTTTCATTTTTCAGAGTAGTTTGTCAGATTTGATTTTCATATTTTGACTAACGACTAATCTTAACAATTGAAATTCTCTATTTTTGATTGACTCCTGCTGGTTTTGATTGGAAAAAGTGCAAGAATTGCTAAAACTAGGTAAGAATATACTAAGCGCATTGTGAGGAATTCATGTAACCTTCTTAGCTGATAACATTTTGATTTGGACTAAAATGAACATCTTGCATGTCTAGCTTGAGTGCCTTTCTTTTCCATATCACACATTTCATTTGGGCTATAAAAATGAATATAGTTTTCTTTCAGCATCTTTGTTACACATAGTAATGAGGCCCCATGAACACTATTTGTGGATCTTGAGAGAGTGGGTTTCTAGTGAAACTCTTCTCAATGAAGGATCCCTTGTAGGTGGGGAGGATACTGAGGGAGTCTCATGTTCCACTAGATCCATGTGTCTTCAACTTTTGATCTAGGCATTCTCTCTCCGAAGAGGTTGATAGATCATAAGGGGTTGACATCATAGATCTTTGTGAGATAATCTTGGTCTTAGCGTGTCAGATTAATCTATCTACTTTGTTTGGGTTAAAAGTGAAAAGGCTAGGGGATTATGCTCTACTTCCATTTTGGATAGTACCAGAAACCCAAATCGTTGAATCTGGAACCAGTCTCCAGGTGGTATATTTTGAGTCACCTTTAGAGAGGGTTAACCGTAGTGGACATTCCCTTAATTGGGTCAACCACATTGACGGAACCTCAAGCGGTAATAGCCATTTTCACTGTGGTAGTGACAACCGCTATATAAATGTCCTATTGGAAGAAATCTCCATAGGTGTGGTCTCTTGTTGGCATGTAAGATCTCCCTAGCAGATCCTGAAGATTAAGTTCTCGAATTGTGTCAAAACCCTGGTGTGCCTGGATTGGAGTTCACCCTCTTGGATCATAAAAGTGGTAGAGTCAAACCATTACTAAAAACCATAGCGAGGCCAAATTTTTATTTTTAGGAATATGTGCATTATTGCAAAACTTTTTTGAACATACACAATTAGCACTCTTAGAGATTAGCACAATTCAGTCACTCGATTGTTCATGCGCAAGGTTGCTTTTGCCCTTGTTCATTGTTTTAAGATGTGCTTGAAATCACTTGCTTGCTGTTTTGCATGCTTGTTTATCTATTTGGTTACTAAAAATGAAAAAATCTGGTCTACTCTTCAAATCTGGACAGTACCATTTGCAAACAATCCAAAATTGAAAACCCTAAATTTGCAAAATTTGAAGTGAAATTCCTTTCTGGAGTCAAAGGTTGTCTCAGGAGGTTAGAAAGTCATACGAGTTTTTATCAAATGTCATTTCATTACTACCCAACTGTCGTATGGTAAAGAACCCAGTGTCGTACGAGTCTTTCTACCAGGCAAATTCAAAAAGTCAAATCCCGCTAGCAATTATCGTGCGAGTTTTTGAAACTATCGTATGAGCTTTTCAACTATTGTTTCATAGCATACCCACTATCATACGAGTCTGCAGAGTGTTGTTTGGGAAAATTTTGAAGAGTTGTCAGAAAATTGTTAAAATTGCCAGATACTTAGCTTTTTCAGCCTATTTCCAAAATCTGTCGAACAAATCACTATGTCAAGAATAGAGTAGTAGCTATTGAGAATCCTATCATTTTCCAAAAGTGGCCTTTTGAATATGATTCAGCCTTCTATTTAATTGATTTGAGTCCTTTTCATCTTGTTTCAAAACCTTGTCAGATCTATCAATCTTCTATCCAATCTTCAAAAATAGACTAAGTGTTGTGAACTCGTGTTTGCTAATTTTGGGAATCATACCCATAGATCTAGGGCACAGTCTCATTCACCCACATCTAATCGAATCTTCAAACCAATCATAATCTTGAGAAGGTTGTGTCATCTAATTTTCTTGCATCAAATCATTCTTTAGTTGTCTTCATCCTATTCTCTTCGCTTCACCTAAGGTTAATGGTGGAAACCAGAGCTTCCTCAAACAAAAAATTAGGAGAGACATCTCAGACCTTACCTTTGACTAATATCCAGGGTCCAAATCTTGAGAAACTCATCAATTTTGGTCTTTATGAGGACGACGGTCTTGGCAACTTTCGATTGAAAACTGGTTACATACCTCCTCCATCAACCCATGGAGGTAATCAAAAAACTCCTCCTTGATCTATCTTAGGGAGTCCTAGAACTCCTACCATGTCTCAAGAAGGGATGAATCATGGCTCTCAAGGAGCTCATTCACAACATGGTGCAGATCAGGAACCCACACCTGAAGAAATTGCCTGATACCAAAATGACAATGAATTCAAGAAAATGATGAGGCATTTCTTGAAAGAGAATAGAGAAACATACTTTTTGGAGTTAACTCATCAAGGAGCTAAGCTTCCTCCTAATTTTAATGTTGAAGATATCATCACACATGAGGAAGAAACTCCGATAACAGCCATGATGAAACAGATGCATGCTTTACAAGTCAAACTGAATAAACTTGAAAAAGAGAAGGAACCCAAGGAGTTCTCCATGGAGGCTTTATGTCATTTTCCATTTGAAAAAGACTTGTACATGCCACCATTTCCAAAAAGAGTGGAGATGCCGAAGTATGATAAATATGATGGACACTCTAATCCTCAAGATCATGTCAAAGAGTTCTGTACACAATCCATGGAGTTCATGCATGAACCAACCTATTTGATGCACCTCTTTCCTAGATCTCTGGGTAGAGCATCCATTCATTGGTTTTCTAGATTGCCTTGTACAATTAAAAATTTTGAGGAGTTGATTAAACTATTTTATCAATAATAATCCTACAATATTCAACACCCGGTCACCATGATCGATATCTGTAACCTCAAGCAATATCTAGGAGAACCATTCCTAACATTCCTCAAGAGGTGGCGAAAGAAGTTCTCTCTATATGCTAGACCAATTCCCGAAATGGAGAAACTTGAAATCTTTATCAATAACATTGTCCCAGAGATCAACTACCCATTACAAATGCAAGATCATACATCTTTTGACAAAATGGTAGATAATGCAATCAAGATTGAGAAAGTACTTGTCAAGAAGGAGATATCATGCTTCAAAAGGACAACTACAAATCTAGATCTAGTTCCAAAGATAAGAACAAAAATTGGAACAAGAACAAAGGCATCATCACAGATGGCATTGTTGACACTATCCGTGCCCCATCAAAGGCACCAGCCTACAACCTAACTCTTGGTTCCCAAACCATTAAAGCTTCAGAACAAAAGTCATCCAAACCATTCCAAAAGAAGCCAGAATACAAATCTTGGGATAAAAAGAGAAAGTTCACTCCTCTTGGAGAATCTTTAGAATCAACCATGAGAACTCTACTAGCTGATAACATCATCTCTTTGTTAGCAATCCGACAATCTAATCCAGAACCTAAGCCACATTGGTGGAAAGAAAATGAATTTTGTGATTTCCATCGAGGTGAAGGTCACAAAACTAATAACTGCTTACGGTTGAAACACACCATTCAAGATCTGATCGATAGTGGAGACATCACAGTTGAAAACCCTAAGAGCAATAATGATCATAGATAATTTACAGAACCATTTCCGTAACATGGTCAAGGAGTTTCAACTTCTCAGCCTAATATGGGGGCAAAAGTCAATTATGCCTACCCTGAAAATAATGCTGTCATCAATATGATTGAACCATGTCTCTCTAAAAGTTGCAATGTCATCACAATTGTACGAAGAGAAAGAGATCATCCCTCAGCTAATGTAGTTACTAGATCACAAGCTCAGGCACATTTGAATGGACAAATCTTAGATTCATCAAATGTCCCTAAGATGCCCTTCAATCTTTCTTCCACTTCCAAATAGAAGTCTGCTTCCAAATCTTCCAATCCAAAGGATACAAGGCCTACATCTTATAGCATTGTTCAACAACTCTAGCACACTAATGCCAAAATCTCTATGTTTGAGTTGCTTTGAATATCTCCAGCTCACAGAGCCATTCTAGACAAAGGTTTGCTCGGATCCAATGTTCCTAATGACCTTGATTTAGACAGGTTCTAGACTATGGTTGAACATCTTACATCTCTACAATATATCTCCTTTTCAGAGGAAGATGACAACTCCTTGAGTCACCCACATAACCAGCCCTTGCATATAGAGGTCTTGATCTAGAACCATAGGGTCAAATGTGTGTTGATAGATGGAGGCGCTGGCTTAAACATTTGTTCTTACAACTTGATCACACAATTGGGATTTTCAAAATTGGCTATTGATCCTAGAAAGAAAATAATTATCAAAGCCTATGATGAACAAGAAAGATCTTCTAAAGGCACCATTGTCTTACCTATCAAAGCAGGTCCAATTATTAGAGATACTATATGTCAAGTTCTTGATCTACCTTTAGCTTACAACATTCTTCTAGGGAGACCATGGATACATGAAATGCAAGCTATTCCTTCTACATACCATCAATGTTTGAAGTTTCCTTATGAAGGAGTAGAGGTTACTATCCCCATAGATCTGAATACAACTTGTAATACATTGAAGGAAAGTGCTGATAAGCTTGTTCCCAATAATAGAGAATCTTCTACTGAAGAACTAAATGTTGCTTCAACATCCAAAATGGAAGACATTGCTAAAGAGGTCAATATCAAATAAAATGGGATGGGAGAATATATTATAGAGCCAGTCTTATCTTTGACATCTCTCCCTATCTCACCTAAGTCTTATGGACAATCTTTGAAATAGTCCAAGCCAAAACCTAAGGAACTTCTTGAAGCATATAAAAAGAATTTTGTGGTAGAACAATTATCCAAGGAAGAGTTTGAAGAGGATGAAGCTGTGCTATCATGGCTATACAAAGATGAACATGAATCCCACAATGTTCAAACTAGGGACTCTATAGCAACATAGATCCCTTCTAAGTCATATGGTCTAGGAAATAAATTGATAGCTAAGATGGGATATCCAGGTCAAGGACCTCTAGCAGTTAGAGGAAAAGGTCTTGTGGCACCTATTTCACATACAGGTAGGGAAAATAAGAATACTATTGGCCTAGGCCTTAAGAAGAAACCCTATCACCTCAAGGGAAATTGTTCTCATGTCATAGAGAAGATCACACCAGATGAACCTCTTCTTAAGGAGGAAGCTGAACCATCAGATAGTGATTCAGATAGCTCATAACTCATCCCCTATGAAAAATTGCCTAAAGAGATCAAAGACCTTCTTGATGATAAAGATGATCCAATCAAAAGAATTAATGTAGTAGAAGCACAAGAACCTACTATTAATCAAGATATAGTTGTAACACAAGAACCAGCTAATCTCAAAAATAATCAAGAAGAAGGTGGTAGTTATTCTGAAACTGATTCCCATGAGTATGAATTCAAATCAGAAACTGAGGGTAACCCTTCTTGGGGTAATCACCCTGACTTCACTCATGTTCTAAGATTTCCTAGAGATCCTGAATCAGAAGCTAAATCAAATGACTATGAATGGGGAGCCATTCTAGAACTAGATGAGCTTATTACAGAGAAACATGTTGATGTTATTCACCAATATGCACATAATCCCAACGTAAGTCTAGAGCGAAATGAGGAACCTATCGAGTCTGATCCACCTATGGCTGAATTGGACTCCCACAATGACATTGAGCCTATTCATGAATTGAATGTCTTAAGTTGTAATATCACCTTTGAACTTGAGCGTCAGGTTAGGACCAATGATGATAGATCCATATCCGTAAACAATATCTCCCAATCTTTCCCCACTTTGACTATCCAATATCCAGAACTTATTGATCAAACCTCCACAAATCTGAGCCATGGTGTTTATACCTTCCCAAATGACTATGCCCTTGCTTGATACCTCAATGTAGTTGAGCCTATGAGTACTTCCATCAGTGAACCAAGTGTTAGCATGACGGAGTTGGATGTCAAATATCTCAGTCAGAAAAATAAGAATAAAAAGAAAAAGAAAAAGAGTTCTGAGGGTGAAAACCACTTTGTGGCAGTCTCAGAACCTACAAAAGTAAAAATAAAAGACGTATCCAAAGGTGAAAACCTCTTTGAGGTGCCTAAGGATGAGATATTTGATGTCCTTCCAAGTCATTTACAGGACAGATCTCCAGTTCTAATTGAGCCCACTCAATCTATCAATTTGGGTACAATAGAGGAACCACAATTGGTACATGTAGCACAATCATTATCAGAAGAAGAGAAGTGAAATTTTACTACATTCCTAACAAAAAAAAAGATCAACTTTGCAAGGAAATACTCAGATATGCTAGGGTTGGATCCTAATCTTATCATGCACCATTTATCTATAGCTCCTAATATAAAACTTGTCAAGCAAAAATTGAGTAAGATGCATCCTCATGTTGCACTCTTGGTAAAAGCTGAATTAGAGAAGCTACTAAAAGCTAGGTTCATCCATGTTATAGACTATGCTGAATGGATCTCTAATATTGTACCTATTTCTAAACCAAATGGTTTAATCAGAGTATGCACAGACTTTAGAGATGTGAATAGAGCATGCCCTTGTACACACTAAAAGGTACACTTCTATGAACCATTACATGCAAGGTTGCTCAAGAATGAGGCCTCACAAAGTGGCTCATAGCTCTCTATGCATGGAGTTGCAAGGTTGAAAATTGCTCTCAGCTAGAGCTACAAGCTTGTGACCTTGATAGTCAACCACACAATGAGAGATTCAAGTGAAGACAAGGGCAACAATGCCAATATCTCCAAGAATCACTATGAAGATGTAATGCAATGCAACTAAAATGACAATGCAATCTAAGCTATGAAAGAAAGGTACAATGCAACTAATCTATGAAAGGAAATAGCAATGGATTACAATGCCTCCTATTTAGACTATGTGAGCTTATTCTATTGCATAAAAAGAAATCTATACTAAGAATGCCATTATTATGCAACTATGAAAGAAAATATGAACTAAATGAAATGCAACAAAGGTCTTCAAAGCTTGGATGCAAAAGTGTCTTCAAAGAAAGCTCCAAATGACCTAGAAAACCTGCAGCATAAACATAACATGAAAGAGATGGATATGCAAATGGAGGAGAGAGCTCTCCTTTTATAAGAAATGAGGTGAAATGGACCATGGAGATTAAGAGGCAAAAAGTCTTAATCAGCGGTGAAGCTTGAAAGAGGAGCAATCCATGTGTACAAGTATCCTCCAATGAGAGTGAAGTGTTGACTTTTGAGCCTCATGTGAGACAAAAAGTGCTTTTTCCCTTTTTATAAAATATGAATAATGCTTTATTTGTGCAACTTAGGATAAGAGGAAAAGTGGGGCTTTTTATTTAATCAAAAGGGGAGGAAATATTCCTTTTAATCAAATAAAGGCTTAGGATAAATGGTTAGCCCAAGGATAAAAATCCAATATATGATCGAAATTAGGATTTGATCAAGAGATTGATAATGTTGAAAATATTGATTATTGATAAAAATGATTCAGGATTGATAAATCAAATAAATGGGGCCCAAAGTCTAGGTGACCATTTTTGGGTACATACATTTGCCCCTCTTTGACTAATGTGTGATCGATTTGGGAACACATGTAGTCAAAGAATGAAGTTGAAATGTGAGATCGATCTGGGATCACAAAACAACTCAGATATGAGGTCGATTCGGGATCACATCCGGACAAACATAAACAAAGGCCTTTGAACATGAGGTCGATTCGGGATCACATTCAAAGTAGGAGATAAGAATCTTAAATTTGAGCGACAGCTCACAAAAGATGTCTGAATCAGAAAAATCAAGGAATCGGGGATGAGAATCCCATAAATACTGCCCCCTCGGAATCGAAATCGAAATCAAGTAGAGGAGAGACAGAAAATTGATAAGGTTGATCAAATCATAATAAAATCACAATCGAAGGTAAGGGTCAAATAGGTTAACCATTAGGCAATAAAACATGCCCCAGTGAGGAAGTAGAAGAATAGAAATAGAATATTAGAAATAGAGTGGATGAAAGACTAGAAAATTTGAGAGACATGGAAAGGAAGAAATTCCACCAAAGATTGAAGAATTATGCCTCAAAAGGTCAGCCAACTGTGCAGAAGGGGGGAAGATTTTGAAACATGATTTTGACTATCAAGATGACCTCAAATTTTAATTTTGAGTCCGAAAATGGATCCAGGACGTCGAAATTAGCTAGGGGTGCAATTTTTGCACAATTCTGAAGTGTTTTAAAAATGAGGTCAAAAAGTCAAAAGACTATAAAAGGGGTCAAAATGTCATTTTCAAAAATTATTTGTCTTTTAGCAATTTGAGAATTTCAGAGCTTTAGAGAGAGAAAATGGCCCAGCAAGCAGGAGTTCCCGTCCACAGGCATCGATTCGAGCGCGCCTGGTTGCACAACCGGCCACCACACTATTCTGCCCCGGTATGTTTTCAAAAAACTCGAGCTTGTTGGTCATTTTTAGCATTTGATAGCTTATTTTAGCACATTTTTTCAAATTTTAAATTTCAAAATTTTTTCTTAGGTGAAATATCGCGTGATACTTTAGAAGTATCGTGCGCATTGGGGAGAAGTATCGCGCGATACTTCGCGTGTCTCCAAAGTATCGCGCGACCTTAGGCATCAGTATCGCACGATACTGGGCGAAAGATCACACGATACTGGGTGAAGTATTGCGCGATATAAAGTTTATCGCCCCACTATAGGGAGAAGTATCGCGCGATACTTCTCCAAAAAAAGAATATCGCCCAGCATAAAATATTAATTTTTAATGCATTTTTGAGCAAAAATGACATGGGTCTAGACAATATTACATTTTTGGGATGTTTTATACTGAGTTTTTGGACATCCATCATGATATGTGCTAACAACGGGCTTGGTTTTTGGCTTGCAGGAGGTTTTTTCGGCGCTTATCATCAGAGCACCGAAGGTGACAGGATTGCGGTGTGTCCAGGATCTAGACGATCCGGGCAATGCCAACCTCAGAGCGATGGGATTCTGGTATCTGCTGAGGTACCCCTATATCCGAGCAGACCATGGGTTGTTGACTGCTCTGGCCGAGAGATGGCACAGCGAGCACAACACCTTCCACCTTCCTATAGGCGAGGCATCCATCACACTGGAGGATGTCTATAGGATCCTCCGAGTTCCATGCCACGGAGAGCCTGTAAGTATAATCATGTTTTTGAGATAGTCATGTAAAATGTAATATTTCCAAAAGATGAAAACTAACATGATTTATGTGTTGTCACAGGTATACTATGATCAGGATGTCACTGAGGGGTGCCGCCTGATTCAGGAGATGTTCTAGGATGTCATGATTCTGGATAGACATATCAGCTGGGAGAGGCTGATAGATGATTTTGACAGAGACTACCCAGTGCCATGTATAGTGGCTTCCATCATTTCGCAGATCCTGATGACTGACCGCAGTCAGAAGGGTTTTCCACTCGGATGGGCTTAGCTTTTGGTGGACCTGATCGGCAGGCCGCGGCGGATGGCATGGGGTCCTACCGTATTGGCAGAGATGTACCATGAGCTGCACGAGATTGTCTACAGAGATGGTCAGACATGGGCATGCGGTGCCATCCTGACACAGGTATGGGCGTGGGAGCACATCGCTGTGGTGCGCCCCAGGGTTCAGCCGAGGGAGAGGAGGTACCCCTATATCTATAGGTACCTCGGGTTCATATCACATGCCCATAGTGGGGATGTGACGTACTATCGATAGATTTTGGATGAGATAGCCTCATTTACATGGAGGCCCTACAGGGAGGTTGAGGGTTGGGGAGATGCAGCGGATGAGTTGAGCTACATGCTGTGCAGTCAGCCACTGGTAGGTCGATATGCAGAGATCGTAGAGAGATTCTCCATCACTCAGGTGTGGCGACAGTTTGGGAGGCAGCAGTGAGTTTCGACAGAGACTACCACTTATGCTAGAGCCAGAGATGAGGAGGGACATGGGTGGCTACCCATGTTAGATTATCAGCAGGCTATCGCAGAGACAACAGGTATCAGGAGCGAGCCCTAGGAGTATTTCCCAGATATAGCAGATGCAGGGGCTAATGGAGCCTACAGAGCAGAGCGGTGGAGGGTGCCATTCCCTCGATTTACAGTACCAGATGCACAGGCACCAGTGCAGGGAGGAGACGGAGGGGATGACGGGGGAGAGGGAGGAGATGGAGGGGATGGAGGAGAGGGAGGAGGGGAGGGAGGGGATGGAGGAGATGGCAGGAGGGGGAGAGGGAGGAGGATGGAGAGGGGAGAGGGGTCAAGATCAGGTGGCCAGAAATGGTCATGGGGACAGCGATCAGCGACACCCAAGGAGGAGGCGAGACCAGCTCACCAGCAGGCAGAGGTACAACAGGAGCAGCCTGCAGGGGGAGAGGATCTGAGAGCCCAGATACAAGCTCAGGAGGTAGAGATATAACAGCTTCGGACTACTATAGCCGTGAGAGATCAGCAATTACTGGATTTGAGGGTAGAGTGAGATTAGCAGATATCTGATCTTAGGGAAGAGATAGCACGCCGTGAGGCGATGGCACAGGTCGAGGCACTAGAGCTCCGACGAGAGTCAGCGAGAGCTGCCTATTATCATGGGTTATATCTGCAGGCTATCCTAGAGGGTGAGAGAGCACCATCATACTCTCAGCGGGTAGGGGTATCAGACATGGTACTCGATAGGAGAGCTATGCCTCCTCCACCACCACGAGCTCCTCACGAAGGTGGCAGTGAGTCTTAGGTTTAGATGTTTTGGACATATTTTGAGACTTTTGATCCAGATTTTGGGATCTCATATTGTATTGTATATCATGACATTGTATATGAGATTACTAGATGTTCGATGTATCATGTGTATTTGTCTCACTTGTGATGGATGTATCAGTTTATGTATATTGTCTTGTCATTTTGCTCAAAATGCTTATGTATGTGCTTGTGTATGTTCTCTCTCATAGATGTATGTTTAATTCTCATATGTATGATATAGACTCATGTTTCTTAAAAATGACAGTTTTGATATAGATATGATGATGTGATTAACCCCTTGTGATGAACAGGAATAGGTTCGAAATGAAAAAGACAAGGAGCGAAAGACATGATCGAGAAGAAGAAAAGGTGAGCGCAGTCGACTGACAAGTCCACGTAGGAAGAAAAGGAGAGCTCTCTCCATATGCAAGATGCAAAACTAGACTATCATGAACTTAAAAATGTAGACTACTATGAAAGTGGTTGACTTGCAAGGTCACAACGCTTATAGACATCTAATTATCATCATCGAGCGTTATTGGTAGCGTCAGAAGATCATACAATGCACACTAGCGTAACTATGTGGATATGAATATGATCTTTATCAGATAGAGATGTGGGAATCTCACCTAGGCATCAAAGACATATAGGTCAAGATGACTAATGCAGTAAGATTACCTAAGTTTGATATGGCAAGATTATGCTTGTATCAAGACACATGAAAGTCCAGATAACTAGAAGCATGCACTCGCAAAACAGTCAAGGATAATACCTTGTCAATCCATAGTGTCAAGTAGGACTAGCATAAATGCTCATGACAGTTAGGATCAACAAAATATACCCACAAGCAGATAAAGAAAGAAAACATGTTCTCATTCCCTCAGTCTTCTAGCTATGCATCATCGAAAACTTTTCAGGGAAAGATCACTCATCAAAGAAATCCTCATAGACAGCACACAAAGAAAAATAAAGTCATCATATCATTATCGAGTTGATTGTTTAAGTGCGTGTGTGTTGGTCATAGAGTCAAATTCTGAGTATCATATCTGCTTAGTGAGAAATATCACGTCATACGAGACTGTTTGGGTAAGACACCTGATAAGTGTTAAGAAACACTCGACGCAAGGGTAGTGTTGAAAAACACTATTTGGGGTGGTGTTGAAAAACACCTGTTGTGAAATGCCCCGAGAGACAAACGCTTCTTAAAGACCAATGCTAATAGTTATGCCCCCTAGACAAAGACAAAGACCAATTCTAGACTAGACCAAATAAGTTCAAGGCATGATGGAAAGTGGCTAAGTGTCGAGGACGCATGCTAACAAATAGGGGTGCAAAGGCCTCAAGTAGCGCCTGTTGCCAGGTTTTCACCACTTGGATTCTTTTTTTCATTTTTTTTTTTTTTTTTTGGGATTTTTGCTACCAAGGTGCCTATTGCTAGGTTTTCACCAAGGTACTTTTTTTATTTTTTTTATTTTTTTGAATATTTTGATTTTTTTTGTATTTTTTCAAGACTTTTTATGCTTTTTAGGATTTTTTCAGCATCATATATCAATTTTTTGGGTATTTTTCAGGATCAATAAGATATGTACAAAGGATGCCCCCAGACAGAATGGGCATCAAGGATAGAACTTCTTGAGGTGCACAATGTTGATGGGATCAGGGAGCTGTTCTCCATCAGAGTCTAACAGTAAATACACACCAGTACCAAAAGCAGCTGTAATAACATATGGTCCAAGCCAGTTAGGTTCAAACTTGCCCTTTTGCTCTGTTTGTTGTTGGTTCTTAGGGTTCTCTCGCAAAACAAGATCACCTATTTGAAATTCTCTAGGGTGAACTTTCTTGTTGAATGCCTTGGACATACGCTTCTGATACACTCTCATATAATCAAAGGAAGCCTTACGCTTCTCATCTAGAAGTTCTAGTTCTTGTAACCTCATGGCACGGTAATCCTCATCTGTAATCAAACCTTTGAGTGAGACTCTAAGTGATGGTATCTCGACTTCTAAAGGCAATATTGCTTCAGCGCCATAGGTGAGAGAGAAAGGAGTGGCTCCTGTAGGTGTACGAATGCTTGTTCTGTAAGCCCATAGTGCTGGATTGATTTGTAAGTGCCAATCCCTACCACTCTTGTGCACTGTTCTATGAAGAATCTTAAGAATGGTTTTGTTAGAAGCTTTTGCCTGTCCGTTTCCCTGTGGAAAATAGATGGAGGACCAATGTTGCTTGATTTTAAACTTTTTGCATAGGTGCTTTAGGTCCTTATTCTTAAATTGACCTCCATTGTCAGTAATGATCTCAGAAGGCACTCCAAATCGGAAAATGATATGATTCAAGATGAACAAAGAAATGGTCCTTCCTGAAGCAACAGAAAGTGGCACAACTTCCACCCATTTTGTGAAGTAGTCAGTGGCAGTAATAATGAACTTGTGTCCACCTGATGAGTTGGAATGAATCTGCCCAACCAGATTAAAGGCCCAGCGCTGAAATGGCCAATGAGAAATAGAAGGAATCAGCTCCCTACCTGGAGTATGAATCAGGTTGCCATGTTTCTGACATTTTTCACATGACTTAGCAAAGGTGACTGCATCTATCTGCATTGTGGGCCAATAATATCCCACCCTAAGCAACTTTCGGGCCATGGCAAGACCATTAGATTGTCCACCACAAATGCCCTCGTGGATGTCAGCTAACGCTTGGTTGGATTCCTCCTTTTCCAAGCACCTAAGGAGCGTCCCATCTAAACCCCTCCTATATAAATCACCAGAGATGAGGGTGTGGCGAGAGGCATTACAGATGAGGTTTCGGCATTCAGAGCAGGTGAATGTGTCAGGGATGATGCCATCACGAAGATATGAATAGATAGCACCATATCAGGAAGACTCGTGTGTGATAATGGCACAAATGACATGGCTTTCAGGTGAGTCAAAGATGGGATGGTGTAGCTCTTCCACCAGGAATTCAAATCTAGATTCATGTGTCTCCAACTGAAGGAGTGAAGCTAATGTGGCCATGGCATCTGCAGCTTTGTTCTCTGTCCTAGGGATTTGTTGAAACGTCACAAAGGTGAAATAGCGTCTCAAAGAATCAACCATCTTTTTATAGGGTATCAATTTGTCATCCTTGGTTTGATACTCTTCATTGACTTGGTTGATGATTAACTGGGAATCCCCAAAGACATGTAACTCTGTGATGTTCCATTCTATAGCCATTCTCAAGCTATTAGTTAAAGCTTCATATTCTGCAATATTATTGGTACATGGGAATAATAGTTTGTAAGACTTCGGAATGTTGTACCCATGTGGAGAAACAAATAACACTCCAGCACCTGATCCATTTTGCATGCGGGAGCCATCAAAGAACATTGTCCAAGTGCGAGTAGTTGTATACAAGATGTGTTCATCTGGGAATTCCACTTGGACTGGCATGCTATCCTGGATTGGAAAATTGGCTAATTGGTCGGCAATAGCTTGTCCTTTTATTGCCTTCCTTTCAACGTACTCTATGTTAAATTCAGTTAGGACCATCATCCATTTAGCAAGTCTACCTGTCAAGGAAGCCTTACTAATCAAGTATTTAAGGGGATCAATTTTGGCAACCAAATGTATGGTATGAGCAAGCATGTAGTGGCGCAACTTTTGAGAGGCAAACACCACCGCGAGACAAGACTTCTCAATATTATTGTAATTGATCTCATAAGAGACTAGAGTACAGCTGATATAGTAGATGGCCCATTCTTTCCCAGTATCATCTGATTGAGCCAATAATGCCCCCAAGGAAGTGTCTGTAGCTGAAATATATAGGATCAATGGTTTCCCTGGAATAGGAGGCATTAGGATCGGAGGATTGGCCAAGTATTGTTTGATTTGATCTAGGCTCTTTTGACAATCCTCGTTCCAAACACAAGAAGCACCTTTATGCAATGTCTTGTTGAAGGGTTGCACTCTATCTGCAAGCTGAGAAATAAACCTCCTAATTGATTGAAGACGTCCCTGAAGACTTCTCATTTGGCTGATATTTTGAGGAGGTGGCATATCTAGGATTGCTTGGACCTTTTCGGGGTCAACCTTGATACCTTTTGCTGATATTATGAATCCTAAAAGTTTGCCTGAGGTGACGCCAAATGCGCACTTCTTTGGATTCAATCTGAGTTGAAATTGTTCCATACGATCTAGAATTACTTCCAGATCATTGAGGTGTGTGTCCCTTTTTCTTGATTTTGCCAAGGTATCATCCACATAATCTTCCATATTTTTGTGCATCATATCATGAAAGATAGTCATCATAGCTCTTTGGTAGGTTTCTCCTGCATTCTTTAACCTGAATGGCATGACATTCCAGCAGTAGGTTCCCCATGCACATGTGAATGCTATTTTCTCTTGGTCTTCAGGAGCTATTTTGATTTGATTATACCCTAAGAAACCATCCATTAGAGAATATATGTCATAGCCCGCCGTCATGTCCACTATCATGTCAATGTTTGGAAGTGGAAAATCATCTTTAGGTCAGGCTTTGTTTAAATCTCTAAAATCTGTGTAGACATGAATGGACCCATCATGTTTGGAGATAGGTACTATGTTTGAGATCCATTCTGCATAGTCGATGGCTCTAATAAATCCAGCTCTCAAAAGTTTTTCTAATTCCCCTTTGACAAGTAGAGCTACATGTGGATGCATTTTTCTTAATCTCTGTTTTACTGGCTTGACTCTTGGAGCTATGGATAAGTGATGCATTATGAGATTCGTGTCAAACCATGGCATGTCTGAGTAGGTCCATGCAAAATTAATTTTTTTTTTCTGTAAAAACTGTACATATGCCTTGGTCTCTTCCTTTGATAAAGACTGAGCAAGATGGACTATTTGAGGATTTTCTTCTGTGTTTAAATTGACCAGCTTTGTTGGCTCAATCAATATTGATGATCTATCTTGGAAATAACTTGGCAAGTTATTAAGTACCCCCATCCTTAGGTGCCTCAAAGAGGTTTTCACCTTCGGATGTGTCATTTCTTTTTACTATTTTTAGTTCTGACACCGCCACAAAGTGGTTTTCGCCATCAGACCTATTTTTCTTTTTCTCTTTTATTTTGAGACTGAGGTACTTAATATCAGGCTCTGTCATGCTGGTTGTTGATTCACTGGTGGAAGAAGCCACGGGTTCAAGAGCATTAAGATAGCAGGCAATTTCATAATTGTTGTGAAATGTGAGGAATGTGGGCTCTTGATGGCGCTGAGACCAGTCAATTAGGTCAAAGTGAACAAGGGGCAGATCGAATACTGGTTCAATGTTGTTTATGCAAAAGGTGTCATCTCTGGTGACCATATAATCGGAGTTCATCAAGTCTTCTCCTAAGATACCCAAATTAGGGCTCATCCTATCAAACGAAGTGTCATCCACTAAGGCGATTTGAGGAGGGCAATCCTCTAGTCTGACACTAGGATCGTTAGTCGCATCAGGTTGGGTACTATAGGCATGGATAATATCCACGTCCAGATCAATTGTTGCATCTGAAAGCGAATCCCATTCATATTCATGGGAGTCTGTCTCTGAGTCATCATTTAGGCCTCGTGATGTAGAAGCCTCAAGGTTAGGAAGGGTTTCCCCCTCTCTAGTGCTAGTATTGGTACTATCCATCGCAGCTAGGACAGTAACACTTTCCTTTGTCAATCTAGCAGTCCCACAGTCACTATCCATCGCAGCTGGGATAGTAGGACTATCAAGCATCAAATCTATGGAATCTCCCCAAAGGAGATTCGTTGAGGGCACCCAATCATCAGACACATCTTGTTGGTTGGAAAGATCAGGCGTATAATCTGCATCACTGTCACTATCCATCACAGCTGGGACAGGGACACCTTTCTTCTTCTTATTCTCAAAACCTAAGCCAATCGTGGACTTGTTCTTTCATCCGAAGACAGCATGATCAAGAGGCTCAACTTTAGCATCCAACCTATGACTAAGGGGACCATATCCCGGATATCCCATATTTTTAACCAGTGTATACCCTTTCCAATAAGTTTCAGGTGAAGGAGCAAAATTCTCGTTATGTTTGTATTTCTCCTCATGATATATCCAGTCCCTTACAGCAACTTCCTCTTTCTCTTCTTGAATGGGGACTGAAGACTCAACAAATTTCCCAAATAATGTCATTGCCGATGACGAAGGTTTTGTACTTGGTGATGGTCTCCCATAAGACCTAGGAGAGATTGGCATTTTTGTAAAAGAATCAATCTTATAATCTCCCATCCCAAGATCCATGGTCTTGAACTTCTGCTTGCATTGTTCAAGTGAACTACTAGGACTGTCAGCTTCCCTATTCAAAGGTACATGTGATCCCGCAGAAATGTTATTAACTGATAAAGCACTATCTCCAGGGATGCAAATTTCTACACCGTTATGGGGAAACTTTACACACTGGTGATATGTTGATGGGACTGCTTGCATTTCGTGTATCCATGGCCTACCTAGCAGAATGTTGTAGGCTAGAGGTCCAACATCAACAATTTGGAATAATATATCTTTTTCTACGGGACCAATGCAAATAGGCAAAATAGCCAATCCCTTGGAACTTCTTTCTGCTTCGTCATATGCTTTGATTGTGATCCTTTTCTTTGTGTCAATGACATTCTCAGAATATCCTAGAGCTAGTAGCAAACTCAGGGTACAAATATTGAGCCCCGCACCCCCATCTATCAGTACACGCCTAACACAGGTTTTATGAATCATGAATTCGATGTGTAAGGCCAAATTATGTGGGTGACTAATGGATTTTTCATCTTCTTCTGAGAAGGTGAGGTAATGAGGGCTAGCCAAATGGTTGACCATGTTTTGAAATTGGTCAATATATAAGTTGTTAGGGACATTGGCTACTCGCAAAGCATCCTCAAGGACGCGCTTATGCTTAGGAGACAATTCTAAAAGCTCAAAAATGGAAATCTACGCGGGTGTACGTTGTAGCTGGTCAATAAGATTATAATTGGAATCAGGACCAACGACAGACTTGGGAAGAGCACCTTTGGACATGGGCAGCTTGGACTTGCTAGTGCTAGGACCTTTAATGATAATGGGCGCTTGGGCCTGACCCCTAGTGACAGCATTGAGGGACTGGGGCATTCTTTGTGAGTGAGGACCTCTTATCACCACAGCGGGTCTTTCATTAGTCATAAGAGTTGAGTCCACATTATGTCCATAAGGATCTTTCTTTCTCACCATGTTGATGTTATCGTCAGCCACCTCAAGCATGTTAATCACATTGTCAGCATGTGTGTATGTATAGTTAATAGCCGCCTTGCCATTCGTATTGCTAGAATTCTCTCCTTTTTCATATTTAGGCAAGGGCTCTTTAAAGGCTTTATGGTCTGCATTAGTGGTTAACCCATCCACTTGTAATTGTCCTTTTTCAATAAGGTCTTGGACAAGATGCTTGAGTTTAAAACAATTTTCTATGTCGTGTCCAATCCCATTATGGAAAACGCAAAAAGCCTTAGCATCCCACCAATGAGGTAAAGGATCCGGTATTTGATGTTTTGTAGGATCCTGTGGGTGCGCCAAATTATGAGCAACTAGTGTCTTGAAAACATCTGCATAAGATTCTCCCAATTTAGTAAATTGTCTTTTCTTCGTTTTAGATCTCCTTTGATACTTAGGTTTGTCTTGTTGTGTTGAAGACGTTTGCAGCTTCATAGCTTGAACTGCATGAGAGAGGTTAAGAACTCCTTCATTTTTGACTTGGGATGAGTCAACAACTCTGTCGTTGACCACTTGCTTATTTTTGTTCCAATAGGAGTTCTTTTTGTCCTTGTTACCATTAGTATTGTTATTTTGGCTATTGTTGTTATTTGTTGGTTTAGCCAAAATTCCTTGTTCTTTTAGGACATCCTCAATGCGACATGCCACCTCTACCATAGTATCAAAGGAATTAAATGGGATTTTCTTGACTTCATATCTGAGTTCTAGTATTAGATTGCTCACAATGATATCAATTCTCTCCTCTTCAGGGATTGTCCTTGGGTATTTCGAACACAATCGCCTCCATCATTGTAAAAATGTGACAAAAGATTCCCCTTGATTTTGTTTAAGTTTACACAAATCAAGCATTGTGACTGACCTCGATAAGTTGTAAGCAAAATGCTGAACAAATCTTTGGACAAGTTCTTTAAATGTCTTTACTGGAGGGGAAAGGTTGGTGAACCACTCCATGGCTTGACCTTTTAAACTCCTTGGGAATAATCTTAGTAAGTAGGAGTCTTCACGGTGAAAGGAAAAACTCATTATGTAGAACTGTCGAACATGGTCGTGAGGGTCACCAGTGCCATCATATTTGTCGTATGTTGGGAATTCAACTTTCTTAGGGAATTCTACCATCACCACACTTTTGTCAATGGGGTTAGGACATATGGAGTCCAAATGAAATGTGCTCTTGGGAGCCTTCATCCTGTCTATATCCTTTTGCATTTGTAAGATCATCTCATCAGTTGAAGGATTCTATTTCTTGATCTTTTGGTGAACATCAAAATTATATGGAACTTTAGCACCTTTGTTGATAAGACTTTCCAAGAATTGATCTTTGTTTTGTTCCACATATTGCTCCACATAGGCTTGAAAGGATGGTTCTTGTTGCATAGTCATGAAGTCTATATGATCAAATTTAGCATAACTGCCTCCATGTTGTGAGCCATGATGTACTTGTTGGGAGGGTTTCTTTGAATGTCTATGAGACGACTGTCTCCTATGATGGTCATATCTTGAAGCCCTCCTTCCTCTAGGACTTGGGGATCGTGAGGGTGTCTTTGATCTTCTTCGAGGGCTAGGGGAAGGGGTAGATGGGGGTGAGTTGGTCCCACTATTGGCTCCCCTTCCGTTAAATTGGCTTTGGAGTTGTTGTGCATAGAGTCTATCTTCTTCTTCTTGGGTGACTCTTTTCTGTATATCCAACAATGCACGTTCCTCTTCCTCTAGTTGTCGAAATTTTTCCTTTTTAGCAGCCTGTTCATCTAAGTAGGCTTGCTTCTCTCTCTAAATGCTTCTCAATCATGTATTGGCATATCGAGAGGTGTCTTTAAGTGGGGAGGTTTGTCTCGAATGCCTCATTGCATTAGCTACGTTGATGTGGTGATCACTAGATTCGTTGTTCTGGTCTTCGTGTTGTGACCCTGAATCTGAGTGAGCTTGCTTATGCTGTCTTTCAGCTCGTTGATGAGCATCAAAATACTTCGCGTTGTTAGGAGGTGACCCGGGTGGACTAGCATGAGAAGAACCACCATACTCTCTCCTGTGTCATTGGAAGATATCCTCAAGAGTTTGATTCATGGCTTCTCTTTGTTGTCGGGTGAAAGTGTAACTCATGTCCATACTTGATGAAAGTGGTACAAAAGAGGTGCTCACTTCACTAGGATTAGCTCCCAGATTAAAACAAACCTTAGATTCATTCTTAGGAGATTGGTCAAAAAGGGGTCCTTTTCCCTTAGGTTGTCGACGAGTCTTGACGGGTGGTAACTGGCTAAAGGCAACAGGGGGTCGCTTCCCTTGATTAACTTGGTACCTTGTCATAACTGACATGAAAGAGAGATACTCTCAATGATAAGGTGACCTTTCAAAGTGTCAACACCAAACTAGGATAATCGAAGTCCTCTATTGTCCAAAGAGAAATGAAAAGAAAAAAAAAGGGCTTTACCAACACTGTCAAAGAGGTGCTTCAAATCAAAGGGTGACTACCCTTGCACTTTTGAATCAGGAGGTTGGACTAGGCCAAAAGATAATTGAAATTGAGATGAAAATGAAAGCGATTTGGACAATAAGAGTACTAAAATTTTCCAAGAATGTAGCTAACAATTTTAAAGATGAACCTTGGCACCAAGAATGGCTCTCTAACTTGAAAATTATTCCAAGTGACTTTGTAAATCAAATGATGCTATCCCGGAGGACTAAAAACCAAAAATTTGGAGTCAAGACAAATCTCAGACGTCAGGGTGAGAAGCTTGCTCTAAGACCTAGCCTGATTGACAGGAACTGAAACTGACCAAAATTTAAGCACGGCAAAAATAAACCAGGCGATATACTCCAGGCTACTGGGGCGATAAACCTATACCCGCGTGATACTTCACCTGAAGCTAGGTGATACTTCTTAATACTGGTGGGCGATATACTCCAGGCAGGCTGGGCGATAGTCCATCAGGGGTGAACTATCGCGCGATATTTCTCTTCAAAGGGGGTGATATTTCTAGCAAGCGCGAAGTATCGCGTGATACTTCACTTTACAGGGCGCGATACTATTACAGATTTGTTTAATTCGTGACCAGAATTATGTGAAATTTGCATTTTTGGGTCTGTTTGGTCAAAATTTCCAGTCTGAGGGTTGATGTTTTCGATTTCAGTCACAATATCAACAGAATTTCGGCAGGTTTGCAAACAGTAAGGGATCAAAACATGGTCTCAAACACTTGAAACAAGGGCAAAAGCAACCTTGCCAAGACAAACACTTGTGATATCAGAATTGAAACAACACCCTATGAATGCTACTGATTGTTTGTATGTAAGAACGTTTGCACTGGTATCACACAATCGAAAAAACTTCAAGCAAATCTATCCTAGAAAGTCAAGGCTTAATACTTACCAACTTAGCCCACAACTTGATGCCCCCTCGCCTCACACCAAGTGGTTACCTACAAGAGATGTTGGCTTTGTCATGGAAATGTCAAATGACATGACCAAAGGGACACATATGGTGAGTATCTTAAGGTGATCTGGGTAAACCACTTGGATCAATCCTTGCACTAAGAAGATAAGCGGCTAAAAGAGGGTGGCCTCTATCTAATGGTTCTTAATAAGAATTTCTGTTCACAACACCCCTCTTGCTCCTCATAAAGGACTAGGACCTCGCGGCCTCAAGAGTACCTTAAGCATTCTTGTTCAATATTTTCCCCATGGTCGCAATCCCATGAGCTACTCACATCAAACGAAGACAAGTGTTATGTCTATCAAGGTTTTTGGTGTCTTTGATAGCCTTGAGATTATAGTGAGTTGGAATCACTTGCCACCAAGGAAAATGATGACAAGGTTGTCCCCACTTGAGTCATTCCTCTTGATTGCTCAAGAGCAGGCCCGCTAAAAGATTCCTAAACTAAACAAAAATAGATCAACTCTTGAGGTTCAAGGTTTTTGATTCACCACAAGGGTGAAGAGCATACTCCCCTATCTCAAAAATCTTTCCCAAGCACACCAAGCAAAGAAATTCAATTACTCCCTTGCTTCCAAAACCTTAAGATGGGTCAAGATTTTTTGATTCACCTAAAGGTGAAGAGCATACTTCTCCTACCACCTCAAGATCCTTTTCACAAGGTATTAAGATTCCTAATACAATTAGTGAATGCCACACTTGAAAGGAAAGTAAATAACAAGCAAGAAATAATTTTTTTTATTTTTATGCTTGGGCAGCCCTGCAAAAACTGTTAGTAGCCCTCTTTGATATGCGTTTTTAGCAATTTTCAATCAAATGAGAGCACCTACAAACACAACTTGTTAGACCCACAAGGTTAGCCAAATCATAATCCCAATGTAAACATGCAATAAATTACTAGATTTAGGCTAAAAGATGTAGGTTAGACCTATCTAAACACAGCAAAACAAAATAGCAAGCTAAAATAATCAAATTCGGACAAGAAAACTGGAAACGCAAGTCTCTGCCAGACCAGGTGATATTTCTCAGACTTCACCAGTATCGCGCGATACAGTTTCCTATAGTCGGGCGATATTTCTCAGTCGCACGATACTTCTCACTATGGGCGGGTGATACTTCGCCTGATAACAGGCGATAATTCTTAGTACTGGTGGGCGATTCTTCTTCCGTGTGAAGTGTCACACCGCTATACAGAGATATATCACGCGATATTTCTGAGAAGTATCGCGTGATACTCTGAGACAGAAAACCAGAGACTGAAAACTGAGCCAAAAATTGATGAAAATATTGACGGAAAATGCAGAATTAAAGGGATAAAGCTAATCTACTCAGCCCCACGGTGGGCGCCAAAAATGTACACACTAAAAGGTGCACTTCTATGAACCATTACATGCAAGGTTGCTCAAGAATGAGGCCTCACAAAGCGGCTCATAGCTCTCTATGCATGGAGTTGCAAGGTTGAAAATTGCTCTCAGCTAGAGCTACAAGCTTGTGACCTTGCTAGTCAACCACACAATGAGAGATTCAAGTGAAGACAAGGGCAACAATGCCAATATCTCCAAGAATCACTATGAAGATGTAATGCAATGCAACTAAAATGACAATGCAATCTAAGCTATGAAAAGAAGGTACAATGTAACTAATCTATGAAAGGAAATAGCAATGGATTACAATGCCTCCTATTTAGACTATGTGAGCTTATTCTATTGCATAAAAAGAAATCTATACTAAGAATGCCATTATTATGCAACTATGAAAGCAAATATGAACTAAATGAAATGCAACAAAGGTCTTCAAAGCTTGGATGCAAAAGTGTCTTCAAAGAAAGCTCCAAATGACCTAGAAAACCTGCAGCATAACAATAACATGAAAGAGATGGATATGCAAATGGAGGAGAGAGCTCTCCTTTTATAAGAAATGAGGTGAAATGGACCATGGAGATTAAGAGGCAAAAAGTCTTAATCAGCGGTGGAGCTTGAAAGAGGAGCAATCCATGTGCACAAGTATCCTCCAATGAGAGTGAAGTGTTGACTTTTGAGCCTCATGTGAGACAAAAAGTGCTTTTTCCCTTTTTATAAAATATGAATAATGCTTTCTTTGTGCAACTTATGATAAGAGGAAAAGTGGGGCTTTTTATTTAATCAAAAGGGGAGGAAATATTCCTTTTAATCAAATAAAGGCTTAGGATAAATGGTTAGCCTAAGGATAAAAATCCAATATATGATCGAAATTAGGATTTGATCAAGAGATTGATAATGTTGAAAATATTGATTATTGATAAAAATGATTCAGGATTGATAAATCAAATAAATGGGGCCCAAAGTCTAGGTGACCATTTTTGGGTGCATACAGCCCTAAGGATGATTTTCCACTACCTAAAATTGATATGATAGTGGACATGACTGTGGGTTTCAAGATGTATTCCTTAATGGATGGTTTCTCTGGATATAACCAAATAAAAATTGCTCCAGAGGATCAAGAGAAAACTACTTTCACATGTGCATGGGGTACCTTCTATTGGAATGTCATGCCATTTGGGCTTAAAAATGCTGGTGCTACATATCAAAGAGCAATGACATCTATTTTCCATGACATGATGCATCGAACTATGGAAGATTATGTTGATGATACTTTAGCAAAATCTATGATTAGAACTAAACATCTAAAGGACTTGAGCGTGATCCTAGACAAAATGGAAAAGTTTAGTCTCTGACTAAATCCTAAGAAGTGTGCTTTTGGTGTCACTTCTGGAAAGCTCTTAGGATACATAGTTTCAAAGAAGGGCATTGAAGTTGATCCAGCTAAAGTCAAGGCTATAATAGAGATGCAACCTCCCAAGAATATCAGTCAAATGAGAACCTTACAAGGGAGAGTACAATCTATCAGAAGATTCATATCACAGCTTGGTGATATATCACAACCTTTTACAAAAACATTACATAAAGGTGTGACCTTTGCATGGAATGAAGAATGTGAGAACAAATTTAACCATATCAAGAAGTATCTATCAAATCCACCTATCTTGATGCCTCCTATTCATGGGAAGCCTTTGATCTTATATGTCTCTGCTACAGATACATCACTGGGGGCATTGCTAGCACAACATGATGAGAACAAAAAGGAAAGAGCTATATACTATATCAATAGAACATTGGTTGCATATGAGAAGAACTATTCAATGATTGAGAAAGCTTGTCTAGTTGTGATCTTTGCATCACAGAAACTGAGACACTACATGTTATCTCATACCACACAATTGGTAGCTAAAATTGATCCACTCAAGTACCTACTAAGAAAATCTACCATCACAGGTAGATTAGCTAAATGGGTTATGTTCTTAAGTGAATTTGACATTGAATATGTGGAGAGAAAGGCTATCAAAGGATAGGTTATTGTTGATCAATTAGTAGATGCACCTATGATTGATGATACACCAATGCAAATGGAATTTCCAGATTCCTCTATCATGACTCTTTCTTCTAGAGAATGGTAGTTATTATTTGATGGCTCTTATACATAGAATGGATCTAGAGAAGACATAGCTACTAAGAAAAATTGATCCACTCAAGTACCTACTAAGCAAAGCTGCCCTCACAGGTAGATTAGCTAAATGGGTTATGCTCTTAAGTGAATTTGACATTGAATATGTGGAGAGAAAGGCTATCAAAGGATAGGTTATTGCTGATCAATTAGCAGATGCACCTATGATTGATGATACACCAATGCAAATTGAATTTCTAAATTCCTCTATCATGACTCTTTCTTCTAGAGAATGGCAGTTATTCTTTGATGGCTCCTATACACAAAATGGATCTAGAGTAGGCATATTGTTCATAACTCTTCAAGGATACTCAATCCCAAAAGCATTCAGATTAAAGTTTCCTTGCACAAACAATATTGCAGAATATGAATCCCTTTTGAATGGTATGAAAATAGCAATTGAATGGAGAGTAACAGAGCTACACATTCATGGAGACTCTCAACTTGTTATTCATCAAGTCAATGATGTGTACCAAACTAAAGATGAAAAGCTCATTCCTTACAAGAGAATGGTAGATGATTTAAAGAAGTATTTCATATCTATCACATTTGAGAAAATTCCTAGAATGAAGAATAAGGCTACCGATGCAATGGCAACATTATCTACTTTATTAGAGAAGCCTGAACATGAGCTATGCTATGAGTTCCTGGTGGAAGCACTATCTTATCCTGCATATGATTCCCCTGAAACCCGCATGATTTTCACTATTGTTGGTCATGATTCATCCAAATACAAACCTATTCTCCTATCTCCAAGACCAAATCATTCCTGATACCTTCAATTTCCATGAAAAGAGATACCATATTCGTAATGTCTCCCGATATGTCATCATTGGTCATGATCTGTACAAACGAGGTCTAGATGGTACACTACTTAGATGTTTAGAGCAGGAAGAGTCTCAATGTGCATTAGAGGAAGTCTATGATGGTATTTGTGGGTCACACTCAAATGGTTTAACACTAGCTCAAAAACTTATTAGGGCTGGGTACTATTGGCCTGAAATGGAGAAAGTCTATCAAGTTTGCTAAGAATTGTCAAAAATGCCAAGTGCATGGAAACTTAATTCATGCTCCAGGGAGAGATCTAATTCCCTTTACTACATAATGACCTTTTCACCAATGGGAATTTGATCTTATAGGAGCTATACAACCTCATTCTTCTAATGGACATACCCATATAATCATAGCTACAGATTATTTTACAAAATGGGTAGAAGCAGTCCTTTTGACACAAGCAATTGGAAAACACATATCTATGTTCATATTGATTATATCATATGCAGATATGGGATACCTCATTCCATAATCATAGATAATGGTGGACAATTCAAGAAAAAAGACCTAGATGATCTATGTGCCAAATTCAAGATCACACAACATTGGTCTTCTATCTACTATCCTCAAGGGAATGGACAAGATGAGGCTTCTAATAAGAATTTATTGAAAATCTTGCATCGTACAGTTAATAAAATAGGAAGAGACTGGCATCTTATGATCAATCCAACTATCTAGGCCTACAGAACAAGTATCAGAACACCTACTGGGGCTACACCTTTAACCTTAGTTTATGGGTCTGAAGTGGTACTGCCTATTGAGGTTGAAATCCCATCACTAAGAATCAGAATGCATGGTCTAGTAACTGATGATGACTATAGAGTGTCTAGGTTGCAAGAACTTGAACTACTAGATGAGTGCAAACAAGTAGCATATGATCATCTCAAAAGTGTATCAGAAAAGAATTTCTAGAGGCTATAACAAGAAAGTCAGACACAAAGAATTTCAGGTTGGCAATCTAGTTTTGAGAGAGAATCCTAAAAATCAATCACATCGAGAATGCAAGGGCAAGTTTGAACCCAACTGGCTGGGTCCCTTTATAATCATTGCTAATTTTGGCTCTAGTGCATATCAACTCTCAATGACTAAAGGAGAATAGCTCTGAGAACTAATCAACATTCTCCATCTGAAGAAATTTTATGCCTAAGGCATTCAGTCTATGGTAAAATGTGCTGAAAAAATCTTAAAAATTGGAAAAAGTCTTGAAAAAATGAACATCTTGGTGAAAACCTAGCAATAGGTGCCTTGATGATTCACAAAAAAATAAAAAAATATCAAAAGTACAAAAAAATTGAAAAAATGAAAAATACAAAAAAATGAGAAAAAGAAAAAGTGCCTTGGTGAAAACCTGGAAACAGGCGCCTTGGTAGCAAAAATAGAATCTTTGCCAAGATGGTGAAAATCTGGCAAACAGGTGCCACTTGTTTCAAAATGCTCCATCTATCAGTGCAATCTTGGTCTTTCCTAGCTTTCAATCTTGCTTTAGTTTGTACATATCTCCCAGTTTATTTCTGCATTCCTATTTTCAATAAGTCGGTCTGTACATCAATCAGCTCAAGTGTCTATATCCTATCAATGTTCAAAACTTGGGGGCAATCAAAGTCATATCCTATGGCCTCCAATGTATCTTAGATGTATCATATCTAGTTAGAGTCCTTTGAAGCTTCATCCAAGTCAGTCAGTCAGTCTCCTCTCCAGAAAGGATTTTGCATCTACAACAATGCAATCAAACATGAAACACAAATTGAAAACAATCTATGCTTTTTCATGCTTTTATCTCCTTGTATGCTTACTAATTCACATTGAGATTTTTGCATATTGTGTCCCTTCGAGCTCTTCGATGATTTCCTTTATAGGATTTAAAGGGTAATGACTTGTAATACCCCAAAAATGGGCTATAAGTTCATTAATCTTCTATATCAACAAATCGAATGAAATCAACATCGAAGTCCTAATCTAAGGCACATCTAAACATCATCGAATCCTAATTGATTATCTTAAAATTCTGCATCGGGGAATATTCCTAGTAATATTCCTAATCATCATAATTATCTTTAATTTTATAATTATTTGGCAATAAATCACATTTATCTTAAAGTTTGATTAATTGAATATTTTCATATTTAATTAATTAGATTTAATATTTGCCACTTAATTGTGTAATTAAATTTAATTCTATCTATTATTAATTGTATTATTTAATTTTGACAATAAATCTAATATCATATGAATAATTGATTAAATTCTTATTTAATTAATTAAAGCATGTTGTCATTATTTAATAATATAATTTTTAATAAAAGTTTGATAAAATGATTGATTAACCCATAAATCAATTGTTTTATTTTTAAAAATCAGTTAAGTTGAAAATAAATCACTTTATTATTAAATTAATTCATAATTAAAACATGCACAATCATAAAAGCAGACAACTATCAATTATCAATTAAAGCTAAAATCTATTTTGAGTTAAAACTTTGCTTTTGCATGTTTTTGTGAGTTAATTATCCTTTATTTAAAAATAACTCAAAAATCAACCTGAGTTATTTGAGTGATTTGTGGCTTTTTCTCATGCACCTCCAAAGCCTGTGATTTCTATAAAAACAAGGCTCAGCTCTTCATAATTCATCTCATATTTTGCACAATCACGCTGGAGAATTGGAATTGAAGAATCAAAGCTCTTGCGAATCGACATCTTTGTGAGATCAATCTTATTTTTGCATTCATATTGCATATCATTGTTAGATTAGCATTGCATATCAATTTTCAATAGCATTCATAGCATATCAATTCCATATTAGCATAGATTCATATCAGTTTTTATCATTCTTATTGCATAGAAAATATCAAAAATATAGATTAATTGCATTCAATCTCATATCTAGATCAATTGCATTCAAATCTTTCATTTAGGTGTCGTCTAGGTCACTGATCTCGATTACAATCTAAGAACATTAATCTCACACCTATTAGAAGACAGTAAATCACTTGGTTAGATTAGATTTCAATTTTGCACGATTTTGATTATAGCTAACCTCTAATGTTTTACTGAAGTGTTGTGTCTATAGATCAGGTACAATTTTCACACACACATGACTGGGGGCATAATATTTTCTTTGTCTTTTTCTTGTATGTAAAAATCTAACAACTTTGGAAATTCTAGATTGAAATAGTGTCTGACTGTAAGAGCCTCTATCTTGAATTGGATGGCCATGTGTACCTTGACCATTGATACTTGGAAAATTCAAGGAAGTTTGATCTAACTATTATCATTTTTTAGTGAGTTCTTTCTCCTACTGTGAAACATGATCTTACCTAAGGATGTGAACGATAAAGGGTCACTACAGGTAATTCACATTGGATTTAGAATAATCTCTTGATTGCTTGATGTGTTTGTACCGCAAGGTATATTCTGGTCATCACAACATTTATGTTTTGATGCTTATACAAATTGCTATGTCAAAATGGACATGATATTTAGGTCATCCTAGAATTTGTGCCTTGGTGCTTATATCAAATCCGACATTCTGAAAACAAAATCAATATTCATATATCCATGGTTGTTGACCAGTGGGTGTTGTATTGATTCTTGCGCATACAAATCAATATTCATATGTCTATGGTTTCAGAGCTAGTGGGCATTGTATTGATTTATCTGGTTACCTAAAAGTTCAATGATGATAACAAATCGACATATGATTGGTGAGTAGGTCCTAGGTCCTAGGTTGCATTTCATTTTGCATGTTTCTTTGCATTTTGCATGTCTGCATGATCTCACAAATGTTTGTAAACACTTCAAAGCTTAAACAATTCTTCATATCAATTCTTCACATCTAATGAGAGTTGAGTCTCACTCGAAGGTCTCTTCACCAAATCGCAAGTAGTAACCCTCCTGGGTTAAACATCCTTTTGACATAAGATTGAGTACTTGTCTTCATCAACCTACAAAAATAGATTATGTGTATCATTGCATTTACATCCCATATCATTACCATTTGTTGCATTACATTACATCCAGTGCATAAGCATAAATCATACATACATCTTTTCATAATCTATTACATTTGCATAACATCCATACATATGACATAAATCATTGCATTACATTGATCCATATATACATTCTACACTACTCATAGCATAAACATCACATGATATCATCATCAATCAAAACATGACAAGTACAAATGAAGTCATGACCCAAAATATTGATCTCATAGATATCATCAACTTGAAATGTGTCAGGGGTGCACTACTGGCACAATATACAAAAGAATGAGCTCCTGAGAGCTATTAGAGTCAGGACACTATATCAATGATAAAAAAGAATAGAGTATATCAAAACATAAGAATAGGAATCAACTATCGGCATGCTCCTCAACATCTGGTGGAGGAGGGGGTGGTGCATCTGGTATAGCCTCTGCTCTTGATGCCCTAGCTCCCTCTGAGGTAGCCATATAATCTGAATACATAGGAACTCTCTGCGCAGTAGGGACAACAACATAATATGCAGACACGTAATACAAAGCCCATGAGGTCTGATGGGTCAACTCTGTCTGTAATCTCTGAACTTCTAAATGAAACTCTGCATGAAGCTTTGTGTGCTGCCTATTTGCCTCTAGATACCTCTCCTCCCACCTAGCACTCTGTACCTTCAGGTCCCAGACCTGAGCTTTGAGATGTCTAATAATCTCTGATGAAGTAAGAGGTACACTAGGCTCATCTTTTGTTGCTGGCATATCTGTGTCCTATGCTAGCTACTCTACCTACTCTATGGTACCTGCTCTATGCACCTTATGACATCTAATCTCAGCCCCTAGATCAAAGGGATCATCTGTACCCATATCTATACCAATACCTACAACCTGCTTAGCTACTAATACATCATTTGCAGAACCAACACCACCCAAAGTGCCACTCTCACCCCTGGTCTGTCTCTATGAACCTGTGGATGTACCTGCTGTAGAAGTAGAAGGACGAGGGGGCCTCATATGTCCTGCTAGTCTCTATAGTGGAGCCATCATTCTCAGTCTAGGTGATGTAGGATGTACTACCTATGGTCTTAGAACCAATCTCATAGGAGCTCCTATGACATCCATAGCCTCCTCCATGGAGGGTATCAGCTCAGTCGGGTCAAAAAATCTGTAAATGGGTGCTCTTCCTACCAAGTAATGAATCTATCTATGACCCCAGCATCGACAACCTAAGGAAGGTAGCCCTAGTCTCTCCCAATAATAGCACTATACTCATCTGCACATAAAGAATAAGTGAGCCTCTGTGTCCATCTGAGCCCGATCTCATGAACTATATGGGCATATACAGTATACTCCTGTGGGGCATCCTATTTCCGTCCATACTAACGCCACACTCTAGTAATGAGAAATCTCTCCAAAATAGTGGAGGATTGACCAATGAGTACTTGACTCTGAAAAAGGAAGCTAAACTACTCTCTTGCAGTGGGCTAGGCCTCTATCTGCAAGTAGGGTCTCCATACTACAAAAGTCATATCATCCAAGCATCGTCTACAATACTCAGTATGGCCCATGTAGACCTGTGTGACATAACTAGCATATGTGTATATCACTAGCTCCTATGGCTGACACTGTGTCTGAAAACCGGTCTCGAAATTGGGATATGCTACCAGGCCCATATCTGTAACACAAGAGCTCTAGAAGTGAAACTCTTGCAATCTTGATACACAACCTCGTGCATCTCTAAAAACATATGTCCCAAAAGACACTAACCCCAAGCAAGCTCAGTGGGACTTGCCATAAGAAGCGCTACCATTGGGGCCCATCCCATCAAGAAACTATTTTGCTAATGGCCCGGCATGATGAGATCACCAATCATCCCAACAATAATGCACTCTAAGTGGTATGTCTAACCATATCTCTGTACAAGGGTCTCCCATGAAATGGACCTAGTCAACTGTGTATCATCACCAACAGATGCCTAAAAGCATGAAGACCTATCTGGCCGGTACTCACATACTCAGGATGCCGACTACTATGGAAAGGAATGCGTAATATCCTATATACATCCTCTGGAGTCAGAGTGATCTCTCCAGTCGGTAAATGAAAAGTCTGTGTCTCTGAGTGGAACCTCTCGATCAACACAGTCAACAAGCCATGATTTATCCTAATATCGGGTAAATGGATCAGGTACTCAAACCCACAAGTAGCAAGATGTACCCTCATAGGGTTAGGAAGTGAAACACATAGTCTCTGTGTCACTGGATATGAATGATAGACATGTACATCTGGATATGTGACCTATATCATACAAAAATAGGAAATTCTATCAGAAATTGTGTTCAACAATAGGCTAATAGTGCAAAAATTGAACAGTTTGGTATTTCAGAAGGTAGGTCAATGAGTCAACAATCAGGCAGAGATATCAGAAAAGAAAAAAATTTGACCTAAGATGGAGTTTTGAACTCATTGTTTTTCATACGACAGTCCAGATTGGCCTGAAAAGTCGTATGACTTTCCACAACAGACCAAATGACAAACCATAATCATAGGACACTGGATACTTCATCATACGAGTTTTGAGGGACCTGATGAAATGTCGTACAACTCATGGGTCCCTCTCATACGACACTGGGCAGGTCATGAAACGACAAAGGAAATGAAATTCAAATGTCGTATGAGTCTGGGGGAGGACTCGTACAAGTTTTCATACATGCGATAATGAAAAGAAAAATGCGTATGAAAAATTCTAAAAATGCTATAAAACATGAAAAATTTGAAATTTCAGAGAGGCACAGAGGTCCACATACCGAATGTCCATACTATCGAGGTCTCTGATGTCTCCGGCTGCACTCAAATTGATGTGAACTCACAGGTACCTTCGGTTCTCTCTGTTCTACCATTTTCTCAATCAAAGGGCTCCACAAGATCTCCAAAGTCAAATGGTTGAAATGATTTGAAAATGACCCTTCCGGCCCTTATATAGCTTTTGACCTAATTTTCAAAAGTGCTCCATTTTCCATGAAAATTGCACACCTAGCTAATTTCGATGTGCTGAATCCATTTTCAGAATCAAAATTCAAATCTAAGATCGTTTATTATGTCAAAGTCATGATTTAAAATTTTGGGCCCAGGACGGTCTACTGCTTGCATATTCGACCTTCAATCATCACAGAAATCCAAAATTCAACTTAACTGATTATCTTACATCAAACTATCAAAATTTCAACTTAGTCAACTATGGTCAACTCATGGTCAAACCTAGTCAAACTTGGTCTTCAGGACCTCCCAACAATGTAGAATGCGTTCTCAAACATATATAGCCACTTCTCAAATCAATTAACATGCTTCTAAACTATAAACACTGACTTTTCTTGTCAGATTTCAATTTTAATCCCGAAGGGGGCATGGTATTGCACATCATTCAAAGTCTGTAATCTAAATTTGGAAATCATATCTTTCATCAGTAATCAAGACAACAACCACGTCTAGTTGCTGATTCGTCAAAAGTCCTCATCGCTCGGGGAAAATCTATCATTTCTTGGGGCATATCAGATTCATCGAGATCCATATCAATCTGATAGTCTCCTAATCTTGTAAACTGTATCAGTTTTTCATAACCATCAGTTCATTAGTGTTATTTCCTTGGTTCTTTGGTAATTGAAGGGTTCAGATGTGATACCTATGTGATTCTTCTAAGGACAATCAAGTTTGGAATCGGTCACTCACTTCTTCACAATCATAAGGTTCAGAATCAGGCGTTTTGACGCTTTTGTTTCATTGGTTCATCGTTTCTATAGTTAACATTATCTTTGGTCATTCAGGACCTAATATCGTTATATCTTTCGAATCAGTTTCATATCTTTATCAAACATAGACTATCTTTGAACCACTGCACTTCGCACAATAATTCAAAGAGGGGCAAAATGTAATACCCCAAAAATGGGCTATAGGTTCATTAATCTCTTACATCATCAATTCGAACAAAATCGACATCAAAGTCCTAACCTAAGGCACATCTGAACATCATCAAATTCTAATTGATTATCTCAAATTCCATATCGGGGAATATTCCTAATTATCTTAATTGTCTTTAATTTAATGATTATTTGGCGATAAATCCTATTTATCCTAAAGTTTGATTAATTGAATATTCTGAATATTTAATTAATTAGATTTAATTCTACCACTTAATTGTTTAATTGAAGTTAATTCTATCTATTCCTAAATTGTATTATTTAATTTTGACAATAAATCTAAAATCCTATGAATAATTGATTAAATTCTTATTTAATTAATTAAAGCAAGTTGTCAATTTTTAATAATATTGTTTTTGGAATAAAAGTTTGAAAAATAATTGATTAACCCATAAATCAATTGTTTTAATTTTGAAATCAGTTAAGTTGGAAATAAATCACTTTATTATTAAATCAATTCATAAATAAAACATGCACAATCAAGAAAAGTAGACAACTATCAATTATCAATTAAATCTAAAACTCTATTTTGAGTTGATCTTTGCTTTTGCATATTTTTGTGAGTTAAATATCCTTTATTTAAAAATAACTCAAAAATCAACCTGAGTTATTTGAGTGATTTATGGCTTTTTCCCATGTACCTCCAAAGCCCTGGATTTCTATAAATTAAGGCCTCAACTCATCTCAAATGATCTCATATTTTTGCATCCTCACGCTGTCGAATTGGAGACTGAAGAAGCCTCTTTGCGAATCCAAGCTATTCTGAGATCATTCTTGTTTTTGAGTATTGCATATCATTTAGAATTCATCTTAGATCAATTCATTGCATATCAATTTCATCTTAGATTCTAGATTCATATTAGTTTTCATCATATCATTACATAGAAAAAAAAAAGAAAAAGATTAATTGCATTCATATTTCATATCAGTTTTGCATTCAAATCCTTCGTTTAGGTGTCGTCAAGGTCACTAATCTCGATTACAATTTGAGAATATCACACTCGCATCTATTAGAAAGCAGTAAATCACCTAGTTAGTTTAGTTTTCCATTATTGCACGATTTTGATTTCGACTAACCTCTAATGTTTTACTGAAGTGTTGTGTCTACAGATCAGGTATAAAATTCACACATACAAATATGATTACTTATGAAGGAATATAAAAATCATCTTGTAATTCCATGACTGTGTATAAGCATCCTACAATATAGTCCCTTTAGAAGTACCATCAAAATTATTAAGATTTTAATAACATAACCAAGATCTATGGAGAAGGTCATTTATGGAAAGGCTAATCTTAAATAAATTTATATTAACAAGTTGATTTTAATGCTAGTATCTATAAAAAAAATATCTAATATACTAATAAAATAAATTCAAAGAATATCTTATGATTTGGCCCTAGGAAACAAATGAATATAACAATACCCAAGATCAATATGTTCTCTAAGAAAATGTATTTTATTAAATATGCATTTATATTCTAATAAAGTTTGAAGAAAATTGTAACATTGATTTATAATATAATTATGCTTGCCCTATAATAAAATACTTAAAAGAACTATATAGAAAATAAGTATTGCAATCTAGTTGATAAAAAATAACTCAATACTGTTGTGGTCCCACAACCACGCTCCCCTAATGGCCCTTATGACCTCAGGCCCCCCCTCGTACTTTCTTCTTATCTCGCTTCTTGTTGTCTTTAGGGTTTTTGTCCTTAGTTGTTTCAGTTTTCAGCCTTTTTGGCCTTGTCACCATTTCGCACTTTCGAATGTCTGAAAGTGTGAAAAGGCCGGTGGAGCAAGTTGCACCGCAAATTGGGTCTTTCAGCTATAACCCTCTTTTCAAACCTTTCAGAGGTTTAGAACCTCAAAGGTCTGACCCTCACAATGGAGATGACCTTTCAGGTGTTTCGGCCCTTCAAAGGTCTGACACCCCCAAAAAGGCCGAAAGGGTGATACACTGGGTGCTTATGTCAGCAGCCCCAATAGCCTATGAAAGGCGCGTGAGGGTTTTTGAACCCTCACTTTTCTTCTCGCTCCTCTGCCTCCCACCTATTTTCTTTCCTGCTCATCATTTTTTTTTTCGTTCTGGTCTTGTCTCCTTGCTGGTCATCATCAAGTTCTTCTTCTCCTAGGTAGGTGGTTTTTTCTCCCCTCTTTTTTAGTCTTAGATTAGGGTCTTTTTCTCTCGGCCTCTTTGGCCTATCTTAGTTTTGTAGGTTTGTGTATTTTTGGCCTTTTCGGCCTAGTCCTTAGGTCTAGGCTATTCGGAGTCAGCCTTTTGGGCCTTGGGGATCGTCAAGGTAGTCACCTTGCATCCCCTTAATGAGTTTTTGGTTGAACTTATCATCAGACACATTTTCGAGTCTGACCGAGAAAACCCTAGTTTCAGACTTTCGAGGTCTGAAACTATCAACTACCTTGCAACAAATTTTCCCAAGTGCTGACACCTTTTCAACATTTCATTGTTGTCGCACAATGAAACAACCATAATCACCAAAGTGCCAAAAGAAAGGTCCTACCCCAAAGTGTATTTTTGGATTTTTTGGCCATTTTGGGCTTATCGCATGTCGAAGGTTCCTCTATCCCCTACTTGTCGAGATTTTGTTCCTAGTCACACTTGGCCTTTTCGGTGTCATCAGCCTTATCAGCCTCTAAAATGTTTCATACCTCCATCTCACTAAAAGGGCCAATGAGTAGTCCAAGGGTATTGAGGCCCCTTTCACCCTTTTTGCCCTTTTCAGCCTTTCAGAGGTCTGGTACCTCCCAAAGTCTGAAAGGCCGAAATCACTTTTATGGCCTCCTTTTTAGCTCAAATTTTAGTAATATACTTTGCTTTCTAAATTTGTATTCCTCCTGCCAAGTTACTGATCTATGTTTTGTCTTGTCTGCAGGTATGGCTGAGAAGGTAGTAGCAGCACCAACAATTAAGTATCAGTTCAAAGGCTATCATCCACCATCCAAGGTGACTGACTTGCATGCAGGAATAACTAATATAGATATCAAGAATTTAAGTTGGAATGAATACCTGAACAAATGTGCACAACCAGTGGGGCATTCAGAGGACTGCACTTCATTAGTCCATTGCTCTCTGGTGAATGTAGCATCACACCTAGTCTCCATCTAGTCGACGGAATTGATCAATACATTGGCTAGTAACTATGTGCCAGATGAGCACATGGTAAAGAGAAGCATTGGAGAAGTGGTCCTGGACATGAGGCCTGATAATATCGAAGATGTATTCCACTTACCCAAGGGGGTAGATAAGTTCTTTAATTTCAATATCAACAAAGGAATGGAGTTCTACAATAGGGACATACAGAGGGATCACAACATTGTTAACAATGAGTACTTGATGCAACCATTTCCCAAGAACAGACTCGATAGAATTGATATGAGGAGAGGCTATATGAAAGAAGATATCCAAGCAACCATAAAAATGATCAGCAGGGTGTACAAGCTACCTAAGTCCCATCAACTAGAGCCTTGGATGATCTTCTTAATCCAAAAGATAAAAGAAAGATAAGCGAGGTTCGATTGGGCCTCCATTTTAAGTGACCAACTGGATGAAAAATTGATTCGGGTGAAGACAGATCCCCATTTCTACATGATGTCTTATGTCATGTACTTACTAGTCACTAGGGTAGTATATCTAGGATTGACCAAATTTGGAGCCATCGGAGAACATACCACATGGCCATTCAATTTGTACCCTCAATTGGTGAGGAATGATTTCTACACTCACAATAGCCTTGACTTTAGAATAGTCAATGATGCCTTCATTTTTGTGATCATATGCTCCATTGAGGGAGACTGTGCCAAAAGGCTATCATCAGAAGTAATGGCTAAAGTAAAGGCCATTGGAGCTTTCTACATACAATTTTAGACCTTTACTTACATTTGGGTGGTAGGAAACACCCTGGCACTGAAGAAGCTACCAAGGTACCCTTCAGATAGGGTTGTTCTCTTGGAAATAGCAAGGTAGTTATCTGATGCCCATGAGCCAATCAAGCACAAGAAGTAATGCTAGGATTTTTCTATTTCCATTGGCCCCCACTGTGTACTAGACATGAAAGTTTGCAATTCTTTGACTGGAGAATGGGATGAATTCCCATTGTCAAGCTACAATTTGGTGAGGCCTCAATTTGACCCCATTGGTACTTATAGCCACATAATGGGAAGACACTACATTCATGAGTTGCATATTGAAGACCATTGGGATAATTGTGTAGATGATTATGAGGTAAGAGTCCATGACTATTGCCGGATGAGTCTAGAGCTGGCACATGGTGCACTTTTGTTAAGGATTCCACAGAAGGCGGTGGATGCTGATTCAGAATTTTTTTTGGATTCTATATATAAGATAGACAAGGTGTACACAAGGGCTATCCTAAATGCAGAAGTGGATTGAGATGAGAATGATAGATGGGATTTCAGAGCCTAGCATGTGATCAAGTTGACTAAATCCTAGATTTATCATCCTTTCCCAATGCAACCACTCTGCATGAAGCAACTCCTAGAGAAATCCTCTCATGAAAAGAAGAAGAGAGGAGAAAAGATACTGAAATTAGAGTTCAAAGAGTTTGCTCCTTTGAAGCCAAAAACTATGTATTAGCATGAGTACCCCACCACATATGGTCCAGCCACACACTCTAAGAAGGTAAAAACTAGGATGACTGGAAGTATTTCACCACCAGAAGCACCTTCACCTAGCAACCATGATTCTCCAAGATCAACAAAGAGAAAAAATTCAAGATCATAGGGCCCAAGCTGTCTGGAGTGATCAAGGGTCATGTGTACAAGAGGAAGAGAGGGTCAATGCCCACACAAATGGATACCCTGGTGGAGGAAGATGAAGATGAATTGGATGATGTTCCCTTTAGTAGGAGGACCTAGTCTGCGGGATTCTTGAAGAAATGAAGGATAATGGATGATCATCCTAAGGATGCTAAAGGGGCTACACAAGGAGAGCTAATAAATCTAGATGCCCTTGGTGATGATGAATTCAACATCATAGATTTTGCAGGGTTGCATGGTTTCATGGAATCTGAGAAATAAGATCTTATGCAATTTACAAGTCTTTTTAGTGGCATCGGAGAGGGTCTACAAGGACAAGATGATGTTGAAATGGCTGAGGCCTAGAAAGAAACTACAGAGCCAGAAAATGACTCTTCTATTGGGGTCACCTCAGAAGAAGATTTTGCTCCATAGGTCCCATTGGATTCATCCATTCCATCTCTACCTCCACCTAAGCCTTCAACTCCTCCTACAGTTCCACTTCAAGAGCCTCCAACTACCCCACTTTCCACTCTAGTACAAAACACTCCGTTGCCTCAGCAACCTTCTTTATCCCATGTTTCCCTTTCAACTCCACCTCCACCAACCCATTAAACCACTCCCCTTGTATCTCCTATGCCTCCCCCACTCAATATTCCTCCCCAAGTTCACATGCCCTTGCCACAGGTCCATAGTGAATCAGTGCCTCAGAGCTCGCAGGAGTCGGAGAAAGAAGGAGAAGTCACCAGCAAAGAGAAAATGGAAGAAGTTCATATAGGATCCGAGGAGCTGGATGACAAGGGAGAATCATAGGTAGAAGAGGAGCCACATACTGAAGAAGAGAAGCCACAAATAGACACTAAGGAACAAACAACTGATGAGCAACAAACTACTGATGAGGAGGAGCATGAACAAGGCACTAGGAATGATCAAGAAATAGGAGAAGAAGAAGAAATTTAAGAGGAAATAAGGACAAAATGCCTAGAACCTTCTTCCACATTAGCTGCTCCCTATGAGGCATTGAATGTGTTCTCAAAGCCCACATGGTTCACCAAAGAGGTACAACTGATAGTTAGGGTGTACATAGATGATGAGGTTGATATGACCACACTGGGGCATGCTTTCCATCAAAAAATGTCAATTCCCTAAGAAAGGACAATGTCTTACATCACTCAAGACCAAGCAAGAAAGTGGAAAGCACTGGTGGCTATTCTTACAATGGATGTCATCACAAATGAGATCACTCTAGATGATTATGTGTTGGAGGAGGTAGATTTGGGGGAGCCCACAAGAGAGGGTAGCAAAACTTTGGCTACATTGGGATTGAAGCATGCCTTAGGCTTCATGGATAAAGATGAAGAGAGGATAAAGGCTCTAGTAGAGAAGAATGAGGCTATGAAGAAATTCATTTTGAAAACAATGGGTCCAATTGACCCAGATAACCCCAAGGCCTCCTTACAGGGAATTTTGGAGAAGAAAGGGTATGTAGATATAGATGTTCCACATTATTTTGTATAGGCTTGTGCTAAGTGGAAGTTTGATTTTGAGCAGTTAGCTAGCTTGTCCCTCAGGAGGATCCTAAGGCCCTTTCAAAACATTTTGGCAGGAATAACTTCCTTGGTGGAAATTATGAGTGAGGAAAATGGTGTAGAAGAGACCATCCTTAACTAGCAAAAAGTGTTGGATGAGCTAACGATAATAAGAAAGTAACACTTCCAGGTTTTGTTGAAGATATTCGAATGGGCAGAATTGGATAATTTTGAAGAATGGATCCAAGAGATAGCAGCAGCATTGGTCATATTTGAAAATATTCTCAAGAGGTTGAACAAGAGAAGGGATGATAACACGCTTTTTGCAAAGGAGCTGTAGGAGTTCTTTGAAGGCTTGGATCTAGATTTGTTTGATGAAGATGATGATAAGACTTTGCATTTAGTAAATGACATCATTGATTAGTACCTAGGAATATTCTGAGGGGTGAAGACTAAAGAAGACCTCCAACAGATGTTTTACCAGAAGGAGGAAATTCAAAAAATGCTATCTCGAGATGAATAAATAAAAGCTTTTACACAGGAATTGATTGACTTCTGAGATAGGCAGCAAGAGATCCTTCAAGGAATTAAGATGCCAGACTTTAATGAGGTGCTGGAGATAGTAGATGGGTTCAAGAAAGCACATCCAAAAGTACCTCCCAGCCAGTAAGCCTCCAGTCTAGAATCTACCAAATTTTGTGTATAGAAAATCCAATTTTGACACTTAGCCATTTTTGCAGAGCCTAATTTTTGGCATTTTGGCCATATGGGTTTTTCGGCCTTTGACAAGTGCACAAGTAAAAATTTTTGGAGATAAAGGACTTGGTACTTAGTTAATTATGGGTCTTGAGTTTTTCAGACCAACTGTCGGGATTTGGGCATTTTTTGGCACATCCAAAAATTAACTCCAGTTATCTCAAAGATCACTTTCCAGTCAAGTGGGCTTTCTTTTTGGGATCGATTGTGCATGATTTTGGGATCTCTTCTAGTTGGGTCTACATGGAGAAGCCAAAGCCAAAGATCAAGGGCAGAAACATGAAGATTATCAAGAGCATGCATGAGTTCCAACTCCCTTTTTGAGTTGTTTAATGCCTGACTTGTTCAAATCTTTGTAATGCACAGGATTAATTTTGTTCTAGGGTAGCTTAGCTAAGCTTTAGAAGTAGTTTCTTTAATGCAAGCTTTAGTTTAGATTGAATTTCAAGTTTTAGTTGCATCGAAACCCTAGCTATGAAAATAAGAGCAAAGCTCTATAAATTGTAATAAAATGATGTAATGAGGGTTGGCTTGATGATAAATACAACAAATACAATTGGTGCTTCATTCATGGTGTGATTTATCTGCTATCTATGCAAAATTTGTGAATGTGTGATTTGCTCATTCTTTATTTCAAAGAGCCAATTGGTTGTTTAATGATTTTAAGTCTATGATCTTTTAGTTTGGTGTTTGCTGGTATTGCATTTCTGTGTTGTGATGAATTTCTGAGAAGATTATTCTTTGGTGATTGAAGATTAACTTACCTTATGTGTGCACACATCCGGGGTGGCTTCATGATTTGATGAGTTTTGGCTTATCATACATTTGCATTTTTTCAATTCCATTGATAATTGCATCCATTCAACTGAAGATTGTGACATGATCTGATCTCTACTTTGTGGGTTTCTTCATCTTCTTGGTTATTTAATTTGCATGGTGGTGTGATGCTAGCATATGTCTATTAGATTTCTTTTCAGCAATTTCTGTCAATTCTCTTGTTACCCTACATTTCCTAACCCTCTTTGCAAGTTACTTTCAGCAGATTAATTAAATTAGCATTGCTTACATTTCTTAAATCTAAAAATCCAACCAAAAAGAGATATTGTGGAATCCTAAAGTTTGTTTTGTAGTTTCCATTAAGAGAAGAACCAACAAAGGCCTACTTGTTAACAAATTCACTTTTTTCTTCCCTTGAGCTATCCAAGTGGTTGAGACCCAACCAGAAGGAACCTTGAGATTGATTCCATCAGTCTTCCAAGAGGGGGATTTTCTCACACAAATTCTTAGCCATTGTCTTTGTGTAAAAATGATGCTCAACAAAAGTGGTGCTAGAAGGAGAGAACTCGAAAGGGACACCCTAGAATATTGGATCATTTTCTCCCAAGAGATTTCAATGAGTCCTTAGATTTTCACCCAATAAAGGGGAGTTCCTTGAACTTATAGTGTTTTGCAGACCTTGCAGCAGCAAGACAAAGCACAAAGAGGATACTTTAGACCATCTGACTCTTCCCCCAATTTGAACCATTGCTATCCTGCTTGCTGCTCCTCCACCACCGGCCCTAATGGAATTTTTTTCAAATGCTCAAAGTTCACCATTGAACTTACAGGGACAACTCCATCAACTACCCAAAAATCTTGAGAAATTGTGCCCATGTTTCATCTATGGAGAATCCAAAACAGTGGAAGAACATGTTTGCACGTTCAAGGAATTATGCAACTGAAAAGAGATTTCTCATCAAGATGTCGTGTGCCACCTTTTCCCCTACACACTAGGGGAGTTTTCATATAATTGGTATCTGAATCTACCATGAGGATCCATTGCTACTTGGGGGGAATTTGAAATGAAGTTCCTGAATCAATTCAAATTGTATGTAGATCCGGCAACCCTTCATCACCAATTCATCTAGGTGAGAAAAGACCTCAATGAATCGATCGCTATGTTCAATCACCATTTTCACAAGATGTACTAGAAGCTTGAAGGTCGATACACTATGCCAGTCGGTGCTTCCATACAAGTGTACTTGCATGCCTTAGACCCACTAATGTCTATATTCTTGAAAAGGTTGCCTCTAGGAGATATTGACACTTTGGAGAAAGTGTGTGATGAAGGTATCCTATTTACTCAACAAATGGACATGCAAGCAGGTGGGAATTATGGCATCCCACCAACGTTGGGGAACACTATTGTGACCGGTCCATTCGCAAAAAATAGTCAACTTTCGATGCAATAAACCCCAAGGATCAATCCAGTACCAACTCCGTATGTTGCTGCCCCACTGTTGGCCATCAAATACCTGGGATTTAATACACACAAGGCTGCCTTGTGTGAACAAAAGGTCACTATCCCAAACAAACTAGATCAAGCTCTAGTAAATGAGTTAGATGCCATAAAGAAGATTCTGTCCCAATTGACCAGGGAGATCACCCAGATGAATCTCAACCCAACTTTGAATCAAGGAAACTATCCACGGTCAGCTACTACTCCGAATACCTACTCTCAAAACTAGAATCATAATTATGGAAATTATAGAAACAACAATAATAACAATGGAGGAGGTTATGGGAATGGCCCTCAAGACAAAAAAATATGTGCAAAAAAGGATGAATAGGACATGGAACATGCGTCCGAATAATGGTAGTATCCCTGCGGACAATGCCAATTTCTTTAGTTCGTCAGAAACTAGCTATGCCCAAGGTCCCAGCATGCATCAACTAGATTATGAATATAGGGGGGAGTTTGAAAATTAACAAAATCATGATCCTGAGAGTTCCCAGGCCCATTTTAGAAACTAGCTAAATGAGGCATCTTAGAAACACCTCTTCCTAAAAGGTGTGAATGATGGAAGTATTGAGACTCTAGACCTAATGGCAAGAGGAGATATCACACAAATAGGTTGGGTTGACATAAAGAATATATGTCAAAATTATTCGAGGGCCACTTTGAAGAAGGGTAAGGGACCTAGAGACCTACCATATAAGTCCAATGGTGGTTTAGGAGTATCCAAAGTGGAGTTGTTTGATTTTCTATCTAACTTCAAGCAAGACATCATTAATGATTTCACCACTCAGCTGGCTAGTATGCAAGAGAGGAGGAAGAAGGAAGAGGTAGATGCTATGCTTGCTGAGTTCTATTCTCATTACAGAGAGAAGAAGAGAAACTATAAATGTAAGATGGTTGCATCTGTGGACATTAACCTAATGCCCACCAAGTTCAAAGCCATAGATGAGGAGAATGGAGAAGTTTTCTATGTTGCTCAAAGGCATCCATGGGCTCAGAGACAAGGTATGCCTCCGGACCCATTGAATAATTTTGGTTATAATAATAATAGCTATTGGCCAAACCAAAACCCCCAAAATTTTGCTCCTTAGGGTCAGAATTGGAATCACAACTGGTCTAATCAACAACCATACTATAACCAAGCCTATTCGCAGCAACCACCATTTAACCCATACCAACAACATTATAACTCCTATCAGTAGCCACAATAGAATAACCAATGGCCACCTCATGGTAGCTGGAAACCACAACCTCAGTGGGCACCCAATTAGCCTAATCAACAACAAGCAATAATGCCCCCACCTCAGCAACAAGCTATAATGCCGCCACCTCCTATAGCAAATAACAACTCTCAAAATCCAACTCAGCTTCCTGCTCAGCCCACTCCAAATCCTAATAATAAGCAACAAGCTTATTCCTTGCATGTAAATGATATCCATCTTAGATTAGGAACTACACTGCCTACACCCAAGGAGCCAATAATCATCAAAGTTGCTGATGCTTAAGACATACCTGTGAACTAGTCTATTGATGTTCCACCTATTGCTCAAACTGCACTAGTGCCTAAGAATCCTCCTTATCCGCAAAGATTATCTCAGGTCATTCCTCCAAAAGAAAATTCTATAGCCATTGAATTGATTGATCAGCTTAAGAAAATGATAGTACAGATTCCCTTGTTGGATGCCCTTAAAGAAATTCCAGTGTATACCAAAGCAATTAAAGAAGCCTGTATCAAACAACTTGGAAGGAAAAAGAAAGATCCTGAT